>CM032231.1:67762500-68192500 GCA_019009955.1 Riptortus pedestris
GTAAAACTTCACATGGGAAATCTGTTTTAGTCTGAGAATGTTTAGACCGAACCTAATCGCAAATAAAAATTTATTCTGATACAATACGATCTATTACAGTCACAAGCTTACAAAATTGAATATCCCCTGAGCTCAGTACTTAAAAAACTGCACTTAAATGTAAACAAAAATTCAAGAAAGTAGGCCTAACTTATATTAAAGCACACAAAGGACATATAGGCAACGAAAAAGCTGATTTAATAGCCAAAATGGTTTCTTTAAATGATGTCCAAGACATTACATTTAACTTACTCACACCGCAGACTTTTAAACGACTCTTGAAAGAACGATCGACTGACCAGCACAATGGATGGTAGACATCATCTATATGACTTCATTAAAGCTGTACACAAAGAAAATAAATGACATAAATAAATGGATTGCTTACACAAGTACTAACTGGGCATGGACCAATTACAAGTTACTTTCATTGTTTTGATTTGACTGACAACAATTCGGGGCATTAATAAAAACATAATTCTTCAGAACAGACCTTGGCCAGCTAGTAAACCGCAATTATTATTTGAATACAGCTATGACTTTGTGACCTTCTTAAAATCTTTAGAGTTGAGCTGAACTCAAGCCTTTCATACTTCATCTAAAAATCAATTTTATTATTTTTATTTTTTCAATTTCATTAATATTTTTGTCCATATTTTACTGTTATTATTTATCATTAAATTGTTAATTCCTTTAATTCTTCATAATTCTCTTACTTTATTTATTTGACTTTTTTTTAATTATGAAAACTGTAATTTGATTGAATGCTGTTTACAAAAGAAAAGAAAAAAAGATAATTATATATCTTGCATTATCATTAATAAATTGGCATGGGAAATAAATTCTTATACTGCAGGGGTACATTAAAAAAAGAATGAGGCATCTGATGGAGCCCCAATGGACCAGTTTTGAAATGCAATAAACAGAACAACTTTAGTTAATTATAAAGCTGGCATAAAATAATTGTGACGTTGAATTCAGGAGACTCGTTCATCATAGATACACATCAAGGAAGGAAGAGTATATTGGAACATAAATTAGTTCCTACATTGTATCAGAGGAAATTATAATTTGATCAATGATCAATGATTGGTCATTCAAATCAAAATTATTTTTTTTTTTTTTTTTAAAAAAAGCTTAGTACTTGAAGTTCTGCGTTTTGGGAAATTAGCTTTTGAAGTTTTCTTCATACCTGAATCGTCAAAAGCATGCTCTATTAGTTTATGAAAATGAGGTAATGGTGTGTGTGTGTGTGTGTGTGTGTGTGTGTGTGTGAAAAATGCTTTCTTGGGTGTGTGTCTGTACGTTCTTGTGAGTATGTGTTAGTGTAATATGGCTACAGTTCCGAGTTATAGTGAATGAATATTCTGATATACAGTTTGCTTCCAAGAACTTCTTCAGCCATAGATTTCACGATATTTTATGCAAATATACAATAGTTTTAGTCCAAAAATATTTAGTTTGAAAATTCCAAAAGTTTAAAAATCTAGGCAAAGGAAGAAGAAACTAAATTCCGCCAAATGTGAAAGTAGGTCACGTGTCATGTGAATTGAGATGTCACGTGAATTAGTATGAAGATGGAAGGATGGATTGGATTAAGATGAAAGGCGAAGTGTCAGGTCCAATTGAAGGACTCAGGGTGTGCCTTCCGACCTAAATTCCTTTAAATTGAAGGGGGGGGGGAGTCACTTTGGAACAAATACAAAAGAAGGATTTTAAAAGTACAATGGTTGATGATTGACTTTTACACAGTGATAGAGAGTGTGAGTATAGATTCGTCATATCTCTTTGGCTAACATATAGGTTAGATGAAAACAGATGTTCTTGGGAATAACATTCTTAGAGTATATACTATTGTTTTTACCTCATGAAGAATATTATTATTATTTATTAACGTCCACCTTTTGCTACTACGGCTAATTGGGATGGGTAATCTACAGGTTACCACCCCTTTCCCACCAAGATGAGACTAAGAATTTTATGTAATGAGTTCCTACTGCCCATGTGAGAATCGAACTCACTGCTCTAGTTTTTCCTATATTATGGAAAATAAAACACACATTGAGATAAAAACATGCTTAAGCCTTTTTGTGATTATGAACACACACTAAATGTTTTATTCGGTTTTCTCAGAGACGGTTCGATTGGTTTCAAGTAAAAGTGGACTTAAAAGTTCCTCATACATTGCAATATAATGTGATAACATAAAAAACACTAAATGTTATATAATAAATGCACAATAAGGTAACAGTTTTTTAATACAACTTTTATCTTTTTTTACAAGAGAAAGAAGTTATAACATGGATATTAATCCGTATGAAAACTTTAATTATATCAATGCTGGAAAATAATCTGAAAAAGACCCCCTCAAAGATACAATTGATTATTAACCCTTCGGGGAAAGACTCAATAACATCTGCATTCTAGTGTTTCTCAAAGCCCATGATTAGTATGAACATAATATAGAAACATGCCCTCTTGTCATAACGATTGAAACGCAAAAACGTAGATCTCACTGGCATTTCCTTTAAGGGCTAAACATACAACGTATGCCAAGACCAAGAAATACAGATGGCAGTTCAGTAATTCTAACAAATTCTTCAAAAATTTAATATTATACGTCCAAACCACAGATTTGAATTACAAATTAATATAATTTGTCCTTGGCCCCTCATGTTTTTGCCTATTTACGGATAAAAAAATAATTCTTCATAAGAATGCATATAAGGAAAGTGAAAAGCTTATAGGGAGAATCGAATCAAATATGGAAAAACTATGCCAAGATTTGGCTATGAAATAAAATTTAAATAGTAGCTGAGTCATTTGTAATATTCGTAATAATTGCAATGAGTAATTGCAGAAGACCAGAACATTATTTATTTATATCCAGGGAATAATCAAGCACTCTAGAAGAGGGATCTATTTATTTTTGAAAAAGATTTTAGAAGTTAAATATTTTATTTTCAGATGCCTCACAATAATATTTAGTGCAACCAATATGTTTATGTCGTCGCTTAAACAAATGATTCTTATAATAAAGAGTTTGTCATTAATGCTAGAGTCTATACACACAGATAGATTCCTATTTTAACGAGCCCTTGAGAAATTGTAAAAATAAATACAAATAAAGAATTTAGACCCATGATCGTGTATGAGTGTAACGTGATCTCACAAAAGGATAAGAAAACATCTAGTTACTATATTTAAATATATGTTTTAAAGATTTGTACTGAATTCATTAAGAGATATTTTTTTTTGTAAACCTCTATTTGCGCTTACTCATTTTTTATTATTATTTTTCTTATTTTATCCATAATTCACATAAATTCTTAAAAGATGATCATTATTATTATAATTTCAGTAAAACGGGATCGAATTAATATTTAGTCTTACAAAAGTACGGCGTTTTTGTAAACCAAAATGAAATTCTTAGATGCAATTTATGTTGAAAAAATCTTTTTGGCATGGGAGCTTAAATTTATTACCTTTAAATTTATTAACTGACGGCGAGAAGAACTGAAGTTTGAAATTAAATTGGAGATTTTTAAATATGGGTTTCAGGAAGAGAGTTGAAGGCCGCTTGGCAATGAATCATTTAGCCCAGCATCAATTAAATGTTTATTTTTATTTTATTGTTCACCTTCTGCCTTAGACATATTTAAGGGGAGCTTTTTAAATTGGTCCATGGTTCAAGCTCAATTTATTTAATGGCTAATTGTTGATCATTTTGTTTTACTCCGATTTCTGCGAGCGTCAATTACAGAAATATGTATACTTATTCAGATTAGTTAATTTCCGATATTGATGGTTTTTATATGTTTTTTAGGAGCACTAACACCTCAAGTATTATTGTGACGATTCATTAAAATAATACCACACTGAATTAAAAATAGAAAAGAAATAGGCTCAAAACATATTCTGAACTCAATTTAGTTTGCTTGACTGGTCATTAAATGGTAAATGCACAGCAAGTAACGTCGTAAACTTTCTGGCTGGTATTTTCATTTAATGAAAAAATGTCAACATCTCAACTTAAATATTCTATAAGAAACTCACATGTAAAAATAAATTATAGTACCAATGATTTAAAATATAAACATGATACAACACGTTGAAAGATTGTAAAAACAAGTATAAAATCTGATTAAAATATTTAATGATCAAATAATACAGCCCTCTCAACAGTTTAAGCCTAAACCTTTCATTTAAGAAATATCAGATAACCTTTGAAAACGCAATGAAACAAGAATAATTACAACCATATTAAGAGACCAATGAATTTCCATTCTAAAAAAGGGAACTGATTTTTGCTTTGTGTAAAGTAGAAACATCTACTAAAATTAATTATTATCATTTAATGAACAATAAGATGGAGCAAAACAGAAAGCAGTGTTCCAAACTCCATAATGTCAATTTTTGTAATAAATATTATAAGTATTTGAAATATTTTCAGATATTAACTTAATTTCCTGAGTAGTTGGGGGATCTTCCATTCAAAATTTGCACTTTCCCCTCAAACATTTACAAACCGTCAGATTGGTACTGTTTTAAATGTGCTAATAAACAATGATTCATTTAGGATATTTAGAGATAAAAGTAATCAAAGGGTCCATTTAAATTACTTGTCGAAATAAAGAAAATGTTGTAGTCGCCAAAGATTTCGGTGCTCAGGTATCAATGGAATTATTTTTTTAACCCTCCCTGATCTCATTTTGACCAGTATTGGGTGACGTGTTGAATGTATCTCACATTAACTGTAAAACTAATGGCCTTGAAGTTTAATATTTAGGACTCTTCTAACGTCTAGTTGTTCCCCTCCTCTTTCGATCAAACGTCCGTCCCACAGGAGCTGCGTAAACTTAAACCAAGTGCTCGTTTAACACTCACACGATCTCATATCGCCGTATTACATATTTCTAAATAAAAAGTGGTTCATGATATAACAACTAATAGTAAATATGAAATGAGTAGGAGTGTGGGTTTACTGAACGCTGTAAACTATAATATGGAAATATCTCGGTTAATATTCAATATAGAGTAAGCAAGTATGGAACTACATTTATAGAACATTACATTTTCAATAAGATTGGTAAAATACAATTTTTTGATCCGAGGCATAACAAGGGAGATATTTCAAATTTTCGAAGTTCTCCCCCACTAACCCCCCCCCCATTGGTCCGATTTTGGGCGTTAAAGATCATTAGCTTCATTTTTACATAAAACGTTTAAATATGGAGTTTGGTATCGATCAGATAAGAATTGCAACCTTTGTATATATAATATATATGCAATTTTGAACGGACGTCATTTTCGTTATCTCCTGGGTAAGATCGTTTGACATTTGAAGAAATGTCTCGAAAATCCCACCATGAGTACAACCTCAATAACTGATTTCCCCTTAGAGGTAGACTAAAATTTAGAGGAGTACGAAAATTTAAAATATATCCTTACCAATTAGAGATAAAATTCATTTGTACAAAATCATATTGTTTATTGTAAAAAAATCTATCAACTACGACATTATCTATGTTTTATGCGATTTTTATATCCGATACATTGAGGTGGAGATACTGTATAAAATATTATTCATTAACGTCTAGAGGTTACCATACTTTTCTAGTCAGAATTGGACTAAGAATTCTATTTAATGAGTTCCATCATTAACTGATACTGTATATAATTTTCAAATGTAACGAATCATTTTGTTATTTAATATAATAGCAGCACAGGGCTGTGATGTCTATATAAGAGTTTTTAATAACGGTATTTAGAGTACTGTGTATGTGAGGAATAAAGAGCGGTGCTTTGTATAGAATCCCTCATGGGCGTGTAGGACATAAAGTAATGTACAAAAAGAAGAAAAAGTTCAAATAACTTTCTAGCCAAGGTGAGCAATCTAAAGGGGTTATGTGAACCAGTGGTACACCTTGCTTACATAGGCAGTCCCAGTTCACTGCCACTCCTTCTTAGACAGAGAAAGCAATATTCTTTGTTAAGAATTATTCACTTGTAATATTATTGTTTATTAGTTGGGGGCTCATGTTAGCCATGAGGGCTTAGGCATTGGTCTTAATGCGCACGGGAAGTATTGACTCGTGAGTCGGATTCTCTGAATTTATATGAATGCACAGTGAATTTATTTAGTGAAAAACTCATTTTATTATGGACCGAAAGGTGTCATATTCTATACATAACTTGCTCCCAATTAGCCATAACAACATAAAGTGGAAGCTTATAAATGAACGACCACTGTAGCGAATTAGAACGCGTTATTTACAAGGTTACGGCGCTGTCTGTTATCTCTTTAATTTTTGTCTGACCGATACCAAACTCGGCCGGGAGAATTTTGAAAATTCGAAATATCAGCATTGTTATGCGTTGGGTCGGAAAATTGTATAGAATCAATCATATTGCAAATTTGATGTTCCATAAATGTTGTTATAAACATGTTTTCTCTAAATTGAATATTAACCGAGTAAATTCCATACTTTAGTTTTCCACTCCTACCCATGCCATATTAATAAAAAGCTGTTATATTATGAAGGGACGATAACTAAAATATGGAAATATCCAGTAAATAATCAATATTGAGGAAAAATATACTATTGTTATGGATACAATTTCCATAATATAATGGAATAAAATAAAGTAAAAACAACATTTATTGATTATTACATTTGCAATAATATTGATTCTATACATTTTTACAATCCGTTGCATAATAATAAAGATAATTCGATTTTCAAAATGCCTTCCTCTAACCCCCCCCCCCCTTTCCCGATTTTAGCCATTAATGAACTTGATCTATTTTTTTATATAAAATTCTTATATATCGAGCTTCGTAACGATAAGACAAAAATTGCAACCGCCGTAACAGCCAATGACCTCATTTTCGTGTTGTACTTGGTATAATTGATGGACATTTGAAGAAATTATTCGAAAATTTGCTAAAAAGTCGTCCAGTTGCTGAGGTTTTCTGTTTGAACGGCAAGAGTGATGTTAAGTCCTCGGAGACTTGATCTAACCGTTCGAAGATAAACTGATTTATGTCTCTTAAATTATTCAAGAATGCTAATCGGTGGTTACTTTTCAACTGGCAAACCAGTTCAAATGTTGCTTAAAAAAGCCGCCAATCCAAAAAAAAAATAAAAAAATAAGTCTAATTTAAATTTGAAACTGTGTTTGGCACTTTGTGTATTACCATTTTGAGTGGAACACTTATGAAAAGAATGCTGAAATACGCTAGGACTCAATGTCAAGGTAAAATGGTATAATAAAAAAAAGCAAAACAAGTAATAAAACACTAAGTGCAAGCTAAAATTTCCATAGGAATTACTAAAAATATTATGGGCTATATTTAACTTCCTAATTTCAGCTAAATTTGTCTCTCAAATTACGAAGTACATTACCCATTAAACCCATTGGTAGATCACAAAAGCTTTCGTTCACCATTAATCAGAGCAGACTGGTTTTACGCATCACAAAGAAGATTATTTTTGAGCCACTCCTTAGGATATTTGAGAAGTCTTCAAAAAGGCCGGTTCATTTTTGGCTGGTTTCAATGGCAAAAAGCTTTTTCAAGGAGACCTCTTAGAAGTGACTAAGCCAAGCTGTATGACTCCTCTTACTCATTTAGTGACAGGTAAACAAAAATATCATTAGCTACAATTTTCCAATACTTTTTAGTTCCATTCTTTCTTTTTTTCTGGTGTTAAAATTCTGTAAAAATAAAACAGTCTAATTAGTAGAATTTTTCATTTAACCAAATCCCAAAATACTGATATGCATTGAGTAACATATTCTCTACATTTGTACTTGATATACTTGATTTAGTAAATTGAATAAAAGATTCTTAAGATACACAAACACTTATATTCAATAAGGTATCGTTCCCCCTTCAAGGAAATTTTCAATGGCACAAATTAAAACTGATTTGCAGGGAAATTATAACAATATCCCGCTTATTTAAAGTAAAAAAATAATTTTCATTTTCCGTAAACACGGAAGACGTAAATTATTATTATGGTTTCAATTTCTATAAACTAATGTTAGCTTTAATAGGCAGCCACAATGAAAGGAATTTCTCTTATCTTACACTCGATACCAAACCTAGGCAGCCTCCTTTTTTGTAACATAAAAACTCCTAACGAATAACCATTTATGATCAATTGGGTAAAAAACGGAGACATTTAATGTTTTTGGAAACTTCCAAGGAAGGTCGTTTTAACACGAAGGCACTCTACCCCACCAATATATTTTTTTCATTACTAGCTCTTTCGACACTAACGTGTCATGATCAGTCTTTGCTCCAGTAGTGGCTCCACAGCTGCATCACTGGCATTTATAATTAACTGCATCGTATTAGTGCCGAAATGATTGTTGTTGAGATAAATATCTCATTATCAGATTTGAACACTCACTTAGAACGCCATAAAAGTTATTAAAGATTTTGATTTCTGGACAGTATTAAGGTATACGAGTATTAATATTACCTCAGTTTCTACTGAATACTGAGGTACAGAAAGTGATAAATGCAGTAGGAAATTCGAGGACTACAAAGATTTTCTGCTACGTGGTTATTTCCACTTGCATGGCTTCTTCTTTTACATCGAATGGTTGTATTATTAGTGTATAATTTTTTAAAATGGGGTTTTTATGCCCTATCTACAATGGTAATTTTTTTTGTAGCCTCATTATAATACAGCTTTAGTCTATAAGAATTAGTTTTAACAATTTTCTGATACCCAAAATCCTCAAGCTGCGCCCCTCCGAGATCATTGCGCCTCTGCTGCTAGGGCTTATCAACTAAATTGGGGGCACCAAGTATTACCTGTATTGCTTTGGCTAGTGCAGTCTCAGACAACTAACTTTTTCGAACATAGCAAAAACTCGAGATCAGAGTAAACCTTCATTTCAGGTGGGATTTGATTGCCTACGTTCTTAATAAAACTCATACGTGCAAGGGATCAAACCTCAAAATGTGGCTGAATTCTATCGATCCTTTGAAGTGCCTGACACTGTGTTTTGTAGAAGGACAATTACTGTACTCCGATTTTAGATAGATTTCCACAACTGAGCTCAACCAAAACTGTTGCCTATAATAGTTTAAAGAAACAACCTGACCATGTTAGTGATCACCTGAATGGCGTAGAGCTCAATGCATACACCATTCTCCATAGATGTGAGGTTAACTGCTAATTAGAGACTGGAGTAGAATACATGAGTTGTATAAAGCTCACGGGAGAACCTCGTCTTCAAGGCAACGTAGTTTTAGATCTTATCTTTGTGTCGGTTTCAAATAAGAATAAATCCTTTTGAAACTAGGGGATGTGTTCCCGGGAATCCTTGTCCTTTCTCACGGATTACTACTCCTGGAATAGCGACATTGAATGCCGGAAGAGCTGGAATAAGCACTTTCGAAACATGTTCACCTTCTTCTGGGGAATATTGCTTTGTGAGTTAAGCAGAGAGGTAACAGAAAAGCAAAAACTTAGGAAGAAATAGAAATTATTCCGTGTGAAACATTATTTTTTACACTAGGTAAATTGTGGCGTATTGTAAGGAGATAGTTGGTTTTTGGCGAGGGATTTATATTTCTAAGCTTTATCCCCTCAGAATGAGAAAAAAAAGGGAGAATTTCAGTTTTAAAGAAGGACAAAAAAAAGTCCATCAAGCAAGGGCTGCGTTTAATAAGCAAATTTCCCACTTTGCGTATCAATATTTATAGTACATTTAATTTGCATTAAGATTGGTTCTACATAATTTTTCAATCTGACGTATAATAACGGAGGTATTTTGAAATTACCCCTCTAACCCCCCCCCTCCCAATAATCAGATTTCAGCCATTGATGAACTTGATTTTAGTATTACAAAAAAAAAAAATGTTTAATTTTCGAGTTTTGTAACGATCAAACAAAAATGGCGACCGCTAGAGCGATAACAGACAAATTTCTATTTATCTATCTATATCTATATCTAAATCTAAATACACATACACACACAAACACACACACACACACATATATACATACATATATATATATATATATATATATATATATATATATATATATATATATATATATATATATTGTACGGACCTCATGTTCGTCATCTCCTAGGTTGAATCGATGGACATTTGTTGATATTTGTCAAAAATCGCGTCATGAGAACGACCTCAACCCCCCTTGGGGAAATCTGCTAAAAATGCAAAGCATTGAAACGCATTTAGACAAATATTGATAAACATGGTTTTAAATTAGTACAAATCCTGAGACGTAAAAAATTATAACAAACCAAAAATATATAATTTACGGGATAGCTTGCCCATTTTGCCAATAATTATTCATGCAATGACTACCGATTCGTAATCGAAAGATTACAATTTTTCTTCTGATCTTTCTGTTTAGGGATCATGTTTAGTCGGCTACAGTAAATTTGCCGACAGCGTGTTTGCTACTATATTTTACTAGAGATTTCTGTTGCACATTCCATTTATGATGACTAGTGATATAATATTGAATCAGTGCAAAGACCATTAGAAAAATACAGATTGAGTAAATAAATAAAAGTGTTTACAAGAGGAGAAAGTGCATTATTGGGGACAATGAGTAAGACTGGTCTATTTATCCGGCCCGAGCCAGTCTGAAGGTAAGGCCAAGACAACGCACCCAGAATAGGCTACTCTATTTAAATCTACCGGCAGGTCAACTATCACCTCTTCACTTAATATACAGTAATTCATATCTATCAACACCTGTTAGTGACGTTTGTAATTTAAGCCAGTTTGACATTACTCCGTAAAAACAGTTATATGAGCGAATTAATTCATGGTGAAGGGAAAAAGACCGTCACGCAGGGGCTGCGTAAACTAAGCAGATTTTCCACGCGCTGGTATGACTAACGTGATCTTACCTTAACACATATTCTCTATTTCTAAAAAAAACCCCGATGACTATTGGGGGGGGGGGTACTGTAGGCTGAAAACAAGGATGTACGAATAACTCGCTTAGTATTTGCGTTACGAAAAAATGCATAGAACAACAATTGTAGAACATTAATAGTTTAACAAGATTGACTCTATAACATTTTCCGAGCAGACAAAAAATAACGGAGATATTTTAAATTTTCTAATTACCCCCCAATTCTAAACCCCCGCTATTCCTGGTCCGATTATTGCAAATCACAGATATGATCTTTAGTGAATAAAACAGTGAAATACCAGCTATGGCATAGATCAAATGAAGATTTTCGAAACAAGACCTTAATTGATGACATCGCATAACGAATTTGTATCTCTCATAATAAAGGTCCAATGGTGACAATTTTTGGGATTTAAGCTTGGAATAAAGAAGTTCATGTATAACAGCGTATTGTTATTAGGACAAGAGTAGGAGAGGGGATTTACAGAAGGCTGTAAACTAAAAATTCCAAATACCTCGGTTAATATTAATCTTAGAGAAAGTATGTAGCAATTTTAAATTTTAATGAATATCTTTGGCTTAACAACCCAATAAAGGCCACAACCCGCAACAGGGTATGAGATCAATTTGTCGTCTTCTCTATCCCTACGGTTAGTCCTTAAAAATGTCATAAATTCATTGGACTTCCATTTCTTCAAAGCTCTGAAGGAAAAAAGACTGACAAACTGCTTTTAAATATCCAGTTACTATGCGCTATAATCGTTGAAGGACCTGAGCCTCTTCCAGATTTGTAAACCATAGTCTTCACGATCCGCGGCCAGAATCCTCGAAATCCACGATTTCCTTCATCCTCGTCGCCACACCTGTTGCACTCTCTATGCGTACAAAAGTTTCAGGGTTTCCTGTAGGGCTCGACAAACTTAACAGTGCAATCTGTCCTTTTTAATAGCACTGGGATTATAAGCCTCGCCTTCAAGTCCATCAGTTCAATATTTACTAACTATAAATCGGCGAAACAACTTAAAATACACCGACCTACTTACTTCAATGCAGGCTATTCAGCAAACACTTCGAGCATTTCTATATTTATTGGCCGCATTACAAATTTTTACAATGCTCCATTCATTGAACGTACAGCCACTTGCCCACAAACCACTACAGGTAGAGTGCCAAAGCGCTACAAACACAAGCCTATATCAGTAAACTTGGATTAATAGTAAATACATAATTTAAACTAATCAAAGTGCATGATTGAAAATTTAAATATATTCTATATAACGTACTAAACGGTGGCGCTCGATTGCCATAATGTTTTAATTTTATATTTCGTATCAAGGTGCCCTAAAAATTGCATCAATAATGAATGATAAAAAGGGCAGTGGTGAATAGGATAGCAATGTAGATTACTGCTCCTTGGGGAGCTAGCTTCAAATCAGTGAAATGCAGTCAATTTTATTTAGCACTTCAGCCGGATTTAAAATTAGGCTTCCACAAGTCCCGTATTGCCCACTCAGCACCGTGAGTCAATGGTTAGCTTCATTACTAAATAATTAGCTATACTTGGCCCGTCATAGATCCAAAATAACGTAACTAGTTGTGTCAAGCTGCCCACCGGATCCCTCACCAAAGCCTTGGCGCATTGTTTGAACAATATCTTCTTGGCCCTTCGTAGCCTGTTATGCTTCATCTTTTGCACACTTACAAAGCACCTAAATAGTTCTCTCTGTCTTCACAAGGACTTCAAACTAACTCTTCAATGCCGCATTAAGTATTAGAGGGTTCCAGGGAATTTAAAATGAAGATATTTATTTAAGAGTGCATAGAACAACTTTTACAAAATATAAATCATTATTCACCGTATCTTGTCTAATAACGTTTGCAGGGGAAACTATTTTAATCGGCTCAATTATTTAATATTTAATTACAATATTTTGGGATTGATATCCTCCCATGGAGATGAAACTACATTGGTTCGAACCAGATAACAATGAAATTACCAACTCACGAAAAACATAGTTAAGAATAGTGTGGGAATGGGAAAAAGAGTGACTACATTCCGACATCTACATCCAGTAGAACATTACGTGCTCATAAATTTCTAAGCTGGATTTTGGGACGAACAAGTATTTATCCCCATCAATTCTATTATATGACGTTGTATATTGAACTAAGTATAAATTAAATAATTCTTTTTGTGTGAAAATTAGAGTGCCTCGGATTGTCCAGCGATATTTTGAAAAATTATCTGCTAAAAATAATATAGTAACTCATGGTGTATGGGTATTTGTGGCCAAGATTAAACAATTTGTGCAGCACACAAATTATTGGGAGGAACACTAAATTCCAATTTTTTCCGTCCCTATTTCTATAAATGTAGAAAATATATATAAAATATTTTTTTTTCTTTATGCCTAAAATATCTGCGAATTAAATTCAGTAACACTTGTTATCCTATGAATAAAAAGGGAGGGGATATTCACTATTTTCTTTATTCAGCATTTTCTGCGACCTCCACTTAGTATGGTTTTTATTGTTGATAAACTATGTATTTCAGACTATTTCTTTGAAAATTTTAAATACAAAGTTTCTTTCACACACGGAGTTTCTTACAATGGTATCAGGGTTTTTTTTTTTTCTAAATTTAATGTATATAAAACTACAAATGCAGAAGGAAATTCACCGATTACGCAGGATTTCTACCATTCAGTTTACTTTATACGAAAGAGGTTTTCACGACAGGGCCACCAAAAAAAAAAAAAAAAAAAAAAAAAAAAAAAAAATTGACAATTAACGTTTCCAAAATGCTGTAAGAAGAGTACTAGTAGTCCCATCATAATATCTACTTCATTTGCATAATTGTGGAAGTAGTGTAACGATATCCAAGCTGTCACTTCGGCTTAGCACAAATATATAATGCACTAGCATAAATGCTTTTAGCCCGCTGCCAGGAAGCTTGATGGGTTTGAATGAAGTTTTATTTATAAAATTTATTATTAGGCATTTCTAAAATGGGAATAACATAGTATCGTTGTCGTTGGCGGAGATGTGCCTTTTGGCAAATAAATGCGTATCTACCTCCTTGGCCAGTAAAAACCGCTTCCCTCTCAGTAACAGCAAACGAAGCATTTCTTCTCCTTATGAGTTAAAATGAATTTCTGCAGGTTCAGCGAATATAAAATATTAGCACAGCATTAATGCTAGCAATTAACAGTAGGCATTATTAATGTTTTTATAAATATTATTTTGTGTTTGATAATAACCAAACTGTTATTTATTATGTGTTATGTAGATGTATATATTTATAGATGGCGTCGTAGTTGTTTGTAGAGGTTTGTGATAAATGAAAGTAATTCTGAAGTAGTTCGAGAATTTTATTTTCTCTTCTTCAGGCCTGTAAAACAAGTACTACTTTATATCTGTTGCACATTATTATTTAACTACAGTGTAACAGAGTAGTGTTTATGTTATTAGTACTTACCAAGACTAGAATTACTTAACTACTAAGGTACTTGGTAAATATGTACTTGGCAAGTACAAATAACATTAATACCCTCTGTTACATTGTAGTTAAATAACAATGTGCAATAGATATAAAGTAGTACTTGTTTTACAGGCCTGAAGAAGAGAAAATAAAAAAGTCCGTCACGCAGGGGCTGCGTAAACTAAGCAGATTTACAAGCAGCAAAGACACTATCTATAATAATAACCTGATCGAAAACATCTATACAGTTGTATATATTTATATAAGTTCATTCAACTAATAAAAATCAAAATATCGTAAACCCAGTAGAATGATAGCTAAATTTTAACGAATTCACATATATTTAATGTAAATCAACAACCAATTCGTTTCAGCAGACCTTCATTAAGTTAAATCAATTACTGAGTTTATACTCATGATGCTATTTTATAAAGCTTCCTATGTATATCCACACTTTCTTCCTAACATATTACTAAAAGGTCGTCCATATAAGTAATTCTTTACCCTCGCGATGTGTGTGGGCACTCTATCGGTTTTAATGTTTGTTTGATCCTAACTAACATGGATGTTTAATCGATGATATTAGATTTGATCCTGTTGGGGACCCCAGATCCCAAGCCACACCGCACTAAAAACTTAGCAGATCTAGTAAAGTCACTACTGGGGATAAAAAAAATATAAAAACTCATTTTTTGAACTTTAGGACCTTTCTTTTCGTAGCCTTTTCTTTCGGTGAAAACGACTCACTCTGTATTTGTTTTCTCATTTTTATATTCTACCTTAGTATCTTTCTGGCTCTCTCTTTTTTACTTTGCCTATTACAATAATTAATTTCAGATAATAAATCCCAATTCCACTGTCGAAAAGAATCAAATTTTAAAGATATAGCCCCCCCCCCTTCTATTGTGGTTTAAAATTTAAATCGTATATTCGTACATACTTCTGGAAAAAAGTATAGAATTAGTAGCGCTTTCCTTGGCTTCTAGACATTAGGAATATGTGAGGAAGTGTTCATTTTCATACTAAAAATCAAACCAGTCTATAATTAAATTGCGATAGAGAATACAATAGAAACAAAACTCCAATGGCTTAATGAACAAGTAAGGAAGGTCAGACCAACTTGATTACATAATGTGAAAATGATGTGGAGCTGTAAATGAATGTAATAAAATAAAAATGAAACACCACAGAAGCCGTTTGTGGTTAAATGAAGAATGAAATCAACTCTCATACTGCCCGGATAGTTAGTACTGCTGGATTTCTTTATGAAATTCCCTTGAAATATAAACTGAGAAAATATATATTAGAATTAATTCAATAATTGAAGTAATCTCCAAGTGGAAAGGAAAAATACCCTCTAACAATCCAACAAAGATGTAGTGCACCTTCGGTTGTACATCACGCCAATTGCACTTTTAATGTCCGTCACTCAGGGGCTACATAATCTATGCCATGCACTGGGGTATGATATGTTGATCAGTTTATTTCACCATCTATACTCTATTTCTCCAGTATGAAGACTATGTAAACAGTGACATTTTTAGTGACTAAGATACTTGAGAGAAAATCGAGTAGAAGTGGAAGTTAACTAAGGGCTGAAACAGAAAATAATACAAATAACCCGTCAATATACTCGCGCCGGAAAAAAACATGTATAAACCAATAGTTATAGGCAATTAAAATTCAAACAACACATCATATATAAAACTGATCGAACCATAATAACAGAGATAGTAAAAATTTTCAATTATTTCCCCCCTGAATTTCGGTAATACCTCCTTCAGTATTATTATCCGGATACATATAAAATTTGAATAGGTACTTAAAGACCTTAAAGAAGAAGAAACACACAGAGTCCATCGAAACAAATAACAATGGTATGAAGCATTTGAGTAAGCTTCAGCATTTGAAAGATACAGTTAATAAACTGAAGCCACTTGTATCATTATAAGTCTGACACGCAGGGGCTGAGTAAACTAAGCAGATTTCCTACGCGAAGGGTTACAATAGAGAAATCTACATACAAGTAATACTACCGTCAATAGATATAAAAATAGAAATTTTTCAGTCAATTTACAAGTTAATAATCTCTACAACGGTTATCGTCTGAATTGTAAACAGACGGTACAACAAATGTGAATATAACATATTAATCTTATTGAAAACCATTTACTAAAGCTAATGCTGCAATTTGTAATGAATCAGAATCATTTTTATCACAATAAAATTAAATTTTAGTAATCCAAGAACAAAAGAAGTGGAGATCAACAGAGCATATCTCACAAAGAAACTGCTCAATGAACACAATATTTGGTATTTAACCTTGTGATAAAGTGGTTCATGACATAACAGCTTATTGTTATTATGACATGAGTAGGAGTGGGGGTTTACTGAAATCCGAAATTCATAAAATACAAATGCCTCGTTTAATATTCATGATACAGAAAACATGTATAAAACAACATTTATAGTTTATTAAATTTACAATAAGATTGGTTCTATACAATTTTTCGATCCGACGAATAGTAACAGAGATATTTTGAATTTTAGAAAATCCCCCTCTAAACCCCCTCCCACTGGTCCGATTTCGTCATCTGGGTAGGATTGATTTGAAGACATTATTCGAAAATCGCGTCATGATGCTAATACATCAATGGAACTACAGATTACCTCTCTTCTGAAAATTCTAGTTTACTTTGTTTAGCAGATTTTACTTAAAGTAACTCAGCTGTTTAGGTTGTAAAGAGTACGCGATTTTATAATAATAAATTATAATTAATATAATAAAGAAATTTCACGAGAGCCGAACAGTTCCGGAAACGGCCGAACTAAATTTCGGCGGAAACACAACTAGAACCGAAGTTAGCCGATTTCATCTCGTCATTTAAGCGAACACACTTAATAAAAATATAAAAAATAAATAAAAATAAATATCTCGGGTAATATCGAAGATTGAGAATAAATGTATATTACAATATTTATAGTAAATTTAATTTGCAATAAGATTGGTGATATACAATTTTTCAGTCCGACGTATACTAACGGAGATATTTCAAATTTTCGAAAATCCCCTACCCTCTCCCACTGGTCCGATTTTAGCCATTAACGAACTTGATTTTTCTTTTTACATAAAACGTTTAAATATTAATTTTATATATATATAATTTTGAACGGACCTCGTTTTCGTCATTTCCTGGGTAGGATCGATGGGCATTTGAAGACATTTTTCGAAAAGGTAAATCTGCTAAAATATTAAAAGACTTTGGGAACAACAGCTTAAGAGCAACTCCAGCTTCGGTCGAAATGGAAGAATTTGTTTCGCTGTCAGTTAGCCACAAAGTTTATAAGCAAGGTCGTTTTTGTATACCATTAAAGTGTGAGTGTTTCGGTGAACTGTATCCAATTCGGAATACTGCCAGCACAGAATGTATTTGGCCTGTCACTCTATGCTTTGACTGTTATCAGTGATAAGCTGTCTGTCAAAAGAAATACAACTGCAACTAGAAATAAACCTTAAGGTGTGTGGGACCTGCCAAATATTATCACATACCAGTAACCATTACTCTTGCCCGACACAATATCCTTCATTGGAATCTGATTGTTTCAGGCAGTAATCCGTACTCTAATAGATTATACTGAAACGTTCGTCACGATTGGGCTGCGTAAACTAAGCATATTTCCCACGTGATGGGAAGACACACTAGTGATCTCGTCTTACTGCCTATTCTGACTGAAAATAATAAAATACGAGTTACTCGCTTAATACTTGAGTTAGGGGGAAATGCATAGAACAGAAAGTGTATTACAATAGTTTAACAAGATTGGTTGTATAACATTTTACGATCCGAATCATAATAAAGGATGGGCTCCTTTATTCTGGACTCTGTTGATTTGGGCAATCCAGAGTCCAGAATAATAAAAGAGATATTTTGAATTTTCGAATTACTCCCCATCTTAACCCCCACTATTCCAAGGTCAGATTTCAGACACTAACATATACGGTCTTTAATCTCGGTAGAAAAGGTTGAATATGATAGAGATCAAATAAACATTTTCGAGTTAGAACATAAAGTCTTCAATGATGACGTCATAACTCAACGAATTTGCATACATCGCGCCTACTAAAGGTATCATGTAACCAATATTCAGTATTTATACTTTGAATAAAGTGGTTCATTTTTTCGGACGAATATTTTCGTAAGTCCGCCGTTTAAACCCACCATGCCACTTTTCCGATTTCTGCCATTAAAGAACCTGTACTTCCTTTTTACGTACGAGGATTAAATATCGAGTTTGGTAACGCTCAAATAAAAACCTTATTTTCGTCAACTCCTGTTTAGGATCGATGGAGATTTGATGAAATCTGTTCAAAATCCCGCCATGAGTACAACCTTCATAGCTGATTTCCCTTAAGGAAAATATACTAAGATTTACCTACATAAAATTACTTTGTAAATCTTTTTAAGCACGCTGTAGTCTTATGTTTTTATAATTCTATATTCTGCGATAAATATTTATATTTTTTAGATATTTTAAGACTTGTGTAATAAATTGGTTGGCCGTCTGTTAGTAGTTCAGTCATATCGTGGGCATGTCAAGGGGTCTTTTCATTGAATGCAGTCTGTTAATAAGTGTTTTAGTGAGTGTATGTGTGTGTATAAAATAAAAAGTATGTATAAATATATAATTTGTATGTAAATACTGCGATATTTTTTCAATTGCACTATTTCTGATAATCCTACCCTTATGTTCGAAATTGTCTGTTAAATTGTTCTTATTATTAAAAGAGTTACTCCTAGAGTTAATGATTTTGTTGTATCCTACTGAAATCCATTCAATTGAATTATTTTTAAATAAACATTCAATAAAAACATTTTATATCTACGAACAATAGTTTTAAGTATAAATATCCCTACCTGTAGGAGGAATTCTTCAAAACACTATATCATTTGATTTATTCAAGAAAATATAGTACCTTTACCTGAAACAAAAAAAAAACAAAACATTAATTACTTATTTCACAAAAATATAAAGTAGGTATTTAGAATTGATATAATATATTTATTAAAAGCAGTGTTCAGTGTGTGTGTGTGCAGAAAGGCGACTAAATGCAGACGAAAGTAATAAGTACAACGAAATACAAAACAGAATTATATCCTAACTACGTTTCCAGCCAATTTCCTAAATGTCCGTGACGCAAACTCTGTGTAAACGAAGCAGATTTCCCACGTGCCGATATGAAACACTGAACTCATTGTCTATTTCGAAATCTGATGAGTAAAATAGGACGATTACTAAAGGCTGTAATCACGAAAGTACGACTAACTCGCATTATAATTGGTTAGATTTATTGCTTTATACAGAAGCACTCGCAACGAGGCGAATTGGCTCAAAATTTAACAATGAAATAAAAACTATATAATAGAAAAAATAATAAAAACTGTATCGTCAAAAAAATTAACCTCGATAAATAAACATTAAATAAACTAATAAAAACAACAAATAGACATTATACTAGTGTTAAAGGTAACAATTTATAATGATTTTATAAAAAAGAAAAAAATATTCCTGAATACTAGTACATTTATGTTATCTAGAATTATAGTAAATTTCGCACTGTTAAAATCAAACTGAAAAGAAGTTTTTTAAGGTGATTTAGTGTATTCTTGATATGTGGTCTTCTGTCCGTAAGAAGTTCGTACAGGTAACGTGGGGTCTTTAAGTACATATTTATGTTCCTACAGTTAGTCAGTATGTGTTTAATGGTTAATGGTTCATGACATGTTATGCAGAGAGGTCTTTCTGTTCTTGTCATGAGATATGAGTGCGTTAATTTATTTGTGAAAAAAATGTATAGAACAACAATTATAGAGCATCACTAGTTTCAGAAGATTGATTCTAAAGCACTTTTCAATACGACTCATAATAACAGAAATATTAAGAATTTAGAAAATTGTAGCATAAGAACTCTTAATACATTTGAAGATTATGTTCAATAGTTATTCTGTATGGCTATACATCTGTTGGGAGCTTTTGTTCCATTAATTTGATGTGAATATAACGGAAGAAAATAAGGAAATTGAATGTAAATAAATGGAAAAAAAGATTAAAATTTACAAAAGAATATAATCATACTTGAATTAAGTAATCATTGTACTAAAAATAATACATAACTAAAATCTTGTGACGGGTGCTTTAGTTCAATATAAAATTTGACATTCTTTAGAGGCTGATATATTCACTACAAGAGGAATAAGTAGAAAATGCAAATCAGAGCTAAATATCATTAATCACTCTACAGAATACTCAAGTTACAGCGCAGCCCATGAATGGGTCGAGCTATTACACATACCTCCGGCCCACGGACTAAAGTGTTTCGTATATTTCTTTATACGGATCCTTTGTTTCATAATGTTGAATGTGAACCAGGCCTATGAATGAGCGGAAGACGAGCGCAAGTAACCGAAATGTCAAATTGGCAAGTAATATATATTAACTTCAATAAATAATAAAATTGTATATAATAATACTCTGACAAATTTTCGCATTATCACCAAAAGTGTTAATTAACGAGCTGTATAGTATCGGCCTGTTCGGAAAGTTTCCGCTAATTTTTACAAGGCTGCATTTGTTCTGCTATAAAGGCTGACTCCCTGTAATCACAATTTGACGTCACACATTTTGGTAAAGTGAGGACTTTCTTCTGTGTTTTAATCATATCAATATAAACACTGGCTTTAATTTTTCCCTCCACTACCCTGATTGCCGTGGAGTACAACAGAGCTCATCTTCGTCACTTGATGAATTTTATTTCCGTAAAAGCAAGAATATAGCTAAAGCCGCAAACCAAGTAAATGCTGCATATAGTGCGAATCCATTAAGTGAACCGAGAGTGAGTGAGTGATTTCTGAATTCAGGCTGATTGGGTGTTGGAGATCGCGATCGCTCAGTTGCAAACATCGACGACCACATCAAGGTGCTTGTTTCTGAAAACCACTAGATCACCTCTCGGGAAATAGAGAGACATTCCATGAAATGTTGTTACGTTTTGGCTTCGTTAGTCGCTTTTCTGTTGCCGATAAAAGGGGACGGGGTAAGAGATTAATGAGCTGTATATCCATGCGCGGTTTAGGGCTCATACGCCGTGAAAACGATTCATTTTTGAAACATTTGGTAGCCGGAGACGTAAAATTGATTGTTTTATTGAAAATTGATAGTGTTGAGCGAAAACGATCGTAGAGTCATTCCAATGATCAACCGCCACGATCCAAGACATGTATATTTCTTGGAATACCCACGACCAAAACGTAATTCTCTATTGCTCTATGGGATTGGAAGGATGTAGTGTTTTCCAAGCGATAAATCTCGACAAATACTGCACTTACTTAGGGACAATAGAGGCCGTCACGTGGGGGCTGCCTAAGCTAAGCAGATTTCCCACGTATTTGCATTTATCTCACAAAGTAAAAGTTCAATGAGAACCATATTTAGTATTTAGCTTTCAAATAAAGTGTTTCATAATATAACAGCTTTTCGTTAATAGGAGTGGGATTTTACTGGTGGTCAAAAACTAAACCACCATGAAATTTGAACATAATGGATTAAAATAATAGTATAAAACACAAGAGCTGCGAGTATAATAGTAATTAATTACACTATTAAATACGTTTGAAGCGAAGAATGAAAACTTAATTAGAAAATAAATGGAATCACAAAAGCGAGGGTGGAAAAAGTAGAAACCAAAAATAACTATAAAAGAAAATTATAATTAATTTTTTTTGTCA
The DNA here is from genome assembly GCA_019009955.1 of Riptortus pedestris. NCBI lineage: Eukaryota > Metazoa > Arthropoda > Insecta > Hemiptera > Alydidae > Riptortus > Riptortus pedestris. The sequence goes on from CM032231.1 coordinate 67,784,727, forward strand.
AAGCAGTCGTTGGAGGCGTATTGTACCCTTCTGTATTTATTTGGGTATGACTTTATTATTGCTAAATAATACCTTTGGCCTTGGAAACTATGCTTTGGCCTTATAAACTTAGCTTTTATACTGACATAACGCGCTGAGAAAGAAATCAATTAAATTAATTAGCTTGCAAATATCCAAGAGAGCGTGTAAATAGAAAATAGTAATAAAGAGCCATTACCTACTGGATTTCCTCATAAAAAATTCTATTATCCAAGTTACATCCTCGTCAACGTTCATGCTCTAGGCACCAAATAAGTTTGAATGATCTGAAAGGATTTATTTTGGACAGAAGGAAGTGTAAACAACATATGTAGGTCGCTCTAACAGTTGTTTATCTCTTAGCTCATAACAATCCGGACAATTTGGTTTATAACAGTAAACGTTACAATCCCCCGAAGCAAATCATCTTATTCGTCAAATAGTTAGGTATCCTGTAGCTAATACTGTATTTTAACATAACTTCCATTAACTTCTTTATATTTAGTTTAATTTCTCCAAGAACTGAAAATTAAACCTTGCTTATAAAGAATGGTTGAATTGTAAATAACGTCAATAACCTTCGTTTATATTATTTCTTTTGTTGTTGAGGGGCACAGGTTAGCCATGTGAGTTAAGGCCTCACTCATGATCTCACTTGTAAACCGAAAGTTGTGAGTAAGAGTTCCAACTTGGTAATAGGAATTTATTTAGGGACAAACATTAAATAAAATCTTTAGTCCCACCTTGGCGGGAAACGGCGGTAACCTTCAGATAGCCCGTCCCAATTACCCTTAATGTGATAAAATGGACTTTAAATAATAACAACATATAATTCCTTTTATACAGCAGAGTAGTTTAGATCAACTTGTCCAATCGTCGGAGTTTTTTGAAATAGCACACACAAACACTATAATTGAATCACATGGGGTTTATCTAATGTTAGTTACTCTCTCAAAAACATATAACTATCTTAATAAAATTAAAAATCAACTAAATTAAACATATAGATTATATTCCAAATTGAAAAATTCCCGGAACCCAAAACACCTCTATCTCTAATCGAGTCCAGCCATTCATGGTATTGTTGAGAAAATTAAATACATGAAAAATTAAACAGAGATAGTCACGTACTTAGGAAGTACGAGGGAGATGAAAGGAGCCGACCAGGAGGGACTATTGGCACCTGAGGGAGATCAAAGGGGCCGACAGATGTTCTAGGCAAGACCCGACCTTTCTGGACGCGTCTCGGCCTTGTCCTTTATGTATTTTCCGCCAATCTATATAAGAGACCCTGGCCGACCTGAGTCAGTTTTAGTTTGTTCTCAGCTGTCTTCGAGTGATCATCAGTGCGTTCAGTGCTACAAGGCGACTTAGTTGCAGTGTGGTAAAGTGTTTTATGTGAATAACAGTGTTGTGCCGTGACTCTGTAAGTAGCAGTATAGTGCCGTGTTTAAGACAGTGCAGTGCCGTGTTTTCGTGAACTTCAGTGACCTTGAGTGAATTATTGGACTGTGTAATCTAAAGAACAGGGAAGCTATCAGTGCATACTGTAAGTAGAATTAAGAATAATTAACCAAGTGTGTAGTGCATTGTTAAATAAATTGTGCGGTGATAAAAACTGTGAAACTTGTGTGTGTTTAATTTTGCAATCCAAAAGAACTCTAATGGCATGATTTTAGCGATAAAATACCATTTTTATTATTGAAAAAATTTCCAATAAAAATATTGTTGATCACTATTTTATCAACAAGACTAGTTCTATAACATTTTACTATCCAGCTCATAAAAGCGGAGAAAATAAAGATTTCTTGTTTTATGTCTTCTCCAAACCCTCACTCCTCCTAGTGATTTCACCAATTACGTTTCTTAAGTTTTTCACGTATTATAAATACTGAGTTTTTCAACATTTTTGACCTGCTAAATCCCAGAATAATTAATATCCCTGAAAACATAAAAGTGCAAAAACAAAATACAGCATCCAATAAAGCGATTAAAATAAAAGCAGATTAAAGAATAAATAAAATAGATTTAGGTGAGATTAAGTTTTATTAAGATGATCAAATGTTTGCTTAATTATTAAGGTGATAAAATGCCCAAATTGATTGTTGTTCTAATAACGAAAGTAAATATGAATAGAATGCTTCTCATGATCCGACTTATGTATCAAAATAAAAGGCCGCATAATGCTGAAAAATAGAGGGTAAACACGGATTTGTTTGATAGGGATTTTCCATAAGGACGACTAGTGTGAGGAAAACACCGTGCAAATTGAACATATTTGCTCACGAGTTCAGGGTCTGAGCAGATCCATATCCACCTACGTAAGTCTCTTCCACATTTTGGGGGCTCAGGTTAGCCATGGCATTAAGATGTTTGTCATAATACACTTGGTAAACCTAGTGTCGTGGGTTCGATTCGTGCATGAAAAATAGGAATTAGTTTTGTTATGTACATAGTAAATAAAATCATTAGTCCCCTCCCTGGCTAGAAAAGAGTAGTAGAAAACCTGTCCCTATTATTAATAGTGGCATAAAGTGGACGTTAATAAATAACGATAACATAAACATTACTATATTGGTGAAATCCATCTCTTTAAAAATAACAAGAACTCCAAGGTCCTGTAAAGCCAAAAGGAAAAAAATACATATGAATTTGAACGGATCTCTTTTTCCACTTTTAAGGATTGATGGACGTGTGGAGAAAGTTTTTGGAAATCGCGTCATCTTTACAACCTAAACAGCTGAGTTACTTTAAGGAAAATCTGCTAAACAAAATAAACTAGAATTTTCAGAAGAGAGCTAAACTGTAGTTCCAATGGATGTATTAGCATCATGACGCGATTTTCGAAAAATGACTTCAAATCAATCCCTACCCAGAAGATGACAAAAATGTCCAAATCCACCATGTTGAAAAAGAGAAAAGACTGTCCATAACCTAGTATAGGTGCTTCCCAAATTTAATGTATTTACGCCTACTCGTAATGAAGATATAAACGTACTACGAATGGACAAACAGACCAGACTCTGCCCTGGGTAACGGACGCAAAAAAAAAAAATTAATTTTTTTAATTGTAAATTATATCTTTCTCTAAAAAGCTTCATCAAATACTATATTAATACCAGGATATTGCGGCACGAGTACAACCTTAATAGCTGATTTCCCTTACGGGAAATCTGCAGAAAGAATGTCTGTGTTAGCACATTAGCAAGACAAATCTTTGCACATAATATTATTTCTGAGGTTTTACGTCACAAAACTCTCCAGGCCTAATCTCAGAAAAAATAATACAATGTTCTTTCTCTTGCTCAGCGAAAATAGTTTTGTTCCCTCTTCTGAGAAGTAACAAACTTCGAGATTCTAATGAGTTCTACAGAACGTGATTTAGCGTAGATCAACAGAGAGCCAATATGCAGTATAACTGACTCTTAAAATAAACAGTCTGAGTCACTATTGTGAAGCTTCCGATAATTGAGATATTCACGGAAAAGAGTCTCATTTGAGGACTAGCCTAGTCAGTATTTGTGACTGTTGGGTCTCGTAAGTAAGGATTTCTCCTCGTGTTACGTGATAAGAAATGCTTGACAGACTAAGTGGTAATTGGATACAGGGACTGCGTTAGCAAGCAGATTTCTCACGTGTGTCACGTATTTTCATTTACATCAAAATGTTAATATTCGAGAAGAACAATATTTTGTTTTCAAATAATGTGGTTCAGAATATAACAGCTTATTGTTAAAATGACATGAGTAGGAGTTGGGGTTTACTAAACGCCGAAAACTTAAAACACAAACATCTCGGTTAATAATCAAGATAGTGAAAAAAGGTACATTACAACATTTATAGAACATCACATTTGCAATAAGATTGGTTTTATAAATGTTTTAGATCCGACGCATAATAATGGAGATATTACGAATTTTCGAAATTCCCCCCTCCTAATGGTTTGATTTCAGTCATTAACGAACTTGATATTTATTTTATACAAGAAGTTTTGGTAACAAACAAACAAAAATTGCGACAGCTAGAGCGTTAACAGACAGACAGACAGACATAGACACACAGACAGACACACACACTCACACACACACACACACACACACACACACACACACACACACATATATATATATATATATATATATATATATATATATATATATATACCTCATTTTCGTCATCTTCTGGGGAGGAATTGATGAGCATTTAAGGAAATTCTGTGAATTTATGAATTTAATATTCCCCAGACTATGTTCAAAATTTAATACCATAGTGTCCACTTCTTTAAGACGCAGGCTGTTAATACAGTAACATTTTCAATTCAGAAAAATTCAGTATTGCTTCAATAAGAACCCTATCTAAACGAAACTTTATGTTTAAGCTACCTATGATATGTTCAGTAATACTATAGCTTAATGTAAAAATCGTAAGAGTGGAAGTGGGGGTTTACTAAAGACGGTTGACTTAATAAAACCATCTTTAATATATTTTGTTAGAGAAATCGCGCCTCTAATCACAATTTCTAATATATTTTTAAAAGTGAATCTTTAGAACTCCAATATAATAACGTAACAAATAATCACAGCAATACAAAATCAAACCCTAAGACAGCAGAAACCAAATCATAGTGCTCATAGTATTTGTTTTTTGTTTATTAATAGGACCACAAAAGTGGCAACTGATTCTTTAAGCAAAGAGGGCTAAAAAAAATAAGCAATAGAATGGAATAAAATAAATTGAACTAAATACGAGTAAGCAGTGAACGAAGAATATCAGGAATAAATAACAGAATAAAATTAAAGCTCAACTAAAAAAAAAAAAAAAAAAAATAGCTAACTCGTATTTCAATATATAAATGTAAATTCAGATATCTAAACTAATTTCCAATTATTAGTAGTATGAGGTCTCCAATTATCCCGTTTGATCTTTTGATTATTAGCCTTCTAAAAGTTGATAAAATCATACATTTTTACAGATTGCTGAAAAATCTTGACAAACGCCTCCAACGGTCATCAACGAGGGAGAGATAAGATAGCATAAATCATTTATACTATATTCAAAGTTATTGCCCATTATAATAGTTGTTTGTAATTTCCTCATGTTAGTCAACGGAAAGTATTCCTATTAATATCTATCCAGCTAATCTTATTTCAAGTTGAAGATTAACCATAAACAACAATTGTTCGTTTTTAACAATTAAACATTATTTTTTAAAAAGCATTGATGTCTTAAACTGGTAAGTGTTTTTTCTTTTGTCAAAATAAAGAAAACCATAAAGTAGTCAACAATCCCAGTATATTCCATCGGTTCAATACCAATTCAGGAGCTGATACCCGCCAGCTGTGACGGTAAAGACGGCTTACAATCTCCTGCACCATAACCAAAAAGTGGGTCAGTTTCTCAATAAACAAAGCCAGCACCTATAATATTCAAAAGAAGTATGTTTCACTTTCCAGTAACCAGACGCCTATATAGCATTCTTCAGCCAGGTCCCACAGACCTTTCAACTTTCACCTGCACCAATTTTCCCATTCGCTCGAGAACGCTAAGTCTTATAGTTGAATAACACGAATGAAACTTCAAATACGAATTACCATATACATTCGTGACCAAAAGCAAGAAAGATATAAAACGAAGAATTTTAAAGGTTTCCGACATGAATAGAAGCACAATTTATTTTTTGTAAAACAAGTAATACTATTTTTAACAAGTCACAACAACCTAAGTCCAACGATTTCTGAATAATAAAGTTAAAACAGCAACTGCAAAACTATTTTTCCTAGACTTTGAATTTATGTTTTTTCTAGTAAAACAAAGAACAAAAGAGAATATATATGTGCATGCGTGTTGGCGCATAAATAAATTTTTGAAGCAAAATTACTTCAATGTTTCTAATTAATTAAAAAGTATTTTATAAAAAGAAGTATTGAGATATTTAATTAGAGTCGTTCTTATTGATCGTAAGTAAGAAAGCTCTCGTTGTTTAATACCTTAATGGAAATCTGCTGTTGAGATTGTTCTCTTTTTCCAGCAATTTTTTTATCGATCCAACCTAAGAGATGACGAACATAAGGTCCGCTCAATATATATATATATATATATATATATATATATATATATATATATATATATATATATAGTGTAAGATGTCTGCAAATAAGCGACTTCCTCATTTCAAATTTTACGTTTCTTTCAAAACTATTGGGCAACAGTTTCGTTTTCATTGAGACATTCATTGTGAAAGGTACATTCAAATAAGCAGTTTGATGGCTTCATCGTGAATCATGAATTTGAAAACTCATTTGTCCGTTATTATGAGTCGTATCGAAAAATCTTGTAGAGCCAATCTTGTTGAACTATTCATGCACTATATTTCAATTGTTGTTACATACACTTTTTCGTAATTCAAATATTATGCGAGTTACTCGTACTTACTTGTTTATAGCCTTTAACCCTACTCCTACGGATCGGATTATTTAGAAATAGAGAATGCATGCTGAGATCTCTGTAGTTTCATACAAGCAAGAGAGGAATCAGCTTAGCTTACGCATTCCCCGCGAGACTTTTTAAACCTGACTAGAATCTTCTCCTTGTCAGAACTGTAGCATTAAACGAAAAACCCTTTCTCAGCGAAATACCTGAAATTTTTGTTGTTTTTTTTCTAGGGGGAAAGGATTGATAGGTCAGACAGATGTGATTGATAATGGTCTGATGTGGGTGATTGTAGTGAAGGACATTTCAACTTTGGTTTGGGTTTTGATATGTAACAAGGATATACCTATTTCAGAATTCTTTGTGGAAAATCTTTTTACACTGTTGAAGCACGGCAGACATTTTTCCATGTTTAAACTTGCTAAAACGTAACTGTTGAAAGAAGATACTCTTCAGATCGAGTAAATAATGTATTAAAGTAAAACAATACGTCTTCCTTCTCGAAACCCGCAGTGTCATTGAACTGAAGCTATAACTATGTGTTGTATGGAAATTGAAGGATGTTTATGAAGGAAATGGCGCAGTAGAGCAGAGGTGGGTCATTACTGCCTTATCATTAGAAGGATGCCAACACATCCTTTAATTACCCCCTTCCCTCTCTGGCAGTATGTTGACGTTATCTGTGAAATTCCGCCTTGGTTTTTCGGCGAGTGTAATTGGGAAAACTGTCTGCTGGCGAAATATTAGGAACGAATGAGTTGAGATCTTTTTCATTATACTGCGTCAAAAAACGTGTTTTCAATACTAGGTTTGAGTCCGTAAAATAGCTCTTTTCGGGACTAGTACTGAAAAATCTTTTCGGTGCGCTAACCTTACCTGTTACTAATAAACATGTGTTTGGAGGAGGAGCCCGAACTGGAAAATAATTCCTTTAATCAAAAATTAACTGTATTCCAAAAGGCAATGCCAAACAAAGGTTTTAACATAAATAATAATCAAAATTGTACTATAAATATTAATGCAAATCTGTAATGTTTCTTCTATTATGGGTTAATAAACAGATGTTTCTTCCAAATAAAATAATGTGTCAATTTAATTTCTTATATAAGTACTTTTCTTCTATTATAGGTCAATAAACAGATGTTTTATTTCAAATAAAATATTATCATTTATTAACGTCCACTTTTTGCAACTTAGGCTAATCGGGACGGGTTATCTACAGGTTACCACCCTTTTCTAGCCAGGGTGGGATTTTAGGGCGTTATTTAATGAATTTCGTCACTAAATAATTTCCTTTGCCCAGGCAAGAATCGAACTCGCCACTCTAGGTTTACCATGTGAGATAAAGGTCAACGCTTTAACTCGCATGGCTAACCTGAGCCCCAAAATAAAATAACGTGTCACTTTAATTTCATATATTGTATCTTTAAGTTATTAATGAAATATAAAAGGGTTTTAATGCACTCAAGTATGAGTAGTATAATGAAAAGTATTGTTCATAACACGTACCAAAAGTGTCCTTTCGGTACTCGGTCCAATTTCCAAGCTCGGCTTCGCCTCGCTCGTAAAGCTAGACCTCGCACCGAAAAGACCCTCTTTTGGTACTAGTGATGAAAATAACTATTTCAAAACTAGTACACCAATAACAGACCTGAAGAGCTACTTTGAAAAACTCTATATGAGAAAAATATACAAATAGAATAATTAGTAAAAACACAAATACAATAGTTTCAGAAAATAATTCATTCCATAACAATAACAACAGCATCTGATGCTACATGCTACATGGCTTCCTTGTACTACTACTAAATTAAATAAAAAGTCCGTCACGCAGGGGCTGCGTAAACTAAGCAGATTTCCCACGTCAAGTTTTACAATAGAGAAATCTACTGTGGTAACACAACACCACCGTGAGCAAATACATAATGAGAAATCATTCAGTTAATTTTAATAAACTCCCAATGGAAACGGCTTCTGAATTGTAAACACATAGGTCTGCCAATCACTCAGAGCTGAACAATAAATAGACATATTCTTCACCGGAAAGAAAAACGATTACTGATAAACATATGTATATAAAACAACAACTCTATTGTAAGCTATTTACTATCTAGTACTGCAATTTATAATGGATCAGAATAATTTATATTTTAGTAACTCCAATTTTAGTAGTCCAAGAACTAATGAAGGGGGAGGGGGAACGGATCACCAGAACGTATTTGCATAAATCTGGCAAAGAAAAGCTGTAACGATATGAAAGGTTAGAAGATGCTTCCACCAAAGCCGAACAGTTACGGAAACGGCCGAACTAATCTGAACAATACCCGATCATATGTCCCACACACTTAATAAAAATGCAAATATCTTGGTTAATATTCAAGATAGAGAATAAATGTATATAACAATATTTAAAGTAAATTTAATTCGCAATACGATTGGTTTTATACGATTTTACGATCCCATGAATAATAACGGAGATATTTCGAATTTTCTAACCCCCCCCCCGTCTTGTCTGATTTTAGCCATTAACGAATTTGGTCTTTCTTTTTACATGAAACGGTTAAATATCGAGTTTCGTAAAAATCAAACAATAATTGCGACCGCCAGTGTTAACAGACAAATATATATATATATATATATATATATATATATATATATATATATATATATATATATATATATATATATATAATTTAGAACGGACCTCATTTTCATCATCTCCTGGGGAGGATCGATGGACATTAGAAGAACTTATTCGAAAATCGCCTCATGAGTACGTCCTCAATAACTGATTTCCCTTAAGAGAAATCTGCTAAAAGTCCGTCACGCAAAAGCAGCATAAACTAAGCAGATTTCCCAAGAAATGGTATGATAAACTAGTGATCTCACCACATATTCACTATTTCTATGTAAAACAAACAAAAAACAAGAGGGGGCGTAGAAAATAGGGTTTAAGAAACCTTAAAACAACAAAGTACGAATTATTCCCTTAATATTTGAGTTACGATAAAATGCACAGAACTACAATTTTAGACGGTTAATAGTTTAACAAAATTGGTTATATAATATTTTACGGTCCTACAAATAATAACTGAGGAGTTTTAAATTTTTTAATCGTCTTTTTCCAGGTCCGATTTAAGACAATTGCAAAAATGATCTTCAGTTTAGACTGAAACGGTTAAATATCGAGTAAGGTATACATAGATAGAAAGATTAAAGACACAAACGGTTTCCAAAGACAAAACCCGATTTCCCCATCCAAATTAAGGCTTTGGCCTAACTGAAACCTATAGTCAAAAGTTCGATTATCACCTGGGCAATAGGGATTTGTTTAGAGGTGAATTAATTAAGTAAAATCTTTAGTCCCACCCTGGCTATAAAAGGGTCGTAACTATTTTTAACCCACCCCAATTAATCTTGGTAACAAAAACTGGGCGTTATTAAATAACAACACTCAATTTCCCTTATGTAGCAATTGAAAGAATTATTTAAATTTCAGATACCCAAGCTATGAAGATGGAAAAAAGCAATTTTGTTGAATAAAATTAAACACAATGCTTTGAGTCAACTAAGGGAGATTCTGAGAAGAATTCTGAATCCTTTTAGATAATAAGAACGCGTTGAAAAAATTCATTGATAATATTCGTAATATTTATGATTATAAATGTAAGCCCAAAAGTACATGTTAATTAATGGATATTTCCCAAGACAACTGATAATCGGTAAGAATCAAGTTGACCAACTGTTGCTGTATGCAATTTACAAAAACCTATAATCAAACGAGAAATTAATTGAGTAATGCCTAACCTTTAATCCATCTGATGCGAGAGGCCAAGTATTCTATGATTCCTGTGCGAGCCATGCTTACTCAAAGAAGCCTCAAACCGAACTGACTATTGACTTAGCAAACAGCATTAGAGAGGGGAGGTGAGCTTGCTTTAAACAGTGCTATCTATTAATCAGCAATGGCTATAATAGATTATCTCTACTTCCTCCACTATTTTTTCTTCGGTGACAGAGAGAAGGCTTGCATTGTTCATGATGATTCACCAAAGATAACGAAATAACTCCCTCGGCTAAAACACCTTGATTTGAGGGTTGTGAATTCTCTATTATGCTGTACATAATATTTATTAGTAACCAGAAGTAGTTCATTCATCAATATTACTGCCAGACAATAAATTTTATGACGCATTACAAGGTAAAATGAAATGCTTGAATCACTATCACACAACTCAAGGAAATTCAGCTCTATGTATGCTTATTTGATTGTGTCATAAAATCGGGATGATCAAGGCAAAATAGAGTATTTAATTGCCAGAGCTTGAGAAAAATTTAATCAAGCTTTGAGTCAGTTTATGAGTCCTATAAAAGGTGAACTCACTGCCAATTTCGGCAACAAGTGGAGTTCACTCCTTTCTTAATTAATGTCATTATTATTGGTTATTCTCACGCAATAGGCGACGAGGGGTTTGTTTATGGGAACACTTACCAGGCGTTGATCCAACAAAGATCGAAAGTGAAGAACAGTAAGAAAGTAATTTATGTAGGCACAAATTTAATATATATATATATATATATATATATATATATATATATATATACATATATATAAATAATATAATTCTAATTTCTGCCAAAAATGACGGAATAACTACGACTCGTTTCACATATATTTCTTGAATCTTAACTGCTATGAGATAGTCATATAACCTTCATCTTCAGAGCTCTGACGTGGTTACTGTATATTCTTTGGATTTCCATTGGTCTGTTGTCCATTTCTTACATGATGCATTACAAGTCCGATAGACTTGAAAAGAAGTAGTTTAATTGATGAAGCGCAGAAACGCATTACAATGACTATTTTCTTTTAACTTTCTAATAATTCAAGTCGTTATGCCGCTTGGCTACAACCATCTAACAACAATGTTGGGACACACAAAAGCTGTAGATCGTCCAGATGATATAATATTTCCCATGGAACACTTCCCAGAAGCCATCTAAATTATTCCATATCAAAGCGTGGCAGTGTCTATAAATGTTCTTATAACTCCTACGAAGAAATTTAAAGGCTTCCTAGATATTTAGAGACATGGATCTTTTAACCTCAAGGATCATATGTCACATGAACCATTCCTTTGTGAGCCATTTGATCAAGCAACATAGGCAACAGTGGTGTTGCAGATTTGCTGTGTTGAGGTTACTACCCCCAGTAGTAGTATGAGTAGTATTACCCTGTATTTTGGTTGGCACAATTGTATGTGCTGCGGTAGATAAGAACAGGAGAGAGAGACAGGAGAGAGGAGAGAGAAGAGAGGAGAGATAGATAGATAGATAGATAGATAGAGAGAGAGAGAGAGAGAGAGAGAGAGAGAGAGAGAGAGGAGAGAAAGAGAGAGAGAGAGAGAGAGAGAGAGAGAGAGAGAGAGAGAGGAGAGAGAGAGAGAGAGAGAGAGAGAGAGAGAGAGAGAGAGAGAGAGAGAGAGAGAGAGAGAGAGAGAGAGAGAGAGAGAGAGAGAGAGAGAGAGAGAGAGAGAGAGAGAGAGAGAGAGAGAGAGAGAGGCGAGAAGGAGGAAGATGGAGAAAGAAGAGATAAAGAGAATGTCATCGCTCAAATTGTTTCACCTTTGATTGCTAGATACGTAAAAGGTAGGCTATGTCTCCTTGTGATAGTGATTTGGTCCTTGGTTTTTGCGATATCTATCTTTATGCTTCAGCATAGAGACCATTCGTTAATAGCAAATCATGGAAGGTTCCTTGTCTTGTAGTTTAAAGAGAGAGGCAGGCATTCCATCCCGCCAACACCTCCTGTTATGGAAAACTCAAGAAGCCCAGAGGTGACAAACGAGGCAAAATGTCATGCAGAAAGGACCCAACCTCTACAGAGGTAAGTAGCATTCTGCTTATTGAAATATTATATATTTTATACAATACTATTTTTCTAAATCAATACAAAGATTTTCACTAAAATCTAATATACTCTTACCTAATTAGCAACATATAGCCAGACCCTTTGATAAAACTGTGCATTTATGCCAATAAATTTAAAACACTATCTAACTGTAAAGATTTTCTCTACACACACTTTGCAACATCGAGATTCTTCCAATGTACCATTCCACGACCTCTCAACCAGGGCACAGATGGATGGGATCGATTCTTTGAATTTGACAAAACCACTGCAGTTCGTCATACCAAGTTGTTTTCTGTTTCCTTCAGTAAAAGTCCACGTTTTGGACTATAGTCTGAAATAATTTTAATAAATTCCCAGCTTTGCCTAATCAGATAAACTTTTAATGTGGACAGTTTTCAGGGAGAATAAAATTAACATCTAATATCTTGACATTCATACATTATTTATTCTTTCGCAGAGACAAATAGTTTCTAGTCGCAGTTCTGGGCTATGAAATGCCAAAAGATAAAAATATATCATCTCCGATTCAATAAAAGAGAAACTAGTAACATGGTTGTAACAATTTATATCTCTATGTGCTATTATTTCACTTGGCATAATAATTTTTTTGATAGCCGGAAGGAAGGCAATAATTTACTCGCCACGTATGGTGATTGTTGCCTAATGGGTGCCTGAAGGTTAATGGAATTCTCACTCTGCCAAATTGTATGGGAACACTGAGGTTATTCATCATAATAACTGGAAGTGTTTTGTAATCATTATTTTATTATGTGCACTAATAGCATTTTATAAATGTCTTGAAAATTATATCAACTTATTTATTTTTATTTTGTGCAGGGAGTGTGTGCTTATTCGGTGAATTTACAGCAACAAAATTATACATTAGAATTAAGTTATTAATTCAAAAGAGAGAAAGAGTTTAATCTAAGGGGCATGTCAGTGAGTGGTGGAGTTGGTAAGAAAGTTGATTCAAAAATAAATTTATACCATATGAATTAAAAATGTGTTTCAATTTATGAAATATCCACATGTGCGTATAGCCCTGCATTACGAAGCTGGATAATTATGTCAACAACAAAACCTCCAGATATTTCTTCATATCTAAGAGATACTGTTTCATCACATCTAAAACCATTAATGATCTAAGGCAGTTGAAAGTTTTCGATAAATATTCTTCAGTATTCTGAAAAGAATTAGATTACTCATACATTTCAGAATCGTAAAAACTATAGGTAACCCGTCCCGATTAGCCATAGTAGCATAAAGTGGACGTAAATAATAACAAACAAAAGAATCGTAAAAAAATAAATACATTTTTTAAAAAAGTTATAATTATTTTTTAAAAGAATATTTAGTACCTAAAAAATAAAAGAAGAGCTGCAATGAAAGAAATCATAAACTCTATCATCAAGTTTGTTTTGTTTATTTTAATTAATAGGCCAATGAACTCAATTCATGGACCTCGGGCATATTCAAGGATGCAATCAATATTTTAAAAAAATATTTCCAATAAGTATTTGACATAAGGAGTAGTGACAGTTCCATATGTCACCCAAGGAAAGTGGTAAATGTCAATGTATTACCTTGATCTACATTCCCGTTGTTCACCTCCATTGAACTTCCGAATGCTCTGGGCATAATAAACGTCACCTATTTATGTTTATTGTTATTTCTAAATAAAATAAAAACGACATTGAACAGTTTAAAATTAGGTAATTATTATATTACAACTAAGTATATAAGCCAAGTTTAGTATTGTTATGTACAAGGTGTGCAGATATAACCTGTTCTTGGAGAATTTCCAATGTGTCAATGTTAAAGTTTGCTTGACCGTGTTGAGTTGTTCTGAAGACAACTATTTCAAGAAGTCCCCGAGGCTCAGTCGATAGAGCTTTCTTTTCTAACCAGAAATCTCGAAATCGAATCTCGCCGGGAGTGACTTTTTTTTCTGGATTATTTTCATTTTTCCTTCAAGGGTGTTTATTTAATATTAATAAATAAATATAAAGTTGTTTTAATTATTGGCATTTAATTTTTAGGGTGTTCCATATATTTAAAGAAAATTGAAATGCTTTCTGTCAAAAATATAATTAGTATAAGGAAATATTTAATACTATACAAGAAATATATTGTTAATTTAATACATAACAATTATCATTAATGACTAAGATATTTGAATATTTTCTAAACGGTTTTATTTATTTATTAATAGTAAATAAACGCCCTAGAAGCAAAAAAATAATTTAAAAAATCAGAAAAAAATAGTCGCTCCCGGCGAGATTCGATCGCGAGATTTTAGGTCAAAAACAGAAAACACTATAAACTGAGCCACGGACACTTCTTGAAATAGACGTCTTGGGAACAACTCAAGACGGCCAGTCAAACTTTAACATTTTTTTTTAGACGAACGCGTGAAAAGTGCGTTCTCTCGCTTTAACGGAATTTGTTTTTTATTAGGTGCTAAACACTAAAATATTTTCGTTCAAATCGGTGGGGGGATGGTCCCTCACTATGTTAGTCTTAATAATCTTCAATAATTTTTAGTCACAGATTCGATTTGGGAATATATTATAAGAATATATGTGGTGGCAACCTAACATAATTGTAAGCACCATCCTGGCTAGAAAAGAAAGTTAATGTGTTGCCGATCATCTTTATAAACCGATTTTTTTTTAATGGTAACCTAAATATTCTAAGGCATAAGCTATATAAAAGAGAAGAAAAAAAAAGTTGTACCAAGTAGCTGCGTATACAAAGCAGATTTCGCAGCTCAGTTACTGCAGGTGATAATGTGACGAGTAAATTGGGGGTTTACTAAAGACTGAAAACAAGAGAATAAAAATAACTAGCTTAATATTCGATTTAAGAAAAACTGTAAATAACAGGGCTGATCCGACTCATAAGAACTGAGATATTTAAAATTTTTGAATCTTCCCTTTCCCTAAACCTCTCCTAGTCCGATTTCAATAAATAAACAGTACCTCTGTGGCAACAATAACATCTAGAACAAATAATCTGTGATAACAAATAATATCTAGAATCCGAACTTTCCATAACTAAATAGAAAGTTGTTTTTTTGTTTTTTTTTTTATTTAATTGGATATAACATACAATTAAATAATTATTACTTCCAAAATCTTTAAAAGTTGGGTTCAAATGCATTCACCCCCCCCCCCTAAAATCTTATCACATTTTAAATATAATATCCAAGCACAGTCAAAACTGGAGCAATTGGAGTTGATGTTCTTCGAAAAAAGCTTTAAATAAATAATTAGTTATCGCTGCTACTGTTTCCAGGGTAATTGAAACATTAAAACAAGGTACCCTGAATAAGCCAGAGGAAAGTAACCCTGAAGCAAACAAAAAGCAACCGTGAATTATGACGCAATTATTTGGACAGATTAATGGAGGTAATCACTTCCCCCTTTCCCTGTCTCGATACACAGCTGCTTGTGGTATAGCTGAGGTCACAAATGACCTTCAAACTGTGCACTCAACCAAAAAGCAACAAAAACAAATAAAAACTATCTTGAATTATTTATAAATGCTAAATAAAAATAGGTACAACCATGAATATGTAAGGAAACCTCTGAAAACCTCTTAGATTCCGGGGAAATCCACTCAGCTTCCACTCGTCATAAAAAAACAAAAAAAAACATGACAAGTATGATATACTGTCATGGGATTTAAATGACTACAAAAAGACTGAATTTCATTGCTAATCTAACCACGTGACTTCTCTGAGGTCTTGGCCTCTTTCCTACATAGGAAATGGAATTAAAAGAAGAATAATGCGATGCCTCACGTTTCATTTCCTCTGTGACTAATTGACTGATAAGAAGACAATGACAAATAATATATCAATGATTAAAAATTTTATTTTAATTAGAAACAATTTTCCTCGAATCGTAACAATAATTAAGTAAAAACATCAAGGCAGTGAGTGAATTGAAAGTTTACTTAATTTGTTCTCTTCTTTTTAGCTCATCGTTCGTTCACAAGAAGTACTGGTAACTTGATAAATCTAGACTGTTAAAATCAGCTTGAAAGCTATTTAATAAAATAAAAGCAATGATTCAGAAATGACAGTCAAACTATTTAACTATAACTTAATTTATTCTAATATATTCTATAATAATATTTTTATAATAAGTATTTTTAAACAATAAAAAATATTCATGAGCCTAACCTACTATTAATATAGTTAATGTTGTATACTTAAACATGAAATATTTTTATCGTAACATATTTTTTTAATTTGTTTTGAATATATTTGTTATTTGTTTACTCTTAATGTATTTCCCCTTCTCCAATGTATTGAGGATAAAATATAAACTACAATTTCCTATAAACACCAAAATTAGTGTGATTTGCCCTAAATTTAACATTATTGAATACAATAATTAATTTATATTTAATAAATTAGCAATCTTTACAAACAGTTAACTACTTATTACTTCTTTCTTGCTCGTTATTCAATAATTCTCGTGACTGTTAGAAAATTATATCAGGGTGACTGTAAACTCCGAAAACATATTCTGAATACTGAACTATTACCTTGTATTAAGACTAATGTTACAGATTATTCAAAAGGTGTTACATTTTTATAATAAAGTAATGGAAAAGCTTGAATGTTGAATTTGGAAGTTAGCAATGGAAATGCTACACGGGAAAAACTTAACTTTTGATGATGATGGCCCGTGTTCACGAAGTCACTATTCATAATTAAAGCTCTGCTATAAACTTACAATAATTATCATGACATGAATTGGTAACGCTTACTTATCAATTACACATATACTCTCCACCTTTAAGAGAAATGATTAACAAGAGAAATATGTTTCTAAAAATGATTGATTAATGTTTGTAAAAATTGAATTCAAGAACGAATCGTGTGACGGAAGGCCAACAAAGAAGAAAAACATCAAATGATTATTTACATCTTTTAGCGGATTTACCTTAAGGGAAATCATCTCCAAACTCGGTATTTAATCGTTTTATGTAAAAATGAAGATCAAGTTCGTTAACGGCTGAAATCGGACCAGTGGGAGGGGGGTTTAGAGGGGGGAACTTCGAAATATCTCCGTTACTATACGTCGGATCGAAAAATTGTATAGAATCAATCTTATTGCAAATTATATTTACTATAAATATTGTTATATAAATTTATTCTCTATTTTGAATATTAACCGAGATATCTGCATTTTTATAAAGTGTTACGGACGAGCAATGGTTCCCGCCGAAAGCTAGTTCGGCCATTTCCCTAACTGTTCGGCACTCATATGGAGATTTCTCTATTGTATAACTTTACGAGGGAAATCTGCTTAGTTTACGCAGCCCCTGTGTGATGGACTTTTTTATTCCAAAACTAGTTTCGCGGCCACATGTCGCCTCATCAGGAGAAAAACAAATCTTGCCACTAGCTGTATCAATCTGATAATTGCTTACAAAGTTTGGTTATCACACACAAAAAAATTGTTCAGCTTAGGATTTAAAACTGAAATAGTAGGCAAGTTATTATTTTGTGTAAGTAAAATAAAACCACTCAAAACCAACCATTAAACTAAATGCGAAGGGAACTCAACTAATTTATTGCAGGTAATAAATTAATTCAGAGAATGAATGCTACTTTTGAAGGTTAACAATTGAAACGTGCCACGATAAGAGTTGAACTTCATTAAAAATGTTTCTTTTTAAACACTCTCCTTTCATGCAATCATCTATATGAAGATTAACACGTAGAAACTAAATCGACGTAACTCCTGATGCCGCAACGAATATAAAGTAAAAAAATTGCTCAATATTAATATTATTAAGATTGCATTATAAGGAACCGTCTAAGGTAGTCTTACAGATTTCAGTGCAAAAAAATATTAATATTCAAGTGTCTATATCTGAACAAAACTATTCCAAAAATTGTATAACATGACTCCAGGATTCATCTGCGTGCCGACTTCGGTCATCAGCCTAATTGTAGGAAATATTGTGTGGTGGTTATTGTTTAATGACCTAATTGTTGGCATGCTGCAAAAGCCATAAAAAATAATATACAGTTTCATAAAGAAAGAAGTCCGTCAGGTGCTGCGTAAACTAAGCAGATTTCCCAAATGCTGGAAGAACATACTTCATTCAAGATCTCATATTCTGAATTTCAATGTGAAAACATTTTACGATCTGACTCATTATAAAGAAGATACTTTGAATTTTTGTACCCCCCTCCTCTCTGTTAAATCAGCATTATTCCAGGTCCAAGTTTCAACCTATAACACATGTGAGCTTTAGTGTTGGCGAAAACGGTGAAATGTCGATTAAAATAAACATTTACGAGACAGGCGATGTCACACAACAAATATGCAAGTATCTCGCGTAATAAAGGAACCTTATACTACTTAGCACTTCCTGATTTGCAATAATTTAAAAATGGCCTCAATGTGATGTCCTTCTCAGAATTCACAAATAATAAGGGCAATTTGTAGGATCAAGACACAAACCAACAAAGAATTGAGATTACCAATCATTCTTGTCAGACAAATGCGTCCTATTTGGGTCGTTGCGAAGACGATCTTTCTCATAAGAGAGAGCTATTCTCGTCCCACAGCCTCCAGGAAATCAATAGCAGCAAATTTCATTCAACAACAGTTCCATATCATATTGCTTATCAATGAGTTAAAATCATTGCTCACCATAGTTTCTCTTATAAATTCTCATTGAAATAAATAATTACATTTAAGATTAAATTAATTTATAACGGTTCGAATATTTTTGACGCCTAGTAAAATAACTGAGAAGGTTTGATGGAATTCTGGAACAGTATTTTTTTTTAATAGGTATATAGAAAGTATTTTAATTTATTTATTGTTCCCTTTGTATTAAAATTAAATATTAACTTATACTCGAAAAGTTCCTCAGTCCTTGTCAATATTGCAATCGAGGCCTTCGGGTATCGGTCATCTTCGTGCTTCCGGCTGACGTTTCGCTAGACATACTTTAGGCTTCCTAGGGCTTTCTCTGGGACTGGAGAGTTAAGCTCCTAACAGGTACATGTAACTGTCGTGTTCGGTCTATCCTGGATGGTCTTTTGGTACTTTCTCCGGCGTCCGAACCTTTGTGATTTCATCTCCTTTGTACGTAGTCTTCTTTCTCAGTGGAACGATGAGTTCCCTAAGTTTGAACAATCCATAGCCATTCTCTGTTGATGTTGTTTGGAAATTTCACTATCGCTTTTGCATCTTGTACGATTCATTAGTAGGAAGTGGTTTTTCAAGGATATTCCAGAAAGCAGGGACGAGCGTGATAGACTGATAGGCATAGGAAGCTATGATGATATTTCTGGTTTAGGTACGATGTGGATCAAGGAAAAATTTAGGATTATAAGATTATTCGGGAGGAGTAAACACCTTGGCTAAATGCTGACCGAAATTGTTAAACTTTCGTAGTCAGATTTATCGCCGCTGCCATCCTCACAACATAAGAGGTTCACAAGGAATTGTTGCTAGTTTGCGATTTATGAATAGATGCATTCGTTTTTGTTTTTGTCATTTTAGTTTCTTGTTTGTTCAAGTGGCCCTTTAGGTGATGTGGATGTCGGCAGTCCTGTTTTTGGTGACGGGAGCATGTCCTCTTGTGTTTGTTGTTCTGCAGCTCAATTATCACCATTGTACAATGTTTCAATTTGTATAAATGAATCGGAGTTCAAGGTATCATAAAAATTTGGAAACGCAAGAGCTGGTGCTCGGAAATGCTGAGAGTGTGTCTAGTGGAAATGCTGACTTTTTTTATGATGTGAAGGCTGGATTTAGGGGTGCTGGGAACGCTGACAATGTGTCTTTTGTTAATGTTGACTTTGTTCTATGATTGTAGATGCTGGAGTAGGGTCTACTGGGATTGGTGACTTTGTTTCTGTTGTGAAGTCTGATGGATTTAGGGGTGCTGGTAACGCTGACAATGTGTCTTTTGTTAATGTTGACTTTGTTCTATGATTGTAGATGCTGGAGTAGGGTCTACTGGGATTGGTGACTGTTTCTGTTGTGAAGTCTGATGGATTTAGGGGTGCTGGGAACGCTGACAATGTGTCTTTTATTAATGTTGACTTTGTTCTATGATTGTAGATGCTGGAGTAGGATCTACTGGGATTGGTGACTTTGTTTCTGTTGTGAAGTCTGATGGATTTAGGGGTGCTGGGAACGCTGACAATGTGTCTTTTGTTAATGTTGACTTTGTTCTATGATTGTAGATGCTGGAGTAGGATCTACTGGGATTGGTGACTTTGTTTCTGTTGTGAAGTCTGATGGATTTAGGGGTGCTGGGAACGCTGACAATGTGTCTTTTGTTAATGTTGACTTTGTTCTATGATTGTAGATGCTGGAGTAGGATCTACTGGGATTGGTGACTTTGTTTCTGTTGTGAAGTCTGATGGATTTAGGGGTGCTGGGAACGCTGACAATGTGTCTTTTATTAATGTTGACTTTGTTCTATGATTGTAGATGCTGGAGTAGGATCTACTGGGATTGGTGACTTTGTTTCTGTTGTGAAGTCTGATGGATTTAGGGGTGCTGGGAACGCTGACAATGTGTCTTTTGTTAATGTTGACTTTGTTCTATGATTGTAGATGCTGGAGTAGGATCTACTGGGATTGGTGACTTTGTTTCTGGTGTGAAGTCTGATGGATTTAGGGGTGGGAACGCTGACAATGTGTCTTTAATGTTGACTTTGTTCTTTGATTGTATTTGCTGGAGTAGGGTCTACTGGGATTGGTGACTGTTTCTGTTGTGAAGTCTGATGGATTTAGGGGTGCTGGGAACGCTGACAATGTGTCTTTTGTTAATGTTGACTTTGTTCTATGATTGTAGATGCTGGAGAAGGGTCTACTGGGAATGGTGACTTTGTTTCTGGTATGAAGTCTGATGGATTTAGGGGTGTTGGGAATGCTGACATTGTTCCGTGATTGTAAGTTTTTGAAGTTGGGAGTGCTGGGAAGAATGATACCATGCGCAGGTTGGGTTCGCAAACGTGTTGGGCACCCAATTAGAGTGTAAGACGAATATAACGGATGTCATTATTACTAACCTTGTAGAATCACAACGTGAAAACGGGTGACGAATAATAGGAATACGCCCTTAGTCCTCAACCGTTTAGAACCCCTTAAAATGGACATGTAGTGTTGTTGGAAGTATTAAACGTTAAATAGCAATTGTGAACGATATCGCCTTATTGATATTACCTCCTTATTAAATCGTACCTCAAACCCTCAGACGATAATATAGGAAGCTCGTTAAAAAAAGTAAAAAAAACGGAAGTTCAGGCCCACAGGTGATAATATTTCTTAAACTACGTCAAAATTAGAGGGCCCTTAAAAAGGACAAGATAAAGTCATACATTTGAGAAAATGTAATACTAATTGATATATTGAATATATGATGATATTGTGTTGCTAAAGAAAAAAAATATATCTCTGCTTCTCAAAATTCTTGCGGTTTATTTGACAGCCTGGGCGCCAGTAGTCAACGGCCGGTGGAAGTTAGAGGTGGCGGGTTCAAACCCGTAAATGGTTACTAGATTTTATTTAGCTTGGTTGATGCAAGGCTTTGAGGTTGGGTTTCTATCTGGTCCCAGGTACCCAATCAGAATCCTCCAGAATGTGGTCCCTTCATAATTTTGTTAAGTTGAAAAATAAATTAATAAAACTCCACTCTAATCTACAATACAGATTTTTTAATTCTACATTAGTTACCATAGACAAGAAAAATATCAGTTTTCCCACCGAAAATTTACTATAAAGATTTCAAAATTTGGATCAGTACTCTAAAGAAAAGCAAGTACTGGAAGTATATTTTTGTTTATATATTAAGACGCAGAAGGAAACACATCATTCATAAAAGTTGGCAATATATATACATATTTTAAACTGAATCTTCATATGTCCCCTAACCACACCTTTAAAATTATGAAATTTTAAACTTAGTAAATAATTATTACAAAAAAAGTGAGGTTTTAGGAACATTTATCCTCAATACTTAAATCATATTTTATATAAGTTTCTAACACAACATTATTCTCCCCTAACTGCTGTATTTTCGCAGACAGTCTGACCTTGCAGATACAATCGCCAAGTCAACCATGACAGAACGGTTAGTCACAGTGACCGAACATAATGCCTCAAAAGCATAAGAATATAAATCAGATTTCAAGTTCCTTGAATTACTTAGATGCGTAAAGTGCAGTAGAGATCATGCCACCATACATGAAGGATGTACGAAATTCAGCCACATTATGAATAAAAAAAGTCAACTTAAACTAAACAGATTTCCCTAGTGCTAGGATAACTCACTTCTCATCTCATATCACAACATATTCCCTATTTCTATCTAAAAAAAACAACAGATGAGTAGAAGGGGTCGGTGGGCGGGGGAGCGGAGGGCCTACAGAATGCGAAACAACAAAACAGTGCGAATAACTTGCTGAATACTAGAGTTATGAAAAAATGATTACGCAACTATTGTAGAGCATCAATAGTTTAACAAGATTGGTTCAATAACATTTTACGATCCGACTCATAATAATGCCAGTATTATGAATTTCAAACCCCCTCCTCCCTCGAAATCCGCACTATTCCAGGTCCGATACTTCAGCAATAACAAAATTTGATATTTAAGGTTGAATGAAATGGCTCAAGATATAGATGAAGTATATATCTTCGAAACAAAAACGTAAAAACATAATTGATGACGTCATCAAGCAACGAATCTGCATCCATCTCGCATAATAATATGTAATGAATATAATTTTCAACGGACTTCATTTTAGTCATCTCCTAGATAGAATAGATTATTTAAAGAAAGGTTTCGAAAATCGCGTCATGAGTACGATCTCAATAGCTGTTTCCCTTAAGGGGAGGGGGAGACTGAATCTGTAACTTCCAACTTAGGAAGGAGTCTGGCTCACCCATTATCCAAGTAATAGAGACAAGGAAGTGGAAGATAGTAGGCCTTGTAGTTCGAAGAAAGGATGGGTGGGACGATATTAGAGGGGTACCCTGGAAATAATGCAAGACCCATAGAGCGACCCAAAAATTAATGGGAGGGAAATTCATCCAGACCTGCGGAGGTTCCACCTGGATGCGAGATGCTGAAGAAAAAGCTGAGTGGAAGAGACACTCTGAGATCGATAACAATCTGGTTAAGAGACTCACAAGAAAACGTAATCAAATGGACCTGATTTTGATTGCTTGATCTCCAAAATTACCGCGATATGGCTGATACAAATTTAGAGTACAAATGAAAATTATTTATTTATAAATATTATTTTTTTTGTTTGTTATTTATCTTATGAGGCCAATAAATGGCATTCATTTATATTCTATTTTAAAGTATTAACAGACAAGTACCGATATGTATTTTTGGAGTATTCTCATTTTCTTCATCTCCTAAATAGGATCGATGGACGTGTGAAGCAATTTTTCGAGAATCGCGTCATGAGAAGAGCCTCAATAGTTGATTTCTCTTAAGGGAAATTTGCTTAAATGTAAACAAAGGAGGAGAGATTCGCCGGCAGCGTACATTATCACAGCCAATGTAGACAAAGAAAGATGTATCCACTGAAGATGCGATTAAAAATAAAATAAGACTTTAATGAAGTAAAAGGAGATACAATAGAAAAGAGAGTAAAATACAACGAGAGTTCAACAGGCTGTTTAAATGGCTGACCTTGCAAGAGAAGAATAGTGTGGGCACGAAGCCCTGAGATAGCACGCTCTAGATACATTTAGCAAACCAACCATATAGTCTATTGACTTAATGATTCATAGGACCCAGACAAACTATCCAATGTTAAGGCTTTTACCTTATTTCTGAAGAGATGAATCTGAGGTCATTTCTGTTTTATCTATACTAACTCCATAAACATGCAATCCCTCAAGATCTAAAGGCTCATTAATGGCTAAAATCGAAGAGGTTTCCCTTCAGAGAGAATTAATTACAAAACTTCGAAGAAGAATTTTATGTTACATATTCAGTAAAATTAATTTTCTACTTTTATTTTTTTCGTCAACTCGAATATTAAGTGATTTTTTAAAATGTTTAATGCTTCAGTAAATCCCCTTTTGAACACATTTGGAATAATTTATTTATTATTTCTTTTGGAGCATTCGCTACGTGGCGATTTGCTCAGGTAACAAAAGAGAAAAAATAAACAACAACATAAATAAAAACATTAACAATAATAGCAAAAGTAAAAATCATCAACAAAAAAGAATCAACATCAATAATAAATACATAATACATCAAAGAAAATTAAAAAAACATCTCAATAACAATAAGAGAGTAAGAAAGGAATTAAGAAAGCATATGGAATAAGCCAATCCATCACGAATCGTCTTATTTCCAGATTAAATATAACATTCTATGTTCATGGAATAAGGAGAAGTAGGGGTTTAAAAAAAGGTTGGGAATCCAAAAATTCCAGGTATTCCGTTATTATGAGTCGGGTAGAAAAAAATATATCCGATCTTGTTGGAAATGTAATATTCTTCATATGTTGTATTATACATATATTTTTTTCTCTAATAGTAATATTAACCGAGTTATATATTGTTTTTAGTTTTCATCTTTCATTAATCCCCGACTTCTCTTCGTGTGAGCAACTGGTTTAATGATCTCCTCCAGCTCGCTTAAATTTGAAAGACGGACGCTTTTTCTAATCTATGCAATACATGGATAAATATGCAAAGTGACACTAAAAATGACTAAAAACAAAAAAAAAAACACCGAAATACACAGTGAAATACCGAACAGGTTACTAGAGTACTCGAGCAACAGTTGATCAGTAACCACTGAAGATGGACTTTTGAGAGATCGAAAGCATTCTCCTACTGAAATAATTAAAAGGATTCAACGGAATTATTCTTCTCAGTGGAAATGATGTTCACTTCCAAAGCCACGTATATTTTTCATATATTTGTATAACAAAATTGTCGAGTATGAAACTATTAAAATTAAAGAAATTTTTTGTAAATTTAATTTTTACCGAAATAAATTTTGAGTAACTTATTATATGTATACGTAGTAGAATTCATTCAGGTATCTTGTCAACAACAAAAACTGGGCTCAGGAAATTCCTTGTTTAATACAAAAACATGCATTTATAAATACTCTGGATTATATGATTTCATTCTGCAATGTACAAATGAAAGAAATGATATATAAAGATAATCAATTAAAATGGTTGGCCTTCGCCAAAATACATTTTTGACTGCATTTCGTTTTTGACTTCATGAGTGTAATGTAAATCACTTCAAATTACTGTGTAAATGATTAAATAACAAAAAAAACAAATAAATCACAGATTTTATAACAGATAAAATCAGGTTCTGTTAAAGAAAATAAGATTAACAACAGCGAAAAAATGCCAGAAAAAAACCTCTAAAAGAACTCATTTAAAATAACATACGATTACAATGCGAGGTATAGAGCAAGGACAGTATAAATTCTTTTAGGCAATTTGACAAAATCTATTTTAGTTTCCGTTGACGCTATGACCCCATTTCTTCCGCAGTTAAGTGCCCCACTTTGTTAATTGAACATTTGCGCATTTTTACAATAAAATATATTTCGTGCACCGAGGGATTCAGTAAAATCAATTGTACAATTTCTTCATTAATTAAAAAAAAAAAAAAAAGAGCATGTCAAAAGCGTAAACATTTGTACATTAGAAGTGACTATTGTCAAACAACCCAAAAATGATATATTGGCGTCACTGCAGCTTATCAAAGTCTATGGTCAGTCACAAATAGGTTGGTGTGAGACGTAAGGAAAAGTATACAAGGTTCATATTAGAAGTGATATGCTTTGAAAAACAATTATATGAAGACTATAACTTCCATACAAATTATATAAACGGGAAACGTATAACTCATTTCTCATTTTACTTCCTTCATCACAATAGAGTCTCAGCATGCTCCTGGGGAGGGGTGATATTTCACATATGACTAATTACTGTATTTTCGTATAAATTCGTACTAAATGGAGTCATAAATTTTAATATCTACAGGCTAAATCTGGTAAGAAATCCCATGAAAAGGTAAACCTGATTTTTAAAGGAACGAACGAGGGAATAATAGGATCCCAAAGACATTCAGTGGTTTCCCGTCACCTTCTGCATCGGACTATCAAGCGATATATGCATGAGTGAAGAAAATTCCATTCAAGGCCAGAGTTGTTGGATAGTCATCTCTCCCCGTAGTCTGCAAAAGCTGATTAATGCATAAGCATTAGCCAGTATTAGAATGCAGATTACTTATAAAGTTATGAATTATATTACTGCATAAGCATTAGCTATTATTAGAATGCAGACTACTAATAAAGTGATAAATTATATTACTGCATAAGCATTAGCCAGTATTAGAATGCAGACTACTAATAAAGTCATAAATTATACTACTACATACGCCTTAGACAGTATTAGAATGCAGACTACTTACAAAATCATAAATTATATTACTGCATAAGCATTAGCCAGTATTAGAATGCAGACTACTAATAAAGTCATAAATTATATTACTACATAAGCATTAGCCAGTATTAGAATGCAGACTACTTATAAAATCATAAATTATATTACTGCATAAGCATTAGCCTGTATTAGAATGCAGACTACTTACAAAATCATAAATTATATTACTGCATAAGCATTAGCCTGTATTAGAATGCAGACTACTTACAAAATCATAAATTATATTACTGCATAAGCATTAGCCAGTATTAGAATGCAGACTACGAATAAAGTCATAAATTATACTACTACATACGCCTTAGACAGTATTAGAATGCAGACTACAAATAACGTCATAAATTCTATTACAACATAAGCTTTAGCCAATATTAGAATGCAGACTACAAATAAAGTCATAAATTATATTACTGGTCATAAATTATATTACTGTTGTAAATATAATACCTTACTGATGATTAGCATCATTTTATTAGCTTATAGTGAATAGGAATATAACTTAGTATACATTTTAAAAACTTTTGCTATTTTCAGTAATTGGGTGACAAATTCGACATTAATAAAAATAATCGTGCATGTTAAGGATCCTGAACATTTGTGTAGGATTTACTTAGTTTATCATAGAATCATACTATTTTTTTGGGACATGTTCTGATCCGGTGCATATCACTGTCAACCTAAGTTATATTTAATTAGAGCAGTAAAACACCTTCCCCATTTAATTTAAGCCTAATTTTCACGTCCTTGAAAAGAACAAATAATATTTTTATTTATTTACGTCCACGTTATGCTACTTTGGCTAATTGGGACGGGTTATCTACAGGGAGCCATCCTTTTCTAGCCAATGTGGGCCTAAGGAATCTATTTAACGAGTCTGTCACTACATAAATTTCTATTGCCCAGGGCGGAAATCGAACTCGCCACTCTAGGGTTAACATATGAGATTAAGACTTATAATAATCTAAGCTAATGAGTGAGTATAAAAACACATTTCTCAAGAATTTTATATGAAATTTTTTGGATAGTTTAGTATAACTTTTTCATGTGATCTTCTGGATTAATTTATTACGTATTATATAATTCAAATATTAAAACTGGAATATTTGTTTCCTGATCACCCATAATTCACTCACTGCACTATGTTTTTGCTGTTTGGAACAGGTTTTATTCAGTTATTTATGATTTGATTGTGATGTTTTGTTTTTAAATATACTGATCAGTTGTGAGTAATGGACCACGTTAGTGGTCTCGGAAAACAATAAGCAAACCTCCAATAGTGCTACGTTATGTCCACGGTTACGTCACTTAATAGGTATATTATATTACAACAGTCACTTAGATCCCAAACATTTTCTCATGTTGTAATAGTGGTCTGTCAATAGTTTTAACTATGCATCACTAGTAGGGAAAAGGTCAAAATTCTATAATAAAGTCCGTCACGCAGGGGCTGCGTAAACTAAGCAGATTTCCCACGAGAAGTTTTACAATAGAGAAATCTGCCTAATAACAGCTGTAGTAGGAAGGGATCTCTAAACCTATTCACGAGGGACGAATAGTTCTGGAAACGGCCACCAGAGCTCTCGGCGGAGAGTCCGGAACATGGCGGGGTTCCGTCGACCATACACACAATACAAATGCAAATATCTCGGTTAATATTGAAGATACAGAATAAATGTAATAACAATATTTATAGTAAATTTAATTTACAATAAGATTGATTCTATACAATTTTTCGATCCGACGCATAATAATGGAGATATTATGAATTTTCAAAAATCCCCCCTCTAAACCCCCCCCCCTCCCACTGGTCCGATTTCAGCCATTAACGAACTTGATTTTACGTAAAACGCTTAAATATGAAGTTTGGTAACGATCAAACAAAAATTGCGACCGCTAGAGCGTTAACAGACAAATATATATATATATATATATATATATATATAATTTTGAACGGACCTCATTTTCGTCATCTCCTGGGTAGGATCGATGGACATTTGAAGAAAGTTTTCGAAAATCGCGTCATGAGTACGACCTCAATAGCTGATTTCCCTAAGGGGAAATCTGCTAAAACGCATTAATATTGAATTACCATTTTATTGAATATTCAGCTCTGCATGCTCTTGCCTTCCTCTGCATGCGTATTTTCCTTTAACACCGCATGTGGACCAAAATCTTAACAAAAGGACCGTCACGCAGGGGCTGCGTTAACAAAGCAGATTTCCCACGTGTGTCACGTATTTGCATTTATTTAATATCGTAAAAGTTTAATAAGAATTATATTTGGAATTTAGGCTTCAAATAAAGTGCTTCATAATATAACAGCTATTGTTAACATGGCATGAGTAGGAGTGGGGGTTTACTGAAAGGCAATAACTAAAAAAATGCAAATATCTCGGTTAATAACCATGATAGTGAAAAACGTACATAACAACATTTACAGAACATTTCATTTGCAATAAGATTGGTTGTATACAATTATTCGATTCAAGAGGTAATAACGGTGATATTGAGAATTATCCACATTTCTCCTTTAAACCCCTCCCCATCCTAAATGTCATATTACAGTAATTAACAAACTTGATCTTTAGTTTTACAGAAAACATTTAACTATCGAGTTTGGTAACGATTAAACAAAAAATAGATGATTTCCCTTAAGGGGAATCTGCTAAAAACCAAATTTACCTATGAACGAGGGCGATAGTCTTCTAGACTGGGTTTGGACAAACTGTCACAAAATCACCCTTTTAATTGATTTTTTTTTTGTTTTTGTTGAAAGGGTTACAATAAAAACATTAGCTAGAATGAGTTTTCTTTTCCTTTATTTCAAAAACATTAACTTCCATTTTATAATTCTACATATAATTTGGACGGGTTATCTACAGGTTAACAATCTATTCGTGGGATGTTGGAAATGACGATCTTCTTTAATGAATTCCTCAGTACATAAATTTCTTTTGCCCACGCAGGAAGGTTCTAGGCTTATCAGGTGAATTAAAACCTACGCCTAACCCACATGGGAATCAAGGAGGTAGTCTGACTCCATACAGCTTTGATATTTTATATATTATTTCTTTACCCGAAGCTTCACAGCGAATAGGTTTTTTTTTAGTAGATTTCCCTTCAGAGAAACCAGCTATTGAGCATGTGCTCCTGATGTGATTTTTGAAAATTTCCTTCAAATGTCCATCAATCATAACTAGTAGATGACGAAAATGGGGTCCATTAAAAATTATAAATATTTATGTATATTTATACATACACACACACACACACACACACACACATATATATATATATATATATATATATATATATATATATAAAGTCTGTTAACTCTGTAATGGTCGCAATTTTTGTTTGATCGTTACCAAAAACCGTATTTAATCTTTTTAATTCTAAAAGAAAGATCAAGTTCTTTAATGTCAAAAATCTGGCCAGTGGGAGATGGGGCTTAGAGGGGGGAATATTGAAAATTTGAAATATCTCAGTTACTATAAGTCGGATCGAAAGATTGTTCATAACCAATCTTAATGAAAATTAAATTACCTATATCTAAATGTTGTTATATACATTCTTTCTCTATCTCAAATATTAACCATGAAATTTGCCTTTTTTTTTAATTTTTAGCCTTCAATAAACCCCCCTTCATCGACATGGCTTGTTATGAATAAGCTAACATATCATGGACCGTCTTATTTCAAGCTGAAACACCGAATACTAACAAATCATTTCTAGATGAGTAGAAGCAAATACGTTCTGATGACCCTCTTCCCCCTCGTTTGTTCTTGGATTACTAAACTTGAGTGATTGAGATAAAAATTATTCTGGCACTTTAGAAATTACAGGACTACATATAGTAAATAATATTGAGTAATTGTTTTTTTTTTCTTTTCGGTCAAGAGTGTTTCTATCTTTCAGCTCTGAGAGGTTGGCTGACCTGATTGTTTACAATTCAGACGCTTTCCGTTGTAGAGGTTATGTAAAATGACTGAAAGATTTCTCTTCATTCTCATTTGTATTTGTTTACTTAATATTAACGGTGGTGTTGAGTGTAAAAGTATGTAGTTTTATCTATTGTAAAAAATCAATGGTGGGGCTAAGTTTACGCAGCCACTGCGTGAGGGATTTTTGTTTTATTTTGTTTCTTCTATGTAGTGTAATTGTTGTTTTTTTTTTTTTTTTTATATCTAGGATATTTGCACAATGCACTCGTTAAATATAAAAGAAATATAGTTAAATCAGGAAACTATTTGAAAATTTGTCAGCAACAATTAAAATACTGTCCGAAATACTAATAAAACAATTCTTTTATTTTCGCATGAAACGTACAATTGTTCTACAGAAATAGCATTCCTTTGCAAAGAATTAAGAAATGTCACTCAGAATACAATGGCCGTGGTTTCAATGAGCTTCCTGAGAATCCTCCAAGGTTTGTTGCAGTCTAATTACAAAACGACAAAGATGAGTCAAAACTCAACGGTTAATGGAGTAAAAAAACTAACAAAAATATCATTATTTATTTTTCCTATGCTTTACGTTTAAAATATGATGCAGCCTCCATATGACTACCGTGTACTCCTATTAAACTAAATGTACACAACATTTTGCTGCTCTTCACATAGAATTATTTCATTTGAAAGTTATATATATTGTTGCGAGAATTGGATGAGTGGGCGAATACACATAGAGAGAGCCGCGTGAAAGGAGGAACAAAGACTAGTCGAACGAGCGAATCTAACTATAGGCGTCTCCCTGGAACTTCTAGACCTTTCTTTAGACTGGAACCTTCTATGCCTAGACACTTCTACAAGCATTTAAAAGGGACTCTCACAGTACCCCACAGTCAGTGGTTGCTCGACGGTCTTCGAGGGATGTTGAGCGCGACTTAGTACAGTGCGGTAAAGTGTTTTTATAAGAAGAACAGTGCTGTGCCGTGACTGTAAGTAACAGTTTAGTGCGTGTTTAAGACAGTGCAGTGCCGCGAAGTAAAGGTTTAACAGCGCTTTTCGATACGACTTATACATAATATCGGAGAAAATTTGCCTTTTCGAGTATGGTATGGGAGAAATAAACATTTCCGAGTTTTGAACGGATAATCCTAAATGATGAAACATCAGGCAACATTTTTGCATGTACCTCCCACAGTAAAAGTCCAAAGATAACAATATTTTGTATTTAAGCTTACAATGAAGTGGATCATGGTATAACAGCTTTAATTTAAAAAATCCAAATATGTTAGTGAATATTCATGACAGTGAAAATATGTATATAACAATATTCATAGGGAGTTAAGTTTTAAATAAAATAAAGTATATATAATTTTTTGATCGAACGTATAATAGTGGAAATATTTCAAGTGTGTGTGTCTATATATATATATATATATATATATATATATATATATATATGTGTGTGTGTGTGTGTGTGTGTGTGTGTGTGTGTGTGTGTGTGTGTGTGTATGTATATTTATATGTCATTTTGAACGGGCCTCATTTTCGTCATCTCCTGGGTAGGGTCGATAGATATTTGATTACATTTTTCGAAAGACGCTAGAAGTCTAATAAAACAATTATATGAAAATATAGAAATAATTTGATCTAACACAAAATTTTTGTCGATTTAATGGAATTACTAGTTTAAATCAATTTCGGTCATGTTTTGTTGTTGTTGTATAGGGTTTAAGGGCGAAAAACTACCAGGTTATCATCGCCCTGTAATATTTATAATTCACATTTTGGTATCCTCATCCATATCGCCATTTTAACAATATAAACGAGGATACGAGCAATTGCACTTTAAATTTCTTTGTATAAACTCGTGTTTTTTACAAAATTAAACAATTTATCGAGTTCTTTCGGGTCATCTCCAAGGGCCACTTCTATACTATTGGAAATATTGTATTTGTTTCTAATATCTGTATACTTATGGCATTGCATTAATATGTGATATATAGTCAGTTCTGTGTTGCATTTCTCACAAATCGGGGGTTGACCTTTTGTCATAAGATAGCCATGCGTAAGTCGTGTGTGCCCAATTCGGAGTCTTCCTAATACAACCTCATCTCTTCTGTTGTCTCTTGTCGAATATTTCCATGGACGGATGGTGGTTTTAATAGTTTTTAATTTATTGTTCTGGGTTTCATTCCACATGTGTTGCCAGTTTTTATTAATTTCTTCTTTGAGTGGTTGGTAGAGTTCTGCAGATGTAATTGTTGGGGTGATGGAGTCGAGTTGATGGGCTTCTCTGGCTGCTAAATCTGCTTTTTCGTTTCCATCTATTCCCACGTGGCTTGGAATCCACATGAAGTAGACGGCCCTTTTTAGTTCTCGGAGCATTTGTATTTTTTTTACTATTGGGTTGTTTGTGAATACATCTTTGATACTCAATAGGGCACTCAACGAGTCAGTGCAAATCAGGAATTTTTCTTGAGTTGAGTGGTTGCAAATGCAGTGATATAGAGCGAATTTAATTGCGAACAGTTCGGCGGAATAGATGCTGGTTAATTTGTTGAGTTTGAATTTTTGACAGGCATTTTCTTCGTAGTAGGCGCAGGAGGAAGACTCGGTAATTTTCGAACCATCAGTGTATATTATCTTTGGGTGTTGATATTTTTCTATTTTATTAATGAAAGCTTCCTTTATTTTCCAATAGTTGATCTCTTGAGACGATTTGTTTATGAGTTTGGTGATTCCTGTATCTATAGATATTTCTTGAATTGTCCAAGGTGGAGTTGGGTCGAATTCATCAAGACTGTTTGAGTTTTGTAATAGTTTGTCCGTTATGTTATTCAGCCTAATTCCAATAGGTTTTGGTGTTGTGGGGTTTTGGTCGTACAGCCGTGAGTAGAGAGGGTGGAATATACTCTGAAATGTCGGGTGACCTCTCTGTGTCACTAGTTTGGATAAGTATTTAGCTGCCAGCTTTTGCCTTCTGAATGTCAATGGTGGGATTCCGGTTTCAGCACACAAGCTTATTGCTGGGCTAGAGCGGAAGGCTCCTATGGATAAACGTAGCCCAGCATTATGAATTACATCTAGTTTGCATAATTTATTGAAGTTTGCTGAGCCGTATACAAAACTGCCATAGTCCAATTTAGACAATACCAGAGCTTTGTATATTGTTAGCATGGTATTCCTATCTGCTCCCCATGATGTGTTAGCAAGTACTTTAAGAATTTTAAGCCTTTCAGATGCGCGTTTTTAGAGTTTGTCTATATGTACATTCCATGTCAGTTTGCTGTCGAGAGACATACCTAGGAATTTAGCATGGTTGACATATTCTATTAGGGTGTTCTTAAGATAGAGATGTGGTAAATCATTTAAATTTCTGCGCCTTGAGAATATTATGCACTTCGTTTTTTCGGGGGAAAACAAAAAACCTGTTTTTTTCGACCATTCTATTAATCTAAGAGTCACAGCTTGTAGTTGTCTTTTGATATATGCCAAGCTTTGCGATCGGCAAATAATGGCAAAGTCATCAACGAACAGGAAGCCTTTTACATTGTTGGTAAGACATTTCGTTATTTCGTTCACTGCAATCAAAAAAAGATTTGTACTCAAAATACTTCCCTGTGGGACACCTGATTTCATTGTTCTTTCTTTGGATAATGTATTTCCAACTGCCACTTGGAAATACCTTTCCTTTAGGAATTCCTGGATGAGTATGGGCATGTTGCCTCTATAACCCCATTGATGTAGTTGATTTAAGATATAAAAGCGCCATGCTGTGTCAAATGCTTTATGAATATCAAAAAATATTCCAATTGCGTGCTGTTTGTTAGCAAATGCATTTAGAATTTCCGCTTCTAATCTGGCCAGGTGATCTATTGTAGACCGCTTTTTCCGGAACCCACACTGCCAGTTATTTAGTAGACTTAAATGCTCTAGTGTCCACGTGAGGCGTCTGTTAATCATGCGTTCAAGAATCTTGCATAAACAATTTGTGAGAGATACAGGCCGATAGTTAGTAGCAGCCTGGCTAGATTTTCCTGCCTTGGGGATGGGTACGATTATAGATTTTCTCCAAGCAGAAGGCAAAGTTCCATTTCTCCAAATTATGTTGTACAAGCATAGGAGGTTTGTCAGCATCTTGTCAGACAAGGCTTTAATCATATCATACGTTATTTCATCAGGTCCTGGAGATTTTCCTTTTGTGCAGTTCAGTGCAGATCTGAGTTCAATCAATGTGAATGGTCGATTGTAGTCTGCAGTTTCATTGCTTTCGTCAGAGAAGTCTAGAGTTTGCTTTTCTTTCTCTTCTTTGTATCGTAAGAATTCTTGATCAAACTGGATGTCTTCTAGGCTGAAGACCTTTGCAAACTCTTCTGCAATCTTAGATTTTTCTAAGCAGAGTTTATTTTGAATGTTGATAAAGATGGGTTGGAATTTGTTTTTCCCACTTATTGCTCGGATTTTTCTCCAAACTTCAACTGCTGGTGTGTTTTGGGTTATATTTGAGACATAGTTTTTCCATGACTCTTTTTTGCTTTTATTAATAACCCATCTACAGAACGCTTTTTTCTTTTTGTAGTCAATTAAGTTTGCTTGAGTCATGCTTCGTGTAAACTGTCGGTAAGCTTTTCGTCGGTTTCGAATTGCTTGTTTACATTCGTCGTTGAACCAAGGGGTAGGGCGATGTTTGGGATTTTGACTTGATTTGGGTATGGCTTGGCAGGCCGCGCTGTAAATGGATTTGGTGACGATTTCACAAGCTTCTTCTGGATTATCTGGTAAAGGTCCACCTATTTCGGCCAATTGCTGGAAGAATTCCCAATTTGCTTTGTGGATTTTCCACTTTCTTCGTCTTTCTTGAGCAGGGATGTTTCCGAAAGAAGTAATTAATAATGGGAAGTGATCACTTGAATATTGATCTGGTAATACTTGCCAGCTAGTTTGTTGAATGAAGTAGTTGCTGCATGTGGAGACATCTATTGCTGAAAATGTTCCATGAGTGTCACTTAAAAAGGTTGCTTCTCCAGTATACATACATCCTGACAAACATACGGTCATGTTTTACTTTGATGTTAGACAGACTTCTACCGAGCGCACAATCAACAGAAATTAATAAATTTTATTATCTAACTGTCTTAGAATTGTGTAGATATCTAATAGTTTGCAAAAAAAACTTAAGAAATAAGTAAAACAACAAGTTTCCTTGGTGGTTTCCTACAATCAAGTCACTCACAAAAGATGAGGTGCAGCAAAAAGAAAAAAAGAACCAGTGGAAAAATACTTGTTTCCCATAGGCTCCAAGTTTAATTTGGGTAATGGAAAAAGTTCTGTCCCCCGCCGTTTCTATCCTCGACATTATCCTCTATTATTAAATCTGGGCAGACAATTATTTGTACTTTCAGCAGAGTTCTCTTAACGGAAATCAGCTATTGGTGGTGTGGCGCGATTTTCCAAGAATGTCTTCAAACATATATCGATCCTCCGAAATTATATATTACGTCCATTGATCCTCTCGAACTCCCGTTTGTAATATTATATATTTATACATATATAAGAATGTACACATTTATTTGTCGAGCAATATCGCAGCAATATCGCAGCTTGCTGCAAAGCTCCGAACCTTGTGTGTGTGTGAGTGTGTGTGTGCGTGCGTGCGTGCGTGTGTGTGTGTATAATTTTTTATATATATGTATATATATATATAAATATATATATTAATCTTTACCAAATTGGATATTTGAACGCTTTAACTATAACTAGATCAAGTTCCATTAATCGGACCAAAGGGAGGGAGGAATTTCGAAAGCATCAAAATATCTCTGTTATTATGAGGCTGATCGAAAAATTGTATATGACCAACCTTGTTGGAAATTTAAATTCCCTTAAATGTTGTTTTATAAATTATTTTATTTTCTGTAATATTAAGTGAGATAATGACAGAGAATAGATTGTGAGATGTGATAATATGACATGAGTAGGAGAGGGGGTTTATTGATGGCCCAAAACTAAAATATGGAAATATCTCGGTTAATATTCAAAATAAGGAAAAAATACATGACAACATTTATAGATTATTACATTGGTAATAAAATTGATTCTAAAGAATTTTTCGATCTGATGCATAATAACGAAGATATTTTGAATATTCGAAATTTCCCTCTCTAAGCCCTCCCTTCTCCAAGTCCAATCTCAGCCGTTAACGAACATGATCTTTTTTTTTTTTTTTTTTTACATACAATGCTTATATATCCCTTTTAATAAAACTAATGATAAGAGGTATATATATATATATATATATATATATATATATATATATATATATAATTTTGAAAGGACCTCTTTTTCGCCATCTACTAGGTAGGATCAATGGACATTTGAAGAAATTTTGTCGAAACTCGCGCAATGAGTTCAACCTCAATAGCTGATTCCCCTTAAGGAAATCTGCCAAAGATATCGATAATCCCTTATGAAGTGTCGTCTAAATATTAGAGGCGAAACACTTTTTATTTTATATTTTCACATAAATAATTATGGCTCATCAAATTTCCAAAATAACCCCTTATCAAATAACATCCTTAGAATTAAAGCTATTTATGACGAATAGTATGATTCACCAGAAAGGCTTAATCTTTTCCAAAAAAGACTAAATAAGCATTTGCTATTGTAAATACCAGTGACGTCAAGACTAACAGGAAATGTAAAGGAATACTTCGAAAATTGTTAAGAGGTAATTATAATATGATGCAAACTGTTAATGAGCAAAGCTTGCACTATTTATGGTCACTGTTCAGGACCATTTGATTCAAATTACTCGACGATCCATTGAAACATGTAACAGAATAATTTTTCATTCAGCGAATAAAACGATTTACTGACAATTATCATTTAAACCACGATTCCTATCGAAACTATTATGAAATTAATCTTAAAATTCTACTTTGCCTTGATCTTTAAAACTAAAGATCAAATTCGCTAATGCCTTAAGTATAATGATTAGGGAGATGAATAAAATCACAAATTCGAAATATCTCCGTTATTATAAGTCAGATGGGTAATTGCTACATAAGCAATGCTCTAAAAAATGTAGTTTTCTACACTTGTTGATCAATACAGTCTCCAATCTGAGTACTAATTGAATTGTGTACTTTTTTAAAAATTTCAGCTTTCAGCAGCTCACTCTCAATTTTAATCGTGTGATTTTCACTAAAAACAACTGTAGCAATATTCTTCTAACGTCCAGCTTAAATGAGGAAGATAGGCGATACGGACACGGAGAAAAGAAAGATGAAGCTTCTGGCCATATTTTAAGACTCATTGTATCTTAACATAGGCATACTGTAGCTATTACAAATTTATTTTGAGGCAAATCCATTTTGATCTCATAGTTCGTTTAAGAAGAAGAAAACTATATCTTCCGAAAGAGACCAATAATTAGTCTAACAACGCGTAGGCTTTAGACCATTATGATATTATTTTATTTATTCATACAGGCGCACCCGCAACTAGGCGTTTTGCCTCAAAATTTGACAATGTAATAAAATCAATATAATAGAAAAGTAACAAAAACTATATCAACAAGAAAAAAAATTAAACACGATAAATAAACATTAAATAAAAGTAATAAAATCAACAAATATTATACTATACTACTAATAGCACATTAAACTAGTATTAAAGGTAACAATTTAAAATGGTTTTATTATAAATAATTAATATATATATATATATATATATATATATATATATATATATATATATATACACACACACATACAGATATAATTCCTATATACTTGTGCATTTATTAAGTCTGAAATTATGTTAAATTATTATTAAAGTTAAATTAAAAAATCAAACAGAAGAGAAGGTAAACTTTATAAAACAAATTCAATTTTGAAGGTGATTTAGTGTATTGTCGCTATGTGTCTTCTGTCCGTAAGAAGATCGTACATGTTATGTGGAGTCTCTGAGTATTCAATGTTCCTGCAGTTAGTCAGTATGTGTTTAATGTCTTCCTGTTCTCGTCAAGAGGTATGAGTGGGTTATATGTGAGTGTCCTATCCTAAGTACAACTTAGTCTCGTCTATTGTCACGTCCGCTGGATGGCCAATCGATTATATAAGGCTTTATTTCTCGCAGATAAATGTGTAAATGTAATTATAATCAATGAAACATTCAATAGGCACAAAAATTATATATATTTTGTTTTGTAATTAAAGAAAGACTGCTAATTACGTTAATACGATTTATCTTCTTGGGGTAGTTACCAGAGTGCGTGTCCGTCAGCTAAGTTGTCCTAAGCGACAAAGGCACGCGACTTGAAAGGGCGAGACGTCTCTGCTTGAATACACAGCTAATGAATTCTTCAAATAGCCAAAGAAAAAAGAAACATACAATGACTATTAGCATTTTAAATTAGTGGGAAATATTGGAGAACAACAGGAGACACGGAGAATTCTTAAAGACAATTACACGTTTCAATAGACGATTTAATTTTAGTTTAACTGTTGTCTATTTTCAGAGTCAACATATTTGTAGTATGTTTATACCGTTATGTAGGATGTTCAATTAATTCAAAGGATTTTAATAAAAAAGTTGGAGGTCAATAAATTAGGGCGTTCACTAGATGAAATTAGTTGGAATTGTAATGGATAATCTTGGAATTTTATTTATTACCAGTTTTCTCTTAAAATAAATCATTTATTGATCAGACAATTTCTGGAATATTTCATCAATCGTTTATCAATCCTACCTAGGAAATAATAAGGTACCTACGTTCAAATTTAAATATATATATTTTTTTATTTATTTATTAACGTCCACTTTTTGCAACTTAGGCTAATCGGGACGGGTTATCTACAGGTTACCACCCTTTTCTAGCCAGGGTAGGATTTTAGGATGTTATTTAATGAATTTCGTCACTAAATAATTTCCTTTGCCCAGGCGAGAATCGAACTCGCCACTCTAGGTTTACCATGTGAGATAAAGGTCAACGCTTTAACTCACATGGCTAACATGAGCCCCAAAAAAAATGTAAATATACATTAGTCTGTAAAAATATTAGCGGGCGAAATTTTTTATTTGACATTCACCAAACTAGATATTTAGCGTTTTATATTAAACTAAACATCAACTTCGTTAATGGCTGAAATTGAAGGAGTGTAGAGGTAGGGTAAAATGAAACATTCAAAATATTTCTTTTATTGTGAGTCGAATAGAAAAATGTTATTTAGCCTTTCCCGTTTAAAATATGATGTTTTACAATTTCCGTTCTCTACATATTCTCTCTAAACAAAAATATACCGATTTATGTGTATCTTTCGTGTTTCGCCTTCAGTAAACACCTACTTCTATCTCATCCCACTTTAGCAATGCCAATAAATATATTTTTCGTCAGTAAGCAGAACTCCCTTGGTTTGATGTGGGGGGGGGGGAGAGCGGGAGTGTCCTTGAATTACAGATAAAAAACTCAAGATTAAGATTGTATATAGCTGCTCTCCATACAGTTGGTAGAGTCGTGGGTTCGATTCCCGCGTGGGCAATACCTTTTTCATTCCATTTAGTGGCAAACTCGCTAAACAACACCCATTGAAAAAGAAGAAAAAGGTGGTAACATGTACATAACTCGCTCGGACAGTCGTAGCAGCATAAGGTAGAGGTTCATTAAAACAAAGTAACATGAAGTGCACTATTTACAGAGGCATCTAGCAGAAAAGTAAGAAAATTATTTAGTCAAAACAGTATTTTTAATAAAAATAAATTATCGTTTAAACATAAAAAAATTGTTGTGCGAATGAAAACTCATTTAAAAAACCTCTAAAAAAAACACCTACTTA
The DNA here is from genome assembly GCA_019009955.1 of Riptortus pedestris. Classification (NCBI taxonomy): domain Eukaryota; kingdom Metazoa; phylum Arthropoda; class Insecta; order Hemiptera; family Alydidae; genus Riptortus; species Riptortus pedestris. Next base: position 67,825,376 of record CM032231.1, read on the forward strand.
TATTTTATTAATAAAACTAATCGAAACCCCAACAAAACAGTAACCTTCATAAAATAAAAAAGTTCGTCACGCAGGGGTTGCGTAAACTAAACCGATTTCCAAAGTGGTATAAAACTTGTGATCTCATTTCACCAAGTATTCTGTATTTATATGTAAAAAAAACAGATATGTCGAAGGGGGGAGGGATCTCAAGGTGGATAAAAAAGTGCGAATAACTAGATTAGTACTTGATTTACAGAGAAATGCACAGAACAATTGTACAACTTCAATAGTTTAACAAGATTGCTTCTATAACATTTTACAATCCGACGCATAAAAGGAGATATTTCGAATTTCTTTCTACCCCCTCCCCCCATTCCTGTTTTGATGTCTGTCAAGAACAAATACAATCTTCAGCGTTGAACAAAACTGTTAAATATAGTATATATCAAATAAAGATTTTGAGACATGAATGTAAAACCTTAAATAATCACGTCATCGCACAATGTATTTGCGTATATCTCCCATATTAAAGGTCCAATAGAAACAATATTTGGTATTTGAGCTTAGAATAAAGAGGTTGATGTTACAACAGCTTACAGTTATATTATATGAGCGGGAGTGGGGGTTTACTGAAGGCAGAAAACTATCTAGGTGAATATTAAGCTTAGAGAAAATATGTATATAACAACATTTATAGACAATTCAATTTTCAATAATGTCATATAATAACGGAGAAATTTCGAATTTTCAAAATGTTTTATAAAATTTAACTTCTCTTCTCTTTTTTATTGTTGATAGTGAGATATTTAATATAATTTTATAAATAAATGTACAAGTATATAGGAATTATATATTTATATATATAAATAAAATAAACCCATTTTAAATTATTACCTATAATACTAGTTTAATGTACTATTAGTAGTATAGTATAATATCTGTTGTTTTTATTTCTTTTATTTAATTATTATTTATCGTGTTTAATTTTTTTTTCCTGCTTGATACAGTTTTTTTGTTATTTTTTCTATTACATTGATTTTATTACATTGTCAAATTTTGAGCCAAATCGCCTAGTTGCGTGTGCTCCTGTATAAATAAATAAAATAATATCATCATGGCCTAAAGCCTACGCGTTGTTAGTCTAATTATTGGGCTCTTTCGGAAGATATTCTCGTAGTTTTCGTACTACTTCTAAAACGAACTTTGAGATCAAAATGAACTTGCCTCAAAATAAATTTGTACTACAGTATACTTATCTTAAGAGAGAACGTGGGGGGGGGGGGAGTGTAAGGGAGAAAATCCCCCCCTTTAAACCCACCCCCACCCCCTGGTCGAATTTTTTATTAATATATATATATATATATATATATATATAGGAAGGATCGACGGACATTTTTCGAAAATTTCGTCAGGAGTAGGACCTCAATAGCTGATTTTCTAAAGGGAAATCTGCTAATTGCTGCTTAAAGCGTCACCAATCGGGCTGGCTTTCAGAGGAACGGATATGGGGTTAAATTGTAAGCCCTGTAATAAATAAAGAGGCAGACCCAGATATTGATGAGTATGACGTCCGGGCTCTGAAATTAGTTTTTAAATTTCATGTATTAAAACTTTCTCTAAATCGGGTAATGGGTTTAAATCCTATCCTATAATATTATGCCCTTGGGTTCAAGTAGTAACATTCCAACTTTCTACATTAACATTCTCCGTTTTGAGTAAGTTCTAAATTAGAGCACAATAATATACAGTTTATAAATTGTATGTTATAACATTCAATTCTTCGGTTATAAAGAACAGAAGTTTTTAAAATTTTATCAAAACATATTCATTGCCCTGTGGATGATAAATATCGGAGCCATCTTTTTGATTTGACTCATATTTGATATTTGACACAAGTCTTCCTTTAAAATTATTTGTTAATGCAGAAAGAGAAAGAAATATGGTTAGAAGGTACATAAATAGAAGGCATGTAATTTATAAATAATTAAATGTTGAAGTATAAACCTAAATGACTTGAGTAAATAGACAGACTTCTAAGAAAGTGTTACAATGGCTAACTATTAGAATAACGGTGTTCCCCACATCCTATCCTCTTATTGTTCCTATATTAATAGGTGTGGAGCGCCAATTAAAACTGTCATGACATAATGCTCAGGCCATGCGACAGACCGTATAATTTACATATGCTTCATTAAGTTAACCACATATTTTTCTTGTTTGTGTGTTTTCGTTTTCGTAGGCTCTTCAATTTCACCTCTTCCTTTCCCGCGAGATGAATACTATTTCTTAAATTTTACAACTTTCACTACTGAATTACTATATGTCAGATATCATCTCGTCATCTATTTGTCATGGGGAAATCTGTATAGTTTACACAGTCCGAGGACGGGCTTTGGTTTTTTTTTCTGTTGGAAAATTGATCAAACCGCTTAGTAGTGCTAGAAAAAGAATATTCTATAATTTCCGAAACTGCAGAAATTCAAAGACATATACACTTGCGATTTCTACCTATGTGGAGGAATTACTTTTGAATGTAATTTTATTTACAAGGATCCTTACCGACACAATACATAAGTGGAACATAGAATGGGCGACATGTAACAAATCTTACAGCTTACACCAATACATGCCAAATATAACTCACAACAACTACAACACAATTAAGAGTCACCATCACAAATGCACACAATTTCTAACGGAACATGACAATGACAAATGTAATTGCGACTCACAGACAACACAAACGTTTTTACACATACTCTACGACTGTTCGACATTTAATCAAAATAGATCAAATTTAATAATTAACATAATTTTAAAAGGAGGTGATTGACCAGAACCACCTCATATTTTATTTAATAAATATAATAAAGAACTTATAAAGTTTATCAAATGTATAGATATGGATGTAGTAAAAATACATTTGAATGTTATTGTGAGGAATGCAAATTATAATTCAATATAGACCTTACATAGACTAGTAAATTAAACATCGATTGAGTTTAACTATAATTGATTTGTTTGTTTTTATGTTATTTATTTATTTTTTCAATTTCATTTATTAATTTTATTTGTAATTATTTTACTTCTTTTAATATTTTATTTTATTATTATTTTTTTTATATTATATTTGAGTAGGTAGTTGATTAACGTGTGTATATTGTAAAAAAAATGTATGTAAACATAATCATACATGTAATATGTCATGTGGCAGTGGAACATGTATTCAAATAAATAACTCCTTATAGGGTTACTATGAGGAGAAAAAAAAAAGATCCACACCTACCTAGAATGTGTCGGTTCGATTCCCGCCAGGAATTTATTTGATGACGAAATTAAATGAAGTTCTCGTTAAATATATCCTTAGCTAGAAAGGGTATAGAAGCACCAAAGTGGACATTAGGAAATAACAGCGTTATAGGGTTCGATAATATATCATAGATATAAGAATATTTTAAAATGCCTTCAAAAGTGCTAAACGTACGTCACAGGATTTATATATGCTACGATAGCATACATTCAATAGAATTTAGAATAACGTAGACACAAATTAGAGGAATTTATGAGTAGAAATTGAGTTAAGACTGTAACCCAGGGAGTGGACTATAAAACTAGAAAATACTTGCCAGAGAAAATGAGCAAACCCGATTTCTCTAGCAGAAAGAATGGATCCAAGGCTAGTAGATTAAGCCAAGCACGATTTAGAAAACAGGCCTTCTATCAAATTAATCTACCAGAAGGTAATGGTGAATGAAAAGTACAACCTGAAGTGAAAGTTTCGAGACTTACTTAATAATAATAATAAAGGTGTATATTAAAAGAATGGCTGAGAGCTCACCGTGATACTTTCATTATTAGACCTAACGCCAATAATCAAAATAAAAAAAACATTAAAGTTCAGAATATATATATATATATATATAAGGTTCGTAAAAGAACAATGCTTTATATAATTTATTTCCAATTCCTAACAGGAATTTAGTAGTAAAAGGTTGGGCACATATATGTTGCATTAACTAAGCAAGACTTTCCCCACGTGAAATTATACAAAAGGCTCCTTTTATTCTTTACTATTTATTGATGTAATGCGCGGAGCATCAAAGAGTACGGGTGTATAGAATAATCACTCAGGAATTTATGAACAGGCGTATTGTTATTTATATGTATTATATGAACATTAGAAAGTTGAATACAAATGACTATTATGTTCACTCAGCCTTTGGAACTACAACTTACTTATGCGTGAACGCAGGTCGAAATGAAATACAACAGTTTGCAAAAGTTTTGGTAAAATGTATAATCTTTGTCAAGGCGACCTGATTAATGTACAAAATATCGATTTAGTATTTAAATTCAAATTCCGTACGAAATATTTAAAAAGAAAACTATTTCGGAATGGAGACTGTACAGCAATGAAATCAGACTGCGAACGGTATTATTATTATTGGGTTATCCTTTAGGGAATGAACTAGCTATGGTCTTGCAATGGCTGACTCGAAAATGTTCATTTGATCAATACCATTCTCGATATTTAACCGATTCTTTAAACAGTGATGGTTAAAATAATAGTCCGTCGGGCAGGGGCTGAGTAAACTAAGCAGATACCACCGTGAAAACTTAATACCATCGTCCATATAAAGTGAACAAATACTAACGATAATGAGAAACCATTCAGTCAGTTTTAATAACCTCCCAACGGAAAGCGTCTGAATTGAAAATAAACAGGTCTGCCATCCACTCAGAGCTGAACAAATACACAGAAATATTCTTCACCAGAAAGAAAAACAATTACTGAAATATATCTGAATATATATATATATATATATATATATATATATATATATATAATATATATATATATATATATATATATATATATACAATATATATATATATATATATATATTTTATATATATATATATATATATTGTGTATATATATATATATATATTTATTATTGTAAACTATTTACTATATCTAGTATTTTAATGTATAATGAATCAGAATAATTTATATCTCAATCACTCAAATTTTTGTAGTCCAAGAACAAAAGAAGGGGGGGGGGGAGGGTCAATAGAATGTATATGATTATATCTCACAAAGTAGAATTTCAATTAAAACAATATTTGGTGTTTATACTTGGAATGAATTAGCTCATTATATAGGAGATTATTATTAATATGACATGAGTAGGAATGGAAAAAATCACGGATAATTTTTAAGATAGTAAATATATGAATTTAACAATATTTAAAGTGGAATTAATTTACAAGAAAATTGGTCCTATACAATTTTTTAATAAGACGTATAGAAACAAAAATATGTCTAATTTTCGAAAATCCACCCTTCTCAGTGGTCCGATTTCAACCATTCTCTCCATTCCATTTTCTTTTTCGTAAAACAATTAAATATCTAGTTTGACAACGATCTAACAAAACTTGCGTCCGCTAGATCGTTATCAGACACACACACACACACACACATACAAATTTCTTTTTTTAATATGAGATCTAAGTTCGTTAAATAGCAAAATTGGTTGGGGTGGGGAAAGTGGGTTTATAACAGACCAAAATACAAAATATTTTAGTTCTCCGTTAACTATTAGAGATTCAGGGGAAATGTTATTTCTAGATTATCATAAAATTCCGTCACGCAGGGACTGTGTTAACTGAGTATTTCTTCCACTGGCTAAAATGACAAATTAATGATCGTCTCTCTGGAATTCTCCCGCAGTAAAATTCCTATTTAAACTGGAAATCAAATTTAACCCGAGCAGGATATATTTCGTCTTAATTCAATTAAAAATGCCCTGAATAGGAATGGGAGGGCTCTTTAAGATTGAAAACTAAAACTTAATTGAAAATCATTAAATGTTTAACACGGTCGGAGAAATTCATTATTTTTTATTACACGCCCTCAACTTGGTCTGATTTCTACCAGTAGCGGACTTAACCTTTATTATTACATGATAATTGTCAATAGACATCCCCTGAGACATTGCTGCCATGAAGAAGGATACCAAAGATATCAAAAAAATAGTCATATTTTTAGATCGATTGCAGCCCGTGCCCGATAATTGTAAAGATCATATTAAAAGTATTAAAATGCCAGTATTAATTGAATATCAATCACAAGAATTTAATTACTCATTTTATATATAAATGAAAGAAAAATCTATAACATCCACCCAGCCATAAACCAGAATCTTCTAGTCTTGTAGACCAGACTTGTAAGAAGTTAATAATGTGTTCATAGGCTACTCCTCAAAATAAATAATAATAATTAATAATTTTCTGATAGTATATTTTCTTCAGAATTATATTTTTAGTTACTTCCCATTAATAGAATTACATTTTTTTTTACTTTAAATCACAATACGAATTTAACTAAATTATTTATTAACGTCCACTTTTTACAACTAAGGCTAATTGGGAAGGGTTGTCTACAGGTTACCATACTTATCTAGTCGGAGTGGGACTAAGGATTTTATTTAATAAATTTCGTCACTAAATAAATTTCTTTGCCCTTGCGGGAATCGAACTCGCCACTCTAGGTGTACTATGTTAGATTAAGGTCATCGCTTTAATTTACATGGCTAACCTGAGCCCTGAATTTAACAAAGATTTCCTGAAAAATGTACGGAAACGGCCAAAATATTTTTCTTATGGAATATGGTTCTGAATTCCTTATAATATTTCCCAATATTTTCGAAATTACTTGTGGAATTCTTTCGTATCATCTATGAGAAAGTTTATATTTACAAGTTAGCCAATAAGGTTATAGAAAGGCCTTGTTTTGATGTAAGAGTTGCTAGTAAAGTTGTTTCGAATCTATGTCATGACCTGTAGGGGAATCATCTAGCCCAGGAACTCAAGTATGAATTGGATGGGCCTCTGGTGGCAGTAGATAACAATATAGTGCTTCACCCTTTCCGCTCCACACCTCGAACGAATCAAGGACAACGACCAATCAAAAGATAGGCCTACGAACACATTACGACAAGGACACTAAGAAAGTATGTGTGTAAGAGTACGTTCTAGGGACCGTAACCTGATATGAAAACGTTTAATATTAAATTAAAGATCACACAGATCACGTTCGTCATATCCGAAATAGGGTAAAGAGTGGAGATTTGGAGAAGAGGTAAAATCTTAAAATTTCTCAGTTATTTGTTGAATTATACGATGTCGAAAGATATCATTTTACTAGTTAAGTTATATATTAAAATTTCATCACTTATTTCTAAAAACAAACTACCAATGTACATGTGACTACCTAAACCAATATGGATTTACGTAATAGCCTGGGAGGGAACAATGGGGTACTTTCAAACAGAGGAATCCAGACTTAACAATCCAAAGTCTTTCTACCACTGAAGATGCTCCATATTAGATTTCAAACCTCACCTTTCATATGGCCCATAATATCCCATTCGTAAAGGACCTAATTCCCTCAAGATCCAAAACATTTCTCAGCAAGGCTATCCAATCATCCATATCCAGAAGTCCTAGCCCTTCTAGTACCACTCATCCACATTCCCCATCATCAGCGCCTCAAAATACAATGCCCAAGAGATCTATTATAGCAGTTTAAAATGAAGCGATAGCAGAGGCTATTTTCTTCTTCAAGTGTCATACATATTCCTTCTTAGCTCTTGAGAAGCTGCTCCTCTGATTGTACAATTTCATATTACCAAATGCATAGATTGCAGATTCTAAAAAAATAAGTTCATGAAGGTTTGAAGTTTAACATGAACACCTTCTTCCATAGAACCCTATTTTCAGCGAAATTGTGTTTTATTCCACATGTGATGGTTTCCAACCGAACAACAGGGCTTCTGATCGATAGTACATGAAAGGAACGCCGCAGAATATGGCTAAAAACTGAACTTGAAAATAAAAAAAGTCCGTCACGCAGGGGCTGCGTAAACTAAGCAGATTTCCCACGTGAAGTTTTACAATAGGGAAATCTGCCTAATAACAACTGTAGTAGTAAGAAACCTCTAAACCTAAAACATTATTTAGGGCGTAACAACCCAGTAGTTTTTAGCCCCAAAAAACAGTTGACCTAACCTCTGAATAGGTTTCACGAGGGGCGAAGTTATAGAAACGGCCGCCAGAGCTCTCGCCGGAAAGTTCGAACATAGCCTACTGGTGACCAGTATCACGCAGAATACAAATGCAAATATCTCGGTTAATATTCAAGATAAAGAATAAATGAATAGAACAATATTTATAGTAAATTTAATTTGCAATAAGATGTATTCTATACAATTTTTCGATCCGACGCATAATAACGGAGATATTTTGAATTTTCAAAAATCTCCCCCTCTAAACCCCCCCTCCCACTGGTTCGATTTCAGCCATTAACGAACTTAGTCTTCCTTTTTACATAAAACGATTAAATTCCGAGTTTGGTAAAGATCAAACAAGAATTGCGACCGCTAGAGCGTTAACAGACAAATATATATAGATATATATATATATATATATATATATATATATATATATATATATATATATATATATATATTTATAGATATATATATATAATTTTGAACGGACCTCATTTTCGTCATCTCCTGGGTAGGATCGATGGACATTTGAAGAAATTTTTCGAAACTCGCATCATGAGTACGACCTCAATAGCTGATTTCCCTGAAGGGAAATCTGCTAATAAACAATACATATATGAAATATAAGCATGAATTATCTTCTAAGAATACATTTGCCAGAATGTTTAAAATTAGTACAAACAAAAAACTTTTTCATACTTATAAAAAACTGCAATTTTTACTCAACCTCGGCAATTTTCTACGACAAAAAAAACGTTTTGTTGTTGTGTGCCGAAACGAAAAATGATGGCTTTGTGAAATGGGTGGACACGACTTTTATATTAAAAGTTAACCCGATCCGATAACCGTATAACGATAACATCCAAAATGACTTTAGTTCCTGAGAAGATATAGGTATCATGATTACTATAAAGGTATAATGTTATCATCAGCTCAAGACAGAACCATCAGTTGGATTCATAAGATTATCGGGCACGATAAGCAGGAGTTTCACATTTTCTGATAGCATCCAATTTAGTGTAGGCTTACCATATTATATATATATATATTCACACCTATAATTCAAATTCATGTTTTCACACGTTTCAAATTTATTAGAAGGTTACTCTACACCTATTCCTGGAGAGAACATTACGATAGATGTAGTGTATTATTAGATACGATTATATTACCTTTTCTGCTATAAAGAACAAGTAGAGTGATAAAGGTAATTGAATTTCTTAGAAGGTTGACAATACAATGGTCTTGTTATCACTGCCTGTCAAAATTTGTATATATGAAGTCATCAAACATCACACGACCTACTTGCATGTGGCTCACAAAGTAATAGTTCAATGAAAAGCTTATATGGCATTTAACCTTAGAATGAAGTGGTTCATGATATAATAGCTTATTATTAACATGACATGAGTAGGAGTGGTGGTATACTGACAGCAGAAAACTAAAATATAGAAATATATCGGTTAATACCCAATTTAGAGGAAATATGTATATAACAACATGTATAGAAAATTATATTTGAAATAAGATCGATTCTATACAATTTTTCGATCCGACGCACTGCAACGGAGATATTTCGTGATTCCCCCTTTCCCAATGGATTCTAGCTGTTAAAAAACTTGATCTACATTATTACTTAAAACATTTAAATATTGAGTTTGGTAACGATTGCAAACGCTAGAGCGTCAACAGATTTATATATATATATATATATATATATATATATATATATATATATATATATATATATTATACACACACACACACACACACACACACATAACATTTTGAACGAATCTCATTTTCGTCATCTTCTAGGTAGGGTTCATGGACATTTGAAATTTGAATTTTCGGAAATTCCATCATGATTACCACCTCAATAGCTCATTTCCTGATTGACTCAGGTGCTGTATCAACAAAACAGATTTCTCACGCGATGGAATTACATGCTGGTGCTGCCCCCCCCCCAGAAACAGTAAGCAGGGCTTGCCAGTAAAGCTAAGCATAAGACGCTGTATCATGCGTAAATCGCAATTAGTTGTAATGGAGTTTAGAAGAAGACTGAGAATATTAAAATAGAACAACAACCCCAAGTTATTACATTTTCTACAAATTTGGTTATGCAATGGTTTTCTTTTTTTTTTTTTAAAATAATGGTGATCTCCACTTATTCTTTTATTCATTCTTTAATCCCACACTATCCAATTCAACAAAAGAGTTAAAAATTAGAACAGCTTACTCTACTACTGCCACTATTTGGCAAAAAGCCCGAAATAAACTATAAAAAGGTAATTTTGAACACATTTTTATAATTTTAATTAAATATTTACTAATATCTAACACTTTAATAGTAGATTAATGTTTATTTGTTGTTTTTATTACTTGTATTTAATATTTATTTATCGTGTTTAATTTTTTTTTGTTGTTGATATAGTTTTTGTTATTATTCTATTATTTTGTTTTTATTAAATTATTAAATTTTCAGTCAAATCGCCTAGTTGCGGGTGCTCCTGAATAAATAAATAAAATAAATAATATTTAACAAAAACTAAAAACAATAAATAAAAAGTTAACTATTTACTTGTTGATAGATCAACAAATAGATATACATGAAGAACAACTCACAATGTTAACCGTCCGACTTGGGAGTTCTTTACTTATCACAGTATGACAGCGATTAAAAAAAATCGAGGTATATGAATCGAACAAAATTATTTAAAGCCTTGTGTGGTACATTTGAGCAGACTTCATTTTAGCAGATTTCTCTTAAGGGAAATCAACTATTGAGGTTGTACTCATGACGCGATTTTCGAAATTTTTCTTCAAATATCCATCGATCCTACCCAGGAGATGACGAAAATGAGGTCCGTTCAAAACTGTATATATATATATATATATATATATATATATATATATATATATATATATATATATATTCGTCTGTTACAGCTCTAGCTGTCGCAATTATTGTTTAATCTTCACCAAACTCGATATTTAGTCGTTTTATGTAAAAAGAAAGTTCAAGGTCGTTAACGGCTGAAATCGGACCAGAGGGAGGGGGGGGGGGTTTAGACGGGAGGTTTATGAAAATTCGAAATATCTCCGTTACCATTCGTCGGATCAAAACATTGTATAGAACCAATCTTATTGAAAATTAAATTTACTATAAATATTGTTCTATACATTTATTCTCTATCTTGAATATTAACCGAGATATTTGCATTTTTATTAAATGTGGGCCGATAACGAACTTTTCCCGCCAAAAGCTAGTTCGTCCGTAACTGTTCGGCTCTCGTATAGAGATTTCTCTATTGTATAGCTTCACGTGGGAAATCTGCTTAGTTTACGCAGCCCCTGCGTGACGGACTTTTTGTCATCTCTTAGTTATCATCGGTGGAGCTCAGAAGATATTTCTCAAGAATGAGATCAGCCGTTACAGCTGATTTCCCTCAAGGTGTTTTGAGTAAGTGCCCTGATAAGGAATACCAGCGCATACGAATTTTCGCGAAGTCACGTCTGTGAGTCATAAAGATATTAAGACATTAAAAGCAGGACGGTCACAATGGGTCTCTTTATCTCTCATCCTCAAAGAGGAAGCGGAGTTGCTCGTGGGAACATAATAAATGGGCTGGTTTGTTCAATTTCCGAGATAAACCTAGACAATAGCAGAATCACAATAGTGGACTTGTCAGTTCAATGATTAAAATTACTCATTTTATATAACACGAATGATAATGAGTAATTTGAACTACCATCATTACTTTAACTCATGAATACATTTTTCTAGTGAGTTAAGAGAATCATATATAATCACACACTGTCTTCGGGAAATAAAACTATTGACAACAATGAACAATATGTAGAAATGTCATGCTGGCTACCATTGTTGAAAGAGTTCTTCCTAACTTGTGAGTTACTTGGAAAATGGTTGTATAATAAATGAATGATAATTTTTTTTTTTTACCAGGAGATTTCCCCTCAATTGTCCATCAATCCTAGCCAGGAAAGGACGAAAATGTAGTCCATTTAAAATAATATACATAATTGTCTGTCACCGCTCTAGCGCTTTTAATCGTATCGCTACGAAACTCAATATATAAGCGTTTTATGTAAAACTGAAAGCTCAGTTCGTTAATGACTGGAATCAATCTGGGGAGGGGGTAAGGATTTCGGGGATTCGAAGAATCTGCGGTATGATACGTCTGATTGAAAAGTTGCATTGTATTGGAAATTAAATAATCAATAAATATCGTTATATACGAATTGACTCTATCATGAATATTAACTCTTACAAATATCATATTAACAAGAAGCTGTGATATCACGAACCACTACATTGGAAGCTGAAATGTCAAATATTTTTTCATTGAACATTTACAGTGTGAGGTACATGCAAATACGTTGTGTGATGACGACAACATTTATGACTTTACGTTCTTAACTCGAACATATTTATTTGATCTGTACCATGCTGGTGATATTAAATTGTTTTGATCAACACAGATAATATCAGCTAATGGTTACAAGGAATAAGGGGGGGGGGATTCGAGGGGGATTCAAAAATTCATATTTCCGTTATTATGAGTGTTATCCAAAATTTAATAGAACCTATGTTGTTAAAATATTGATGGGTTACAATTGTTTTTCGTAGCTCCAATATTAAGCGAATCATTCGTACTCTATTGCTTTCAGCTTTCAGTAAACCTCCACTTTTACTCATGAGAATTTTACTTAGAAATATAAAATGTATTGTGAGATGAGATATACGTAGGTGTCAGCCTTATTGTCGATAGGTTGACGGGAATTTCTAAAGGCTTGTCAAAACACTGATGCCCCTGTTAAGAAGTATGCTTGTAACAGAATGTTTCAACTGCTGAAGGCAGCCTCCTTCAGCTGAACAAGAAATTCAAAAAATATAACGATACCTGAACCAGGTATGGACAACTTTTGACATGTTGTGGGCCAAACTTTAGTGAGCAAATACGGTCGCTGGATGCTTTTAATAGTAGTGTTCATAATTTTTAACGATAGATATCAGACATTAAATTATACTACAATGTAATTACAATACAATTTATTAAAATAACAAAATGAAATGAAAAAAATAGGTACAACATTATAATTAAATCGTAAAATTTGGAATTATTACAAACAACTAAAGTTAAATAGCGACATCGAAATCAATGACACACTTAGAGCTTGAATTTGGGAAACTAATCCATCGATGTTTGGACTAATTCCACTGATACAAGAACGTAAAGAATTTTCCAAATCATCGTCAGTCAGCCTTGTTCGATGTTTTGATTTATTAGCTTTCATCATTGAAAAGAACTGTTCGCATTTATAAGAACTGCCAAACACACAAATCTCTCCTCATCTTCTTCATATGGAGTAAGTAGTGTTATAACAATATTTTTGTTTAATTGGGTTTTCGAAATGTCTCGTGGGCCGGATCAAATCTTACATGCTTAACATTACTTCTTAAATGACCTATGCAGTTAAATGATGACCGAATTTAGTGACGCTATATATGGAGCTTGTCTCTATAGATGTTGATAAACATTTTTATTTATTTAGTAACCAATAGGTGTGTCACACCCGCACGTGGGAAACCTGGTTACGAAGCTTTTGCGTGACAGACGTTTTTATTAGTTCGGGGCCGTGCTCGAGTGGTGTACTACTATCGTAGTAGGAATGCCTGGGATTATAAAGTAATTTTCAATTAGTTGTAAGGCTACAAGTATTTGGCGTTGGACTTCTATCAGTTCTACTCAGCGCAGTGAGGCTATTATCTAGCTGTTTGAATAAAGAAGTAGCTATGAATGATGTACAATGTGACCTCAAAATGAACAGGAATGGGTCAAGCAAGCTGCACTACAACCCAAGACGAATGTTTGGCATTCATTGTCTCTTTGGACAAAGGCTATCCTTTTCAAGAATTGCTTCGCTAATTTTCTTAGTAGTTCATACGTTTTAGAACTGCTAAGTTCATAAAAAGTCAAAATATTTAAATTCTGATAATGGACTGAAATTTCCAAGCATATTTCAAATTACAACATTTAGCGATCCTTAAACTGCTTAGTTGAAAGATGTTAGTAAATAAAAAAAGTAGAACTGTTGGATTCTGTAAACAAACGTATTACGTTATTAGAACAATGAGTTATTCATAACATTTATTTAAACAAGGAATGTAGCTTTTTTTTTTTTAAATTAATGTAAATTATATTGGTTTCTTTTTGTGAAAACCTGCCTTTGAACACTTGTTCCAGGAACAAAGGTTTTACCCGGCTTAATAAATAGCACCCTAGAAAAACTAAAAACTTTTTCTATTAATCAGTTTAAATACTTAGTTTACTAATTACTTAGTTAAATTTATGAAGAATGAGAATTTAATACAGCTTCACATACTCATAAAATTTAAATTTTTATAATAAATGAATGAGTTAAAATTAATCAAATTTTAATAATATAGAAACAATATTTTTTCCACAATTAATTATTTCGTCAATTACAATGTAAAACCGGTTAAGCTAATGTAAAGAAAAAATGCACAATCAGGATCGTACAACAAGCACATGAAACACAATAACAATTATACATATATTAATATAAAGAAGTGAATTACAAATCAATGAGAAAATGTATAAAAGTACAATGATAAAAAATATTTTTAAGAAAATAAAGTGAAAATTAATGACTGTATAAATCATTCAAGCAATAAATAAAACAATAGGCTATTTCTAATTATTAATGGATATATAATCTAATTGAACGACACTTAATTGAATTCCATAAACGATTAAACATTAGCATTGCAATGAAACTTATTTAACTTGTAGCGATTCATTGTTTTCGGGTATTTTAATATTATGCACTTGAATTAAGAAAGGGATTTAAAAATGTAATAAAATTGTTTTGGGGCGGGAACAGTTATATTTAAGCTGTTCATAATTTTGAGTGTTAAAAAATAATTTAATAAAACATTTTCATTGGAGAAACACTATTGTTAACAATACAAATGAGTAATAATGTCATTTCGCGGGTAAATGATATTAAAAAAAGAATGACAGTTGCAGACCACATGTTCCTATTTTGGCGGTAAACAAAGTTACTTACTTGACACAAAAGAAAAATAAACTTAAAAAAAAATAATAGTTTTGCGAGTACTCACGTTTCGACTCGCCTTGAGCTTCCTTCGCCTTATCTTCAACGATAGCCATGACTGGTTGGACGCCCGCCGCTGACTGAAGCCTAGGACCTGCCTGGCCTCACCCCCTCCAGACCATCCCCACCAGCATATCTGGGGGTGTTTAAGGGGAAAAAAGGAGACGCGAGCAGGTAGCGCCTCTTTGGCATTCCAATAGGACCCAAGGTACTTAGGTACAGAGCAACAATAGCTGGTACTGTACCTTTTCAACTAATTTCACTTTCAAACACTAGCTATGATCTTCTATAGAAATTCTATATCGTTCTACCTAATTTTTTTTCTTCATTTATTTGCACGCTATGCCATTATACAAGACGAATGAAATTTATTTATTATTTTATCTATTTATAATACATCAGTTTACAGGATAAACCCATACTGATGGGGTGTCGGCTACATAATGCATTACAAAATATGATCCAATAACTTGGGGTATAAATAAAACACATTTGAAATAATACAGAAATACTAGCAATATAATAAGATATAAATCAATAATAAAGTAAAATTAATTGTTTTACAAAACAATTAAGGATAAAATAAAAGACCAATAAACAACAACATAGGAATTAAATAACCTTACAGTATCCAACTCAGAAACAAAAATTAAAAAGCGAAACCAAAATAATTTAAATATTTTAGACAACGGAATATATGTACTTATATTTTAATATAGCAAAATGAGGAATTACAAACTAAATAATACATTTTCTAATAAGACGCATAAAATTATAAATACGTACACTTATATTCTGTTAAAGAACATCCCAATATACTTAGGTACAGAGAAACAATAGCTAGTAGTACTGTACCTTTTAAAGTAATTTCACTTTCAAACACTAGCTAGATCTTCTAGAGAAACTCTTTATCGTTCTTACTGATTTTTGTCTTCATTTATTTGCACGCGGTGTGCGTATTACCAGATTTCCCCTAAGGAAAATCAGCTATTGAGGTCGTACTCATGACGCGATTTTCGAAAAATTCCTTCAAATGTCCATCGATCCTACCCAGGAGATGACGAAAATGAGGTCCGTTCTAAATTATATATATTAGTCTGTTAACGCTCTAGCGGTCGCGATTTTTGTTTGATCGTTACGAAACTCGATATTTAACCGTTTTATGGAACAAGACAGATCAAGTTCGTTAATGGCTAAAATCGGACTAGAGGAGGGGATTTTCGAAAATTCGAAATATCTCCGTTTTTATGCATCGGATCAAAAAATTGTATAGAACCAATATTATTTCAAATTAAATTTACTATAAATATTGTTATATACATTTATTCTCTATCTTAAATATTAATCGAGATATTTGCATTTTTATGAAGTCTGTGGTACATGTGGTCGGGTATAGTTCGGATTATGTCGGCCGTTTTCGTAACTGCTTGGCTCAGGTGGAAGCTTCTTCGAACCTTACCTGTCGTTTCTAACCTTACCTTACCTTCGTTACTTTGTGAGATTTTTGCAAATACGTTCTGTTCATCCGCCCCCCCCCCTCTTCTTTAGTTCTTGGACTACTAAAAGTTGAGTTATTAAAATATAAATTATTCTTAGAATTCAGAAGCCGTTTCAGTTGGGAATTTATTTTAATTAACTGAAAGATTTCTCATTACCATTTGTATTTAATCAAGGTGGTGTTGGGTTACCAGTATGCAGATTTCTCTATTGTAAAACTTCACATAGGAAATCTGCTTAGTTTACGCAGCCCCTGCGTGACGGACGTTTTATAGATAGATAGATGTATACAGTTTTGAACGGACCTCATTTTCGTCATCTCCTGGGTAGGATCGATGGACATTTGAAGAAAAATTTCGAAAATCGTGTCATGAGTACGACCTCAATAGCTGATTTCCCTTAAGGGAAATCTGCTAAAACTTATTTACAATATTATTAATTACATACAGATATAATATAGAGAGATCAGGCTTAAAAACCCTTCCAAAAGATATTTCATTATTCCTGGTAAAAAATATTGCAACACTCCTTCTAAAAAAAAAAATCAGACACAGTGAAGAACAAGTGGGCCATGCCACAAGTGCGGTGACCACAAAAAAATGAAACTACTGCAACACGTGCAAAGTGCCAATTATTTATTTATAAATGAAATCAGAAGCCAAATTACAACTTGTAAAGGTTGCACGAAAACAGATTCTGAATAGGCAGAACATTGACAAACCAATTTTTTTTAAATGTGAATTTCATGCATTTTTCATTCCATTTTCATATTTTTATACAATAAAAAGCTGTTTTTTTAATTGTTATTATCCGTTTAAAGTGAATTATAAACTCTTTATTAATAATAAGGTGTTGTAAGTTCATTAACTCAATGCATAAGAGGAATTTTTGAATGCGGTATAGAGTGCCGCGCGCACGCGCTTAATTGTATCAGCGCCCCTGGCCCCCCCTCCAGGGTTAATGTGTATAGGAACAATGTTGGCTAGCATGCTAGCTGATTCATAGGAGATTGTCCTATTACCTTTAATAATTTTAATAGCAATTAATCATTACTCTCTTTTTAATTTCTTTTAATTGAGCTTTGTCCTTAGAGTGTGTCCCCAAAGCAGATATACTCCTTATTTTTGCATGAAATGGTAAAATATCGAGTATGGTATTGATAAAAATAAATAAATCTAGAACGTAAAGACTTTATAAATTACGTCTCAGCGAACAATTTGAGTATATTCCACATACTAAAAAAAAAAAAAAAAAAAAAAAAAAAAAAAAAAAAAAAAAAAAAAAAAAAAAAAAATTAAAACAATATGACGTATTAAGCTTGAAATAAGACGTTTCATGATGCATCAAATTTAAATGTTAAAAAGAGATGAGTTGGAGGTTTATCAAAGAATGAATACTAAAAAGTCCGTCACGCAGAGGCTGCGTAAACTAAGCAGATTTCCCACGTGATGTTTAACAATAGATAAATCTATGTAATGGTAACACAATAGTATAGTCAATATCAAGTGAATAAATAGAAACGATAATAAGAAAACTCAAGACAGCAATCGTCTAAAATGTAAACAAACAGGCCAACGGCTGACCAGAGAAACAATAACTGAAACATATCAGGATATATCATATTAATGTTATTGAAAACTACTTTACTATATCATACACTGTATTTTATAATGAATCAGAATAATTTTTATCTCAATGAATCGAATTTTAGTAGTCCAATAATTTCAGATATGGTGGGGGGGGGGGGGGTACCCCGAACATATTTGCTTGTATCTCGTATAATGAAGGTCTCTTGAAAACAATATTTTGTACTTAAGCTTCGAATAATATGTTTTATTAAGTATATAAAAGAGTATTATTTATGTAACACGAGTACCAGTGGGGATTTAGTAAAGGCTGAAAACTGAAAAATGCAAATATCTCGGTTAATATTCAAGATAGAGAACACATGTATATAACAATATTTATAGTAAATTTAATTTTCAATAAGATTTATTTTCTACACTTTTTCGATCCGACTTATAATAACGTAAATATTTCGAATTTTCAAAATTATCCCCCTTTAACCCTCCTCCCTAGTCCGATTTCAGCCATTAATTTGATCTTTCTATTTACATAAAACGACTAAATATCGAGTTTGGTAACGATCAAACAAAAATTGCGACCGCTAGAGCGGTAACAGACATATATATGTATATATATATATATATATATATATATATATATATATACATTTTTGGACGGACGTCATTTTCGTCATCTACTAGGTAGGATCAATGGGCATTTGAAAAAAAAATTCGAAAATTGCGTTATGAGTACGACCTCAATAGCTGATTTCGCTTAAGGGAAATCTGCTAAAAATGTAAATATCTCAGTTAATAATCAAAACAGAAAAAATGCATAAATAAAACAAAATTTATAGGAAATTAGATTTGCCAAAAGGTCGTCAATATATAAATATTTAAATCGTCTCATATTAACGAAGGTATTTCGAATTCTCTCTTTCTAAACACTGCTTTTCCCTGGCTGACCTATTAACGAACTTGTTAACGGTTTTTAGTTTTACATAAAACATTTCGAAAATTGTATCATCAGGAAATCTGAGAAAAATCGAAATTTTAGCTTTTTTTTAAATAACGTCACGAGAAAAACTTCAACTTCTGATAACACAAAAAAGGAAAACTAATAAAAGAAAAATCCTATAACATCGCCAAAGTGGCTAAATTCATAGTTTTGGTAGCACCGAGCAATGATAAAGAAAAATAACCAACGTCCCCAAAAAATTGATTTCTTCTTACATTAGTTCCGAGGTTCTTGAACGGAATGTTACACTAGTTCTTGACCTCTGATCTTAGCCGAGCTTGAGATAATACATAATATATATATATATATATATCCACAATAGAAGACACTTTTGTATTCTGATCAGCATCTTGTAACCACAACTTTATGTCTTTCGTACAATCTCTCCAGATTAATAATGTTATGCCACCATTATCAGGGAATGTGACTGGTCTTCTGTAAAAATGGCCGTTTGATAGAATAGGAACAATGGGGTGCATTCTACAGTCATTAGAGAGAGTAGTTGGGCTATCCCATTGGGGAAAATTGTCGCCAGAATGGTAGCTATTACAGTTTTAGACTTTAGGCGAAAATCCCATATTTAACTTCTAATAGTCATGTGGCATTCAAGGTAAGTACATCCTGGTCTTTTTGGTGAAATGAAAAATAAAATTATTGCAAATGATGTATAGATATCATGTATGTGTATTGTGCATCTGATTCTGCCAGCTGGTGAAGAAGAAGTGAGGAAATGATCGTTAAGTAAGGAGACATTCAAACTACTTGTCATTCATCGAAGGAAGCCGCAACTGCCACAGGAAGAGGATAGGGTGGTTAACGGTCAGATAAATTAGTTAAACAAGAAATTGGTAAAGAGAAGCTTAAACAGAGCAAGATAAATCAATACCGGACAGAAAGGAATGTTAAAATGTAATCAAGTTACTGATAAGAATCTGCAAATCCACCTGTTGAGGGAAAGAGTAATTTGTATTTCTGTCTGTCGAAATCTGCATTCTCGTTTTCTTCTATGACAGGTGTTCCAGTAATGATAAGGTCCTGGTGAAATTTGTTATTTATGGTCTTTGCACAACAGCTATACTTGTCTGTGAGTTCCACTGACTGTCGGCTAAACCTTAAACTAAATAAAAAATAATAACTATTCACTGATATTCCTAAATATATTCACGTCTAAGGGTTTTTGTAACAGGATTTGCCTCGAAAACTAGTCACATTACATTTTGGGTCACATTAAGCTGTGATGGTTTATTTTATTATTTATTTATTAACGTCTACTTTTTGCAACTTAGGCTAATCGGGACGGGTTATCTACAGGTTACCACCCTTTTCTAGCCAGGGTGGGATTTTAGGACGTTATTTAATGAATTTCGTCACTAAATAATTTCCTTTGCCCATGCGAGAATCGAACTCGCCACTCTAGGTTTACCATCTGAGATAAAGGTCAACGCTTTAACTCGCAAGGCTAACCTGAGCCCCGATGGTTTATTTTCCCATCAAGAGGAGTTGGAAAAACATTTTATTCCTGTGTAAATATCATGTTGAATCTTTTATAACCATTAGATCTATAGATTAAAATACGAACTTATTAGCAGATTTCCCTTAATGGAAATCAGCTATTGACGTTGTACTCATGACGCGATAATCGAAAAATTTATTCAAATGTCCATTGATCCTACCTAGTAGATGACGAAAATGTGGTCCGTCCAAAAAAAAAAAAAAAAAAAAATTATATATATATTACACACATATATATCTGAAATTTTTTTTTCGCGATTTTTGTGGTTACTAAACTCAATATAATCATCAATATAATAATCATTTTATGTAAAAAGAAAGATCAAGTTCGTTAATGGCTCAAATCGGACCAGTGAGAAGGGGGTTAGGGAGGAGAATTTCGAAAATTCGAAATATTTCCTTTATTACACGTCGGATCGAAAAAGTGTATATAACTCATCTTATTGAAAATTTAATGTTCTATAAATGTTGTTATCCACGGTTTTTCATTGTCTTGATGATTAATCGAGGTATTTGCATTGTTTTACTTTTCGTCCTTCAGTAAACCCCCACTCCTACTTATGTACAATTAACAATAAGCTGTTATATTAGGAAGCATATTATTTGAATCCTAAATACCAAATATCGTTTTCATTGAACTTTTACGTTTTGAGACAAATGCAAATACGTGCCCCAAATGGGAAATCTGCTTTGTTAACGCAGCCCCCGCGTGTCGGTTTTTTTTTTTTTTTTATATGAAACAGAAGTGCTCTAACGTAATTAACAGAAATTAAATTACCCCAGATATATCCTACACAATTTAATTGAAATGTTGTGAAGTGTTCCTGTTGACTCTTACTCATCCCTTGTGTAATGAGGGTGCTGTTCTTGGGTCACAGACAAATATGTTGAAAATCATACATATATTTCCGTATAATTCAAACTGACTGTATATTCAATGTTGAATTAGACTTGTTAGTGAAAAAATATTTTCAGGTGTAGTATATGACACCTCTTTTCAAATTTATTATTATTTTGGAATGTAGAAAACGTGCAGAATGTCTTCTTTACTGACTGATTTACGCGACATCATTCTTTAAGCACAGAATGATACCCTTGTTTTTGCGCTTTAACGTAGGGATTTACTACTATACGATGCATGATTTAAAAAGAATCGTTTCTTACATATCTTCCTCCAGAATATTCATCAAGGTCCAATTCAAAGTGAATTTCTGCATGAATAATTTCAAATGTAATGTCTGATCAAGTTTGCCAAAAAGAGAAATTATCAATGCCTATTGTATGTAGAATTATGAGCGACAGTGACATTGACAGGTGGGAGAAAATAGAAATAATGTAGGTAATACTACTAAAAAATGATTTAGAGATGGGATAAAACTTACGTTCCAAAATATGTTCGTACTTATTTGGCGGTTTGAAAAATGTTATGTACAAATATTGCTGGTAATTTAATGAACTTCAATTGTTATCCTCTACATTTTTCCGTAAATAAATATTAAAGTATAGGTATATAATTTATAAGTATTATTGGGTTTTCGGTATTCAATTAAGTCCTACTCCCAGCCATGAGGTTTACATTTTACATTAAGTATCAGGAGTTGCTTAAATTAAGCACTTGTAAATGTTTAGGCGATAATTAGATTATTCAATGTGCAAGTGGCGTCATCTGAGATGTTATGACTTACTCGTTTGCATTGTTGCACGTGCAAGAAACCTGCACAGTTTACGCAACTCTTGAGTGACGTACTGTTTGCCTCATATTTTTTTAGTAGATTTTCCTAAGGGGAAATCAGCTATTGAGGTGTTACTCATGATGGGATTTTCAAAACATTTCTTCAAATGTCCATCGATCCTTCCTAGGAGATGAAGAAAATGAGGCCCGTTCAAAATTGTATATATATGCCTGTTAACGCTCTAGCGGACGCAATTTTTGTCTGATCAATACCGAACTCGATATTTAAACGTTGTATGTAAAACTAGCTCAGATACCCGGCTTCGCTCGGGAATTTATTTCAGGCTGAATGGTGATAATATTTTTTTGGCAAGGCATTACTTTGCACAATATTTTGACATTTACCCGTCCCAGTGTTTAGGGTTAATACCCGTTGTTGGCATTTGTTAATAAGAAAATTAATTTTTATGTAAGTCTACACATGGTTCCTTGAGAAATGTATAAATCAAAAGTTAATCTAAATATCAAAGTAAACAACTTTTGTTATATGAATGTTTGTCGAAAATAGACAACGAAATTTCGCGAATTTTTATTTCAGGCCTCCCTTATAACCCCCATTCCCGTTCTAACCTAACAATTTTAATATAGCTAATAATCATGGAAGAATTAATGCTAATTGACATACCAAGTTTTTTTAAGTTCTGTTTAATCGATAGCGCCCAATGAAATATTTGACTCCCGCTTTAGTTTATAGTGTATATCTCGTTTATTCTTTGTTAAAAGACAAAAATGAATATGACAAAAGTTACTCTAAATAACAAAATAAACAACTTTTGTTATGTTCATATTTGCCAAAAAACAAATAGGAAACGAAATACTGCTATTTTTAAATTTAGGCATCCCTTACAACCCCCACTCTTGCCCGTCCCTAGAAATGATGGTATGGCTTGTTACAATGAAGGCGTTAGTTCTAATACACGTACCGAGTTTTATTTAGTTCGGTTGATTCTTTTGTGCCAAATAAAATTGTTGACTCCCGCTATAATTTTTAGCGTATAACTCATTTATATTTAGGTATACGACGAAAGTGTATATAACAAAAGTTACTCTAAATAACAAAATAAACAACTTTTGTTATGTTTATATTTGCCAAAAAACCAATAGGAAACGAAATAGCGCTATATTTAATTTCTGGCCTCCCTTATAACCCCCACTCCTCCCCGTCCCTAGAAATGTTGGGATGGCTTGTTATAATGAAGGCATTAGTCCTAATACACGTACCGAGTTTTATTTAGTTCGGTTGATTCTTTTGTGCCAAATAAAATTGTTGACTCCCGCTATAATTTTTAGTGTATAACTCATTTATATTTAGGTATACGACGAAAGTGTATATAACAAAAGTTACTCTAAATAACAAAATAAACAACGTTTGTTATGTTTATATTTGCCAAAAAACCAATAGGAAACGAAAAAGCGCTATATTTAATTTCTGGCCTCCCTTATAACCCCCACTCCTCCCCGTCCCTAGAATTGTTGGGATGGCTTGTTATAATTAAAGTGTTAGTGATAATACATATACCGAGTTTTATTTATTTCGGTTGGATCTTTTGTCCCAAATAAAATTGTTCACTTCCGCTATAGGTTTTAGCGTATATCTCGTTTATAATTCGGTATACGACGAAAGTGTATATAACAAAAGTTACTCTAAATAACAAAATAAACAACTTTTGTTATGTTTATATTTGCCAAAAAACCAATAGGAAACGAAAAAGCGCTATATTTAATTTCTGGCCTCCCTTATAACCCCCACTCCTGCCCGTCCCTAGAAATGTTGGTATGGCTTGTTATAATTAAAGTGTTAGTGATAATACATATACCGAGTTTTATTTATTTCGGTTGGATCTTTTGTCCCAAATAAAATTGTTCACTTCCGCTATAGGTTTTAGCGTATATCTCGTTTATAATTCGGTATACGAAAAAAGTGTATATAACAAAAGTTACTCTAAATAACAAAATAAACAACTTTTGTTATGTTCATATTTGCCGAAAAACCAATAGGAAACGAAATATCGCTATTTTTAATTTCTGGCTTCCCTTATAACCCCCACTCCTGTTCGTCTCAGAGAATTTTAATATAGCCTAAAGTCTAAGTTGGGTTAGTAGTAATATACATACCAAGTTTCATAAAATTCGGTTCAGCCGTCTATGCGTGAAAAGGTAACAAACAAACAAACAATTAAACAAACAAACAAACAATTAAACAAACAAACAAACAAATAAACAAACAAACAGACACCAAAGAAACAAAATGCAGTTATGGTGTCTATGACATGTGAAACGAAAAGTTATCGTTAAATTTCGGGAAAAAAATCAATGTACAGACAGAGGTTACAATTTTATATATATATATAGATAGATATAGATTAAAAAGTTCTTTAACTGCTGAAATCGGGCAAGTGGGGGGGGGGGGTTAGAGGGGGGAAATCCGAAATTTCAAATTATCTCCGTTATTATGAAAAATTGTACAGAAACAATCTTATTGCAAATTAAATGTACTGCAAATATTATTATGCACATTTATTCTCTATCTTGAATATTAACCGAGATATTTGCATTTATTAGTTTTCAGCCTTTAGCAAATGAAATGAATCGCTTTATTAGAAGCTTAAGTAACAAATATTTTTTTTATTGAAATTTTACGTTCTGAGTAAAATGCAAATACGTGGCGTACGTGAGAAATATGCTTACTTAACGTAGCCCCTGCGTGACGGACTTTTTTTTTCTACTTTATTTTTCTATCCTTAATCCAAATCACTATGCTGTTTCTTTGAAAAGTTTTCCGCGTGACAACATTCGAATATAAACAAATATATTGGATTCAGTAGCAAACCTTTAAATCTCCTAAGTTGATTTGTGAAGTATTTGCGGACTCCTTTGAGAGCCATGCTTACACAATGAAAATTCACAAAATACTGATAACATTCTGACTTATGTGGAATAATGGAGAAAACGGAAGGTTTACTTTAGCACGAACTAACAATAAAATAGAAAATGTCATCTGATAATAGAAGGTTTCTTCGTCATCCTCTCTTCTATTCTTCTAGCAGTGCATGGCGATGGGGCCTGATTGTTTTACATTACTATTCATGATTTGTTGATTTTAGAACACAAGACTTTCTGCTTTCGTAAAGTATTATTTTATGAGACGGATAACGGATAAATAAAATAACGGATTTAAATTACAATTCGAGAAAACGCATGTCTCCACAAAACTAAAAAGTCCGTCACGCAGGGGCTGCGTAAACTAAGCAGATTTCCCTATTGAAGCTTAACAATTAATAAATCTCCATACTGGTAACACAGCACCACCGTAAATATTAAGTGAATAAATATAAAGGCCGGTCCAGACGCTCCGTTTTGCACAACGTTATGTCTGCGCAGTTCAAAACGTTGCAGATAAAACGTTGCGTGTGGACTGGAAAACTGTGAAGTTTTGAACCCATTTCGAAGACGGTACAGTTTTAGTAAAACTGAGCCAGAGAGCATAGATTTCCTTGAACTGTGCAGACAAGTCGGCGTGTGTGGACGGTAGCACCGTTTTCCGATTCATTTTGATACTCAGTTTCAATTCGTCAGGCGACAATGTCTGACCTTCGGCAATGTTGTAGGGAGTTTTTAAACAGATTTTATTGCTCTGTATGAAAGTTTCCCGTGCATTTGGTGTGTTAAATCAAAAGAATACAGTGACAGGGATAAGAAGGGGGAGGCGTATGAAAGTTTAGTAAATAAATTTAAAGAAATTGATGCAACGGCAATCATTTTCATAGCTTCATCACGGCAATAACAGCCTTTCATGTGCTGATATTGCTGTTCTCATACAAGTATTTTCTTTGTTGATATGTGGTGTCACTAATTCCAATAAATAAGTATATGTGTCAACGTCCATTCGCAAGTAGTTCCGCCAATCAGTAGGTGCATCACGTAATTCACGCTATAATTTGTTATGGGAAAAGTGCTTCCTTTTTAGAAGCCACTTCCATTTTGAACCACTTTGAAAGCCGGGTACTTCTGAGATGTTGCAATTTTTTTTTTTTTTTTTTTTTTTTTTTTTAACAGACACATCGCGAAAATCAACCAGAGTAGTACCTCCTCCATGACGATCTCACACAAAACTGAGCAAAATATACAGATATGTCTGTGCCGTGTGGACGCTCTACAAATTGCAACGGTTTCATTCCGTCTTAAGACTGCGCAGACAAAACGTTGTGCAAAACGGAGCGTCTGGACCGGCCTTAAACGGTAATAGGAAATCGTTCAGTCAATTTTAACCAAGGATCAATAAGAAGGCCAAGTCCTCTACTGGTTTTTAATATAATGCAGAGTGCACTTTCGGAGTCAATGCTCCATCCTCAGTGTCTGCTGACAAACACAACCCCCCGAGAGCGGGCATCACATCCCGTGCACGAGATCCTATACACGCCAGATCTATCCAGGGGGTCCACATAGTCCTTAACACGGGGCAAACAGTTTTTCAGGGACCGCTTGCTCCTGTAGGCAGTAGCCAATCCAATTTTCCTCAACCTGGATCCTATCTTTTCTGAAACCGGGCCCAAGTACGGGATGGAGACAGGGAACGACTTATTTTTCTTCTTTTTAGCCCGCTCTTGAACAGTGGCATCCTCCAGTTCCTTGGCTAGCTTCCTCTTCAATCGGCGTTGGATAAGCCTGTCCACCAACTGTTCCTCGTACCCGTTTGCTTTAGCAATATGCTTAATGCAGACCACTTCCTTGGCGTAATTATCTTGCGCTAGTAGGGTGCTAATCAGCCTCTCCACTAAATAAAGCAATCCCGCCATCTTGTATCTTGGGTGATGAAAAGAATCCGCAGGTATTAATAAGTCGGTGGATGAGGCCTTCCTATAGATACCGAATTTATGACTCCCTCCATCTCTCTCTATCTCCAGATCTAGGTAGCATAGCTTCTTAGCTTTTTCGTTCTCCAAGGTGAATTTAATTGTCTCATGGCAGCTATTAAGGTAGGAAAGCAACCCATTCAAATCGTCCCTAGTGCCGCTAAAACTGACAAAAGTGTCATCAACATACCGGGCCCAAAAATCGATGCACTTATAGAATGGGTTGCGTGCCGATAAAATGAATTTCTCCTCAAAGAAATTAGTTGACTTGTTAGTAGTTTTTTTATTGTTTTGGTTTTAATTTTTTAGTAGTTGACTAGTTATTAGATTTTCTAGTTTTATTGGTTGACTAGTTTTAAGATTTTCCATTGTTTTACTCATTATTTTGTGTCTGGTTTTATGACTGTTGTTTATTTTGCTTTTGTGCCATGCTATGAATGTTAAATTAACTCGTGGTTGTGTTTGTCAGCAGGCACTGAGGATGGAGCATTGACTCCGAAAGTGCACTCTGCATTATATTAAAAACCAGTAGAGGACTTGGCCTTCTTATTGATCCTTATACATTTGTTCCTCTACCATCCAGCATATTCCAGAGATAATTTTAATTAACTCCCGACGGGAAGCTGCCAACCTCCACCGGAAAGAAAAATAATTACTGAAATATTTCAGAATATAACATATTAACTTTTTTGAAAACAATTTACTTTATCTAGTACTATAGTTTATAATGAATCAGATTAATTTTTAATCCAATCAAACAACCTTTAGTAGTCCACGAATTTAAGACTTGGGGGAAGCGGGGGTCACCAGAACATATTCGCATATATCTCGTTTAATAAAGGTCTCTCGAAAACAATATTTGGCATTTAAGAATCGAATAAAGTGGTTTATTACACTACAGAGTATTGTTTATATGAAATGAGTTGGAGTGGGGGTTTGTTTAAGGTTGAAAACTAAAAACTCCGTCACGCAGGGGCTGCGTAAACTAAGCAGATTTCCCACGTGAAGTTTTACAACAGAGAAATTTCAGAATAGAGAGTCAAACAGCTACGGGAACGGCCTGAACTAGCTCTTGACGGTAACTCACGACTAGACCCGAGTTAGCCGATCTCATCTCAGAAGCTGAAAACAGAAAAATGCAAATATCTCGGTTAATATTCAAGATAGAGAATAAATGTATGTCACATTATTTATAGTACATTTAATTTGCAATAAGATAGATTCTATATAATTTTTCGATCCGACGTATAGTAACGGAGATATTTCGAATTTTCGAAAATCCTCCCCTCTAAACCCCTCTCCCTCCCACCTGTCCGATTTCAGCCATTAACGAACTTGATCTTTATTTTTGCATAAAACGTTTAAATATCGAGTTTGGAAACGATCAAACGAAAATTGCGACTGCTAGAGCGTTAACAGACAAACATATATATATATATATATATATATATATATATATATATATATATATATATATATAATTTTGAACGGACCTCATTTTCGTCATTTCCTGGGTCGGATCGATGGACATTTGAAGAAACTTTTCGAAACTCGCGTCATGAGTACGACCTCAATAGCTGATTTCCCTCAAGGGAAATCTGCTAAAATGCAGTTATGGTGTCTATGGCATGTGAAACGAAAAGTTATCGTGAAATTTCGCAAAAAAAAACAATGTACAGACAGAGGTTACAATTTTATATATATATATATATATATATATATATATATATATATATATATATATAAAAGTCCGACACGCAGGGGCTGCGTAAACTAAGCAGATTTCCCACGTGAAGTTTTACAATAGAGAAATTTCACGAGAGCCAAGCCAGTCAAGGAAACGGCCGAACTAGCTTTTGGCGGGAAAGTAACTCTCGTCCGTTAGGCTCCGAGATTAAATTAAAAACAATTCAATCTCAAAAAAAGAACAAGAACACAAAAGATGGACTTACCTTTAATGATAGCAGCGCTCTGAACACTTATTACACCAACACTAAATAGTACCACAAAATATCTATTATTTGTAAGACTTAATACTGCTGTGAATATTAAGTAAACAAATAAAGGGCAAGTCAAATGGTAAGAACCTTCCTGATAGCAAACAGTCAGGCAGGAGTTGTAAACAATCAGGTTAGCCAGCTTTTACCGGAAATAAAAGCAATTACGGAAACATATTTGAATATAAGTTATAAATTTTATTCATATTTATTTATTATATCTAGTACTGTAATTAATAATAAACCAGAATAATTTTAATCACAACCATTCCAAATTTTGGAATCCGGGAAGAAAATAGAAAGGGGGGGGGGCAAAATACGATTCAGCCGGTAATGAGATTTTCACATGATTAAGGAACAAGCAGGTTAGCCAGCGAAGGTATACAATAGATAAATATACATACAGGTAACACTTCCGTGAATATTAGTGAATAATTACAAAAGGCAATGAGAAATCTTTTAGTGAATTACAATATAAGTTAATAGTCCCTACAACGTAAAACAGCTGGATTATAAAAAAACAGGTTAGCCAACCTTGTAGCACAGTATCGATAGATAGACTGGAAAAACAAACAATTAAAGAAATATATCTGAATATAAAATTTTAATTTTATTGGAAACTATTAACTATAGTTAGTGGAGTAATTTGAAATGAATCAAAATAATTTCTATCTCAATCACTCAGATTTTTGTAGTCCAAGAAAAAAAAAGGGGGGGGGGGTTCAACCGAACGTATTTGTTTGCACCTCGTAAAATAAAGCTATGTTGAAAACAATATTTTGTATTAACCTAATAATGAGGTGATTCATGAGATATCAGCTTATTATTAATATGTCCCTAGTAGGAGTGGGGGTTTACTGAAAGCGGAACTCATTACAAAAAATATAAATATCTCGGTTAATACTCATTATACGGAAAATATGTATAGTACAATATTTATAGTAATTGCAATTTGCAATCAAATTGATTCTATACAATTGTTCGATCCGACGTATAGTAACGGAGATATTTCGAATTTTCGAAAATCCCTCCACCAAACCCCCTACCCCTCACTCTTGTCCGATTTCAGCCATTAACGGACTTGATCTTTCTTTTTACATAAAACGATTAAATATCAAGTTCAGCAATGATCAAACAAAAATTGCCACCGCTAGAGCCAGTTTGTTTGTTACCTTTTCACACATAAACGTCTGAACCAAATTTTATGAAACTTGGTTGTATATTACTACTAACCCAACTTAAACTTTAGGCTATATTAATATTCTCCGAGATGGACAGGAGTCGGGGTTTTAAGAAAGCCCTGAAATTAAAAATAGTGATGCTTCTTTTCGTATTGCTTTTTTGGCAAATATGCATATAACAAAAGCTGTTTACTTAGTTATTTAGAGTAACTTTTGTTTTATACATTTTTTCCTATAACAATGTATGAAGCAAGTAATTTGCCTAGAAATATCAATACGCTCAAGAATTCTTTCCAGTATGAACTACCAGGTACCTCGCCTGGATAAATTATGTAATTCAAATCTATGTCAACAATATTTGGTATTTAAGTTTCAAATAAAGTGTTTCATTATATAACAGAGTATTGTTTATGTGACATGAGTATGAGTGGGGATTTACTGAAGGCTGAAAACTGAAAAATTCCAAATACATATCTCGGTTAATATTAACCTTAGAGAAAATATGAATGTAAGAACATTTTTAATCAATTACATTAGTTCTATACACTTTTTCGATTTGATGTATAATAACGGAGAAATTTCAAGTTTCTCCCACTCGTCCGATCCGAGTAAAAGAACTTGATCTTTAGTACTGCATGAACCGCTAATATAGGGTGGGACTAAGCATTTAATTTAGTGAGTTCGTCACTAAATTAATTTCTGCCAATCGCAACAGAATCGAAACCAAGACTCTAGGTTTACTAAGTTTTAACTCATGGCTAACCTGCTAACCTAAGCTCCGAATAAGAACTTCAGAGAGCCAGGACATAATTATTTCTTTTTTTTTTTTTTAACATGTGTTAGAAGATCGATTGACGTATTTGACGTTTCTTTAGCTCAGAAGTAGATCTGATTTCCAGATCTGCTGATATCGATCTCTTAATAATTAAGTAATTCTAATTATACTGCTTTCAAAATGTTTGAAAGCTACACACGAGCGATTATATTTTTAAACAAATTTCGTGGAATAAGCAACAAATTTGTGAGCGTAAAAATAATTGTGTTGTGAAATTGAGTTCGTTATGTTGGCAGCCCTACATGGCCATCTGTC
The DNA here is from genome assembly GCA_019009955.1 of Riptortus pedestris. Taxonomy (NCBI): domain Eukaryota; kingdom Metazoa; phylum Arthropoda; class Insecta; order Hemiptera; family Alydidae; genus Riptortus; species Riptortus pedestris. Next base: position 67,857,042 of record CM032231.1, read on the forward strand.
ATTATCAGATAGCAAATGAGAGCTATGTTGTTCTTATTTTTGTTTAGATGAATAAAATCTCTATTTTTACTTCTTAATGCTTTAAAAATTCTTTCGTGAAGTAATGAAGGTTCCAATTTAAGGTTAATTATGACTGATTGTGGATTTTCATAAATGGTTCACAGTGAAAACATTGTTTTTGAGTTGTCAAAGTAACGTTTAATACAGTATTGAGCTTGCAAGTCAGTTATGGCTGGACGAGATCGTGTTAAAAACGACGATGATCATAGTGTGGAGGTAATATTATTATTTCAGGGATATTATTAAGTACAGATTTATAATTCTGTAGTTTTATATATTAATTTACACACTTGACATATTAGCTTTCAGCATATGTTCCTTCTATCAGTTCATTTAAAAATTATCATGAAGGATATTACTCTCTGTCTTTAAAAATTGCATTTACATATATTAAGGTTAACCAAATACTTCTAATCATGTAGAATCAATAGTTAGATCATTTAGTAAATTTTAAATTGCCTTACTCTGTAAGAAAATGGAAGTAAGATGTTCCAAAACTCTAAGAAGGAGCAAAAAAGTAAATAAGTATTGTTTTTTTTGTTACTAAAGTTTAGATTAAGGAATATTTGAATATTTTATTCTTAGTACTGACATGTTTCAAGATTACATTCCTTCATTCTAATTCAGATGCCCACAACATTTCTGAAATTTCCTTTTGAGTTCTAGTTTCTCCATTTGGCCTGTAATTACCTATGTTATTTTTAATTAACTTCCCAAAAATATTTGTTGACATACTCATAATATGAATATTTGTTGACATACCTCTTAATATGCTATAGTATTATTATCAGTTATCTGCAATGTAGGGACACTGATTTAAATCATCAATCACTATAAACCAGAATTATATTTATATAGCAAAAATCTCTATGAGAGCACACAGTTTTCATTTTATAACAATAAGTAAAGGATTTTCACATACTTATTATCTCTATTTACCATAAATATACCAGATTTCATCGGGCATGACAAACTTGTATTTTTACAAGGAGTTACATAGTATATTTAAATTAGGTTGTTCTATAGCTTATGCTAGATATTCTTATCTTGCAATGTTAAGCATTATTTAGTTCCTGACGTACATTTCATCTAATGGATTTCAGAGTAGAGATACGAGAAGAGTAGCTTTTGATTGATTCTATTGGATACAATTATAATGTATAGACTTTAAACCTCGATGAGCCATATTTCTAGTTGTTTTTAACATAAATTACTCTGCAAATTATGTCAATGCCCTACTTGAGTTAATAATGTTTAACAAATTTTTTGGTAAATTGTAATTTGTTGAAAAGCTTAATTACTCAGAGGTTTACTAAGTACAATGGCAACAGCCCAGTGAGAGGAAAAGACCAAGTGAATGATCCCTTCCTGGGTTAATGACCTATTTATCTTATTACATAGTTCTTTATAGTTTTAAATCTGAGGAAGTATATTATTGGTTCACAAAATATTCAACTGCTACCAATTTTTTACTGGGGATGTTAAATTGAGCTTCCTCATATTTATTAAGTTTTAAATTCAAGTATATTACTTTTAACTATATATTAGCTGGTCTTCCTATTTAATAACTTTAAATTAAATATTATGAGCAAAGTTTGTGATAAGGCATTGTTTAGAATATTTAGATTTTTCTATCTATGTGAGTTGTCTTTAGCAATCTCAGTATTGCTTGCATTTTCCTGGGCACTGACAATACTATGTGCATTTTGTTGAACTTTTGTATTTTCCTAGGCATTGGCAACGCTATGCGTATTGTAGCAGATTTTCCTTTTGTTGAACATCGTCGACATTGCTTAAATTTTTCTGAGCATTACCAATATTATGTGTATTTTCTAGAACAAAGTCAATATTGTTTGGATTTGCCTGGACAATATCAAGATTGTCTGAATTGTCCGGGGTTTGTCAACACTGCTTGGGTTTCCTTAGCATTGGTACAATTACTTGTATTTTGTGAGTGTTGTCATTACCTGCATTTTTCATAGGGTTGGCACAATTTCTTGGATTTTGTGAGCATTATCATAACCTGGATTTTCATTGTCGTGATTGCTTCCCTGGTCATACTTAACAAATACTCAATTTTCGTAGTCATTGTCAAGATTTCATTAATTATCCTGGGCATTGTCAACACTTACTTTGCCCATCCATTGTCAGCTTTGCCTGGATTTTCCTGGGTATTCAACATTGCTTCAGCTCTTTGGTCAATGCAAAAATCACATTGTAAAGCAATTTTTGTTTGATAATACTCGATATTTAAATGTTTTATGTAAAACTAAAGATGAAGTTTGTTAATGGCTGAAATCAAACCACTGTGGGAGGGGAACTTTGAAAATTTGTTTGTTTGTTTCATAAGGTTTTAGGACGAAAAACTACTAAGTTATCATCACCCTGTAATATCTATAACCCTCGTTTTGATTAAGTACCTGCATTTTGAGAGTAAACTGTGTTTATGTAAATTGTCAATATTGTATTTTTTTGTAAAATTGTATTTTTGAACATTTAAAATATCACTGTTATTATGATGTTTCCGAACTTGACATTTTAACTTTTGTAAAACTAAAGATCATATTCGTTAATGGCTGAAATCCGACCAATGAGAGGCAGTTTAGTGGGGACATTTCAAAAATTCCTATTATTTCCATTATTATGCGTCAGATCAAAATTGTATAGGTTCAATCTTACTGCAAACGTAGCATTCTGTAAATGTTGGTATATATATTTTTTCTCAATTTTGAGTTTTAACCAAAATATTTACATGTTTTTAGTTTTCGGGCACCAGTAAACCCCCACTCCTACTCATGTCATATTAACAATAAATACTAAATAATCCCTTCATTTCCACTACATATTGAAAATATTCTTATACCCGTTGTGTAAGTATTGATAATTTGATGAATATCGACAAATTTATGTTGGTAATAGCTGTAGGCATTGTTTATGGGTTCAAATAAATATAGTTTCATATATATATAACATTTGAATTAGCTCAGGATCAGTACATAATGTATGCTAGTTGTTTGTTCTGGCATTCTTTGTTACAGCTAAGTAAAATGAGGCGGTTACTGCAAAGCAGATAATTTTGTATTCTGTACTATAAATAACTTTTGATACTGAAATTTATTTTCTAAAATAACATCATTTTCAATTCTTTGACAATACCAACAATGTTGAAAATAAACTTGCTTTGACTTTTAAGTAATCCCTCATTCCTGTCTGTGATGGGGAAGTATAAAATATCTCACATGGATATTATTCACACCCTTGATACACATATAAAAAAATATTTCATTTAAAGCATTATCGTGAATCACTAATAAAATTTATGTGGCTACAAGAAGTTGAAAGTCAAAATTTTGAAATAATAAAGATATTGAGGTATATATTTTATGACTGCAAAGTTAATTCCCACTCCTAATTGAAACTTTGATTTGTTATATAATCCATGTCCATGGAGTAATGGACTGAAATGATAATTTTTAAGTGAATGATAACTTATAGGCAAACAAGAATTGTGATTTTGATGTCATTATTATATAATGAACTGAAAATTGACACAAATAAATTTGACTCTTCATTATCTGCTTATTATTATTTATTTTGGTTTTTGATAGATTGTCCAATGCTGCACAGAATATTTGTTAGCTAATAAAATAACTGAAAATCCCTTAATCAATTAATAATTCCAATTAGAAATACTGATGTTGATGCTAGGTCACCTGCAATTGAAACCAAAACTTTTATTGGGGGGGGGGTAGGGTGGAATTCACATACACCTCCTTAGTGTAGTGGTTACCTTGTTCTGGTATAGACTAGATTTTAGGAGATTTCCCATAGGGGAAATCAGCTATTGAGGTCTTACTCATGACGTGATTTTCGAATAATGTCTTCAAATGTCTATCGATCCTACCCAGGAGATGACGAAAATGAGGTCCGTTCAAAATTATATATATTTTTACACACACACATCTGTTAACGCTCTAGCAGTCGCAATTTTTGTTTGATCGTTACCAAACTTGATATTTAATGGTTTTATGTAAAATGAAAGATCAAGTTCGTAGGTGAAATCGGACCAGTGGGAGGGGGGATTTTCAAAATATCTCTGTTACTATATGTCGATTGAAAAATTGTAAAGAACCAATCTTATTTCATATTAAATTGACTATAAATTTGGTTATATGCATTTATTCTCTATCTTGCACATTAACCGAGATATTTGCATTTTTATTAAGAATGTTAACAGAGGAGATGAGATTGGCTGGTCAGTTCTATTCGTGACTTTCCGCCAAAAGCTGGTTCTCTGCTGAAATTGGTTTAGAGACTCATTACTACTATTGTTATTAGTAGGCAGATTTCTATATTGTAAAACTTCATGTGGGAAATCTGCTTAGTTTACGGAGCCCCTGCGTGACTGACTTTATTATGTTTTTGAAATGAAATTTTGAAAATTTATACAATATAATATCAATCATTCAATCCTTTTGATTTAATTTTATGTACTACTTTCCTTTCAGTCTCTGGCAGAGGTTTTCCGATGTTTCATTTGTATGGAAAAGCTGAGAGACGCCCATCTGTGTCCTCATTGCTCCAAGCTATGCTGTTATTTATGCATCAGGAGGTGGTTGACAGAGCAAAGATCGCAGTGTCCACACTGTCGGGCATCCCTGCACCTACATGAACTTGTCAATTGTCGATGGGTTGAAGAGGTTACACAGCAACTTGATACTCTTCAGGCTGCTGCAGGTGGACCCAGGGAGGAGCCTCAGGATAGGGACAGGTATTCACATATGTAGGACTTTAATTACTGAACAATTAACTATCTTTTAGCAAATTTTTCATAGGGGAAAATAGCTATTGAGGTTGTACTCATGATGGAAAAAAAATGTTAATCTGCATGAACGTCTTGAATTGTTCCTAAGATGTCTGTGTGTCTCAGTTGATAAAAGTATTTTTTTTGTAACTGGAAATCTCGAGATCGAATCTTGCCAGAACCAAATATATATATATATATATATACAGTAGAGCGTCGTTTATCCGAACGTCAATTATCCGAACGCGCTTTGGAAAGTTTTTTTTTTTTTTTGTTTAACTACATATTTCAATTTGCATGCTGTATTATATACAGAATGAAGAAGTTGAAAATTTCAAAAATATGTATTCTTTGAAGCAATGCCCTGTTTAGAGCGTGAATAACTTTTTAGCAGAACGGAAAAGCCTGGGTTCCCTCCTTTTGTGTTCGCGGGACTGACTGAGCCCTACCGTTCGGGGAATCAGAGCTTCTTTCTGTTTCCCTGAAATGGAAGTCTACTCCGCGGCTGGAAACGCGGGATGTCAGCCCTTCCGCCTCTCCCACTCTTTTTGCAGGTCAGTTCTAGACAACAGTTCATGCGCGTCGGAAGTATGTATTTTAATATGTAATATGTAATTGTAATGATGAATACAAAGTGTTTTATACAATTATCCTATTTTCTTAAAGAAACTAGTTATCCGAACAAATCGGTTATCCGAACGTGCGCGATCACAATTAGTTCGGATAAACGACGCTCTACTGTATATATATATATATATATATATATATATATATATATATATATATATATATATTCATTTTATTGTTTCTATGACTTTTATTTAATATTGATAAATAAATATTTTTTTTTATGTTCACCTTGTTCCATATATTTACCGAAAATTTGAAAGCTTTCTATCAAAAATATAATTGCTATAAAGAAATATTTAATATTATACAAGGAATATTTTATTATTTGAATACATAAGTATATAACAATTATCAATAATAACGCAGATATTTTAATAATATTTTTAAATGGTTAAATTTAACTTTACCCGTTTATATGTTATTATTTTATTTAACAATTAATAAAGATATTTTAAATTTCCCCAACTCTTCCTGATCTGATTGCGACAATAACAAACTGGATCTTTACTTTTACAAGATTCTGTGAAGCACAAACAAATAGCCATGCTTAAAATATTAAAAGTTTGTGGAAATGTGGTAGATTTTCACATGCAATTTTATAATAGACCTCTGTATGTTTTACTTTTTTTATATAGAGGTCTTAATTAACTTGAGTGTGGAATATCATTTTTAAGAAAGAATATTTAAAACACATTTTTATCCTAGTTAGAATTGGCAAATTTTTGATAAATGATGATCTGAGTGCATCAACTGCTGATTTACATAAGGGAAGTATGCCCATAAAAGGAATTTAGTATAATGTTTTGATTTTAAAAGTATTATATAATTAATTATTATATGATATATTGGACTTATTAGCAAATTATTTAATTTAAGTCCAACATTTAGTACATTATAACTTTCTATCTTATATATTAGCACTTTGGATCATAAACGGTAAAGCAGTCTAGTAATTTTGATGTCTGGAACTAGATGTTGCTTTATTTATGTATTAATTTTTTCAGATGTTCTCTTCACGAAGAGAAATTGTCTGTGTACTGCTGGACATGCCTAAGGTGTATTTGCCACCAATGCGCCCTTTGGGGAGGAACTCACTCAAACCACACATTCAAACCTCTGGAAGAGGTTTACACTCAGCATACTACTCAGATAAAGGAGGAAGTGTCTGGTCTGAGGAGGCGTTTGATGGAGCTCCTCTCTCTAATGCAAGATGTCGTAAGAAAATCGTTCAGTTTAATAATTATATTAAATAATTTAATTTTTGGATCACAGTAAATATATTATATTCATCATAAATTTAGATTGACATTGTTAACCCCAGGTCCTAGTTCAAATAATTCCTTGCAATAATAATAATTATGATTTAAAAACATTTACAATACTTTTAAGACATTTTATGATATGAATATTTTTAATAGCACAGAGGATCGTGATATATATACTAGCGAATCTGACAGTCGTTGTCCTGCATGATATTTCAAACGATTAGGATATTAAATTTAATAATTTATGTTTAAAGCAAAAGCTACTTTTAATAACACAAAAAACAACTTTTGTTATATGCACGTTTTCCTAAAAACAAATATAAAATGAAATATCCCGAATTTTTTATCCAGGCCTCCCTTATAACAACCACTCCCGTTCGAACCTAAAAAAATTAATATAGCTTATAATCATGGAAGAATTAATGCTAATTTAAATATAGAGTTTTGTTAAGTTCAGTTCAATCGTTAGTGCCCAATAAAATTGTTGGCTCCCACTTTAATATGTTAGTGTATATCTCATTTATACTCTGTTATTCGACAAAAGTGAATATAACAAAAGATACTCCAAATAACTAAACAAACAACTCTTATCCTGTGCACATTTGCCGAAAAACCAATAGGAAACGAAATATCGCTTGTTTTTAATTTTAGGCCTCCCTTACAACCCCTAATCCTGCTCCACCTGCCGGGCCTGATCTGCGGCGCTAAACCATCCGGGGCGTCTCCCAAACGCGAATTTAAAAATTCATTCAATCGGTCCAGCCGTCTAGGAGGAGTTCAGTGACATACACACGTACGCTAGAGTTATATATATAAAGATATATATATATATATATATATATATATATATATATATATATATATGTATTTGAACTTATATAATACTCCTCCACCCCATTAATATTTTAAACTTATATTTTATTTGTTGATGTCTTTATAATTCATCCTCAACTTATTTGTTTGTATCATTGTTTTTATTTACAGGACAGGAATGTTGAGTCTGTTCGAAATGCTAAAGACGAAAGAGTTAGAGAAGTTAGAAATGCTGTAGAACTAATGGTTGCTCGGCTGGATACTCAGCTTAAATCAAAACTAGTCTCCCTTGTAAGTCATAAAACGCTTCTTAGTTCAGAAATCGAAAATGTTGAATCAGTTCTCCAGGAAGTCGAGTCAGCTCTTCAAAGGAAGACACGTTCTGAACTCATTGCTAGCTCAGCAGATCTCTCTCGTATGATACACCAGATCCGAAAGAAACCAATGTCGTCTTTTGTTATTCCTACAGTCCCTGCTGAATTCTTCAGGTATGGAACGCTTTTATTTTTTGGTATTTTTTTATATTAGTTTATTTTATTTTAATTAATTGCTTGTGTAAGGTCTATTGTATCATATTATTTTTAGGCTAAATATAGCTCTGGTTTGTTATATTATTTTGTAAGGTATCTTAAACTCCCCACAAAATTAGTTTTTTTATATAAAATATTACTTTTTCCAAACTGCTAATTTTTATTTTAAATGGAATGGTTTGAATCCGCTGGTACTCAAATCTAAGTGGGTCTGTGAGCTATTTAAACCAGTATTTTTTTTATAAATTCTAATTCTACTCTTTCACTTGTCAAGTATCTTAGGCTCTCCTTATACTGATGGTTCTTCCAATTTATAAAGCTTTAAGTTTTCAAGGAGCTGGAGTAATCTAGGCCTTTAAGGGTCCAGTCAATTTAATTCATTCTAAGACAAAAGCTGCAGCAAATAAATATTAAATAATTTAACTGCTATTGCAGGTAGAGGAAACCAATGGCCACACTTCCACTGTAACAATTGATTAAAGTGAAAAAGCGCTTTTGATGGAGTGCATCATCATCAGTGCTTAAACATCCTGGATGTTGTCCTGATGGGTCTTAGAGCCAGACTGTTTCAGAATCTTCTTCTGGTTCTAAGGCCCATCAGGTAATCTAGGGGGTTCAGGCACTGATGCATTGAAAGTGTTCTGTCACTTTAATAAATTTTTACTGTATGTAGCCATTTTTGCCCTCTACCTGCAATAGGAGTCACTTCCACCTGTCAGAATACCAACTTTGAAAATTCAACTACTTTTTATGATACAGAAAATGTTATAACCCAGGTATTCTGGTTATCTACCTATGAGCTACAGGTACTCCAAAAAAGATTGTAAAAGAGTTTTTGTATTCTTAGTTGTAGGGGAGTTAGTAAGTAGACTACTGTGCTATTTACATAGATTTTAGTCGTAATCGAGTTGTTATTTAGTTTTACACGAAATATTAAAATATCTCCTTCGGAGGCATTTAAACAAAAATTATGACCACTTGATAATTAACAGAAGAAAAATATATAGATAGATTTAAATATTTTATTTAATGGGTACATAAATATTAACTGACCATGTCCTGATTCTATAGCATTTAAACATTAAATACTTCTTAGATCTGACTTTTTGCTCCAGCGTTCCCACCATTGTTATTTGTGGCCTATTTTTAATAATTGTCTAACTCTCTCTCAGTAATGCCAATTAACTGGAATTATTGACCTTCATATTATCCGAATGGATTTTGATAAAATTGCTTTTAATTAACATTTGACTGAAAGTAGGTTGACACCCCTTTCTTTTATTCTATTCGTTTAATGTGATTTATTTTACAGTGAAATAGTTCCTCCATATGACTCCAGTACCTTTGTAATGCATGAGTTTTCTCAACTACAGCACAAGGCAGACCCTGTTTATTCCCAGTCTTTGCATGTTAACGGTCTCTGTTGGAGATTGAAAGTATATCCAGATGGAAATGGAGTTGTTCGTGGAAGTTACCTCTCTGTATTTTTAGAACTTACCTCTGGTTTTCCAGATTCTTCAAAGTAAGCATATTATTATTACTATTTTGAAGTAATTTAATTTTGGTCTAAAAGGTTTTTAAATAAGCTGAATCAATTCAACACTTACAAACACACTTTGTTGTTTAGTTTTTTATTTGTATTTTAGGTATGAATACAGGGTTGAAATGATTCACCAAGGGACAAGACAAACAAATAAGAACATAGTCAGAGAATTTGCTTCTGACTTTGAAGTTGGAGAGTGCTGGGGATACAACAGGTTTTTTAGAATTGATCTTCTTGCTAGTGAAGGCTACCTTAATACTGAAAATGATACACTTATTTTAAGGTTAATATATCTACTGTCATTTAAACTATATTGTACAACCATATTGTTGCTTAATCTCTCTTATGGTTTTAGTGAGGATGATATAAGAGTTATTAATTTCAATAGTTTGTCTCATTATTTACAGTCATTCATTTGTTGAAATTCAGTATGATTCTTACTTACTCCCTGCCCAAGAGAATAATCTTATTTGTTTTCTTAATGCTGGGCAGGGTGTTGTATTTGAATTATATACCAAATGCATATTGTTCAAAAATTGACCTCCAAAAATGAAAATAAATGAAAACTACTTGTATTAATATAATAATAAGATGAAATTTTGCGCATTATAAATTAAATGACACCAACTAAATGACAAAATGAAGTTGATGATGATAATCTCTAAATTATGCTCCTCATAATGCACAGAGTAAACAGCTCACAGTTTATGTAATTTTTTTGTAAATGTTTCATGATTTTTAATATCATTTTTCTCTGCAGTCATTTGTAAAAAGAAAACATTCTACCCTTCTTTATATGATAATAGTTGTTGAAACACAATAATTTGGAGAGAAAACTCAAGAACCACTCAGTTTTGGCAAAGAAAGAATGACATTGTCACAATTAAATTTAAAAGTCAAAATAATTTTCCCAGAAAATAAAAATTAATTTTTTCAAAATAAATTGAATGGAATCTTATCTTCCTTCAAATGACATTCTGCATTGGATTAAAATATAACTTTAGGTAAGAAACCTTTAGCTTCAGAGTTGTAAAATTCTAAAGGCGCTGTAATCTTCCACTTCTAAATACTCAAAATCTATTAAAAAAGAAAGTGAAAACAATAGTGTGTCCTAATATATTGTTTTGCAGTTTGTGGTCTAGCCTTACTGGTTAATAGTAGCACATTAGGTTCTATTAATCTAGAATTTACTTCAACTATCTTTTTTATGTTGTAAAATGGTATAGAACCAATCTTATTACAAATGTAATGTTCTGTAAATGTTATGTACAATTTTTCACTATCTTGATTATTAACCGAGATATTTGCATTTTTTAATTTTTAGCCTTCAGTAAACCCCCACTTGTGCTTATCCATAATAAGCTGTTATACTATGAAGCACATTATTTGATGCTTAAATACCAAATATTGTTCTCATTGAACTTTTATGTTTTGAGGTAAATACAAATATGTAACGCACATGGGAAATCTACTTATATAACGCAGCCTCTCCGTGACTTACTTTTTATGTATAAATAATTTTGCTTTGTTAAGGGAATAGTTTTCATCAGGGCATAGAAGCATCTGGTCCCATCAGCTATTCTGTCATTTACGTTATTCCTTATTATCTGTTTCCATTCCTTCCAAATTATTAAATTGTTTGCACATTAACCCCCTTATTAAATGGAAACATGAATACCCTGCAGTGCCACTCTGGTCTGTTGTGACATTTTCGTTTAATTTGTCTTATACAGAATCTGAAAACGTACAGTAGTCCACCACAGATCTTGTTTCTTTTGGGCTGTAACACACAATTGTGAGTAAGTGATCAATAACTTGGAATTAGCTGTAAGTTGACAATTGATTGTTTTGGTAATTTGTAAATGATTCTATTGAATAACTTAAATAAAATTGTTCTTTATTATAAGGATGAAAGTTTTTTAATATAATGAAATTTTATTCGATGTATAGATTCCAAGTAAGAGCACCCACATACTTCCAGAAAAGCCGTGATCAACAGTGGTATATTAGCCAACTTGAACGAATGCAGGCTCAATATGTTGAAGATATTAATACTTTAAAACAAGTTAGTCCCTACATTTTTATTTACTACTTTTAACAATTATTTTTGTCTAAATTTACTATAAGAGTTATTAAACAAAAATTAGTATTAAATTAATTTGAGATTCTACTACAGTTCCTCTCTAATCAGTCATTCACCACTCAGACAGCTCCTCTAAGCCAATACATCTTTTGGGACATGCCATTTAATGATGAGTTATACTTTACTGAGTAAGCTATGTCTTTCCCATAACAAATCATTGAGGAATAATGTCTGAAGCTATGTATAAGCCTTGCTTTACTATTATGAGTCGCAAGGCCATCTTGTCTGTTAAAATTCTTTTTCAGGGGTCTGAGGAGAGGGGACTTGATTTTGACAAAGTTTTTATCCCTTAGCACATTCTTGGTTACCGTAAGGGATACTATTGAAGAAGTAACTATCCATGGTAGGGCATTTTTAATTTTAAAATTATTTGGCATATAGTTAAGTTTAAAAATAACCATGGTTGGGTGGATTTTTTTATTCCAACAATCCAGCATTTTTGATTGTACATTAAATTTATGTCATGTATACTATGAATGTGTGTAGTCCTTGGATATAAGTCCTCCACAAGCCATGAATATACTTGTGTTTTCAGACTCAGCAGCTCACCTCACTTTTTTTTCAAGAGTTTCGAGAATTTCAAAAATAAATTTAGCAGGTTTTAGTCATGTGGAATAAAGATTCTTTTGCCGGTGAGGTCAACTTTCTAACCCTTTCCAGTTATTCTCCAGTGCACCTAACTCTGAAATTTTAATTGAATGGTATATTTTTAATGACAGATTCCTTTACAAAATCAAGTTTTGAAACGATTTCATATTATTGATTTTTTCAGTCTGATACACTCTGAAGGTGTAAATCGCAAAACAGAATAAGCCAACTTTTTCAGACTAATTTTTAAATATCTTTAGAAAGAGTTATTGTTTTAAAAAAGACCTTTATATATACTGAAGGCTAAAATTATCTTTAAAATGAGGCCTGTTAAAAATTGTAAGTACTAACGATGATATCGTTTGGCATCTAACCTGTTTTTTTACCTAGATATAGAGAAGCCTGTCATGGGAGTCTCAGCTTCTGGCCGACACAACTGAAATTATGGAGACATGTTCTTATGAAACATTAAATTTCAAAATGGTTTTTAAAATTTATATTTACTTTTGAATTTCCATATTGGGCGAAATTTCCACAACAGGCTTGTCATAAAATACTGTCTTCTCAAAGTTTACCCTTAGATATATCAAATAAAGGGTTGGTGCCGCCAGTATAAATGTTACTGTTGTCATACCTATCGGTGAAGACCGTCATCACTGGCTGATCATGGAGTACAGCCGGCAATCTCATCGAAAGCACTTGCCAACTTGAAAGTAAAGGTAAAGTTGTCATACTTGTTGGTATGATAATTTTACCCTGTGAGCTGGCCACTGTTAATTACCCCTCCTTTGACCTTCTTTGAACATGTAACCAGTTATGAATGTAGTAATAGTGACAAACCGTTCAAATAGATATATAGGAGTGCAGAGGTTGAACTTATTTTCAGTAATACTGTGAATCCAGATAATCCAATGTTTCCATTGAACAAAAATATATTTTTTTCTCATATTTGCTAAAATTGTTAATGAATAAACTAAATTATTAATTTATTTATCTAGTTTATGTAAAACAACTGGCAACATATTAAGTGTAATAAAAAAAATAAGAAATTTAACGTATGGGAAACAGCGGGAGTGAAGTGATATGTGTCCTATGAAAGGGTGGTTGGCACTGGGGGCATGGTTTCTAGTGCGATTTATGGGCAACTAAAGGGTTATTTTATGTCCTATGTCATATTTTTAATGTTTATTTTTGTATTACTGCCTTATTTATCAATAAAGTTACATTTTGTGAAATCTGTTAGCTGTCGCATAGATATCTGTTTAGTGTGATTTTACTGTAAATAAAATAATATGTTTGATTTAAAAAATATGAAATTTTATTTAAGGCAGTGTAATAGTTGTGGAGAGAATTTTGTTTTTGTATGACAAAACTACTAAATTGCCCATAATAATTAAGGTTAGAGTCAAGTATTCGAATACATGAAAAAGTTTTCAAATGATTACTTAATACACTTACTAGTACTAGAAACTTTCTGGGGTTCATTTTCAATTAGATTAATGTCGATTTGTTTAATTAATTGATCCTTTTCTCCACTCTAGATTGCTGAGGATAGCCAACAATTTGGTTTTTCCTTGCTATCTGCTCTAGTGGTCGGTGTTTCCTCCAACATTGTTATTATTTTTTCCAAAAAAGTGTCATAGAAAATTAGCACAAAGATAGGGGGGGGGGAGAGATCCTGCTCACTAGAGCCAAATAAAAATTGAATTGTTGAAATTAGTTGATTAAATGAGTATACTAAAGAGTTTAGTATAAGATTATGAATAAAAAAATTTCATTTTTATTTTTAGAGGTTATATTTAACATATTTAGTACAAATGATCGCTTTTCACTTTTGTATATGTGTAATTTTTCATGTGTAATAATTTTTTTTTGTTTTGTTAGAAATTAGGAACTGCAACCTGTTTTATGCTTGACACTGCACGTGGAGTTTATTCTCTAGCTGAATCTAATAACAGTGGAATTGCTGACCTCATTCCAGCAGCAGTTTCAGAAAGGTATGCTTCAGAATTATCCTTTTTGTTCGGAAAATGAACTGAACGTGCAGCTCTTGTTTGCACTCATTAACATAGGGTTTGATTGCGTTGTTTATTGGGAGATTAACTTTTAGAGAATGTGTAGTTCATACTATGTACTAGTACTAGCCCCTATTTGTATCAGTGGCATTGTTTCAGCATAATATTCAGCCCTGATGAATATGATACTTTCTTTTTTTTTGTAAAAATTAATTAAATTATTAACCATTTACTGACTGTATTCCGTCTTTAACATTAATAAAATATAATATTCTTGTACTGATTACATTATTACCTAGCTATGCTTGTAATTTTTAGTGCTAACAATACAAGTACACCAGAAAGAAATATTGGTTCTTCTGGAGAAGGAATTATTAATCCCAATGCTACAACTTCTGTCACTGCTCTAAATAGCATTAAGAATTCTCATAGTTCTAAAAGGAATGCATCCAGTACAACTCAGTCGACTGCAGATATCTCTCCTGTTGTTACAGTTTCTGATACCGAGGTATTTATTATTTGGTTTATTAAAACGTAATATTTATCAAAATTTAATAATCTAATAATAACTTAATTTTATATTAATTTAGTAATTACTAGAAATTAATAATTTACATAATTTCTGGAAATCTATTAGATGAAAAAATTGTCAGAATGAATGAAGATATTTCAAAATTGTGTAAAGCTCACTGTCGAATTATAGAAAGCTACTTAAGAAAATTATTTAAACGGTTAGAATAAAGCATGTTAACAATATTAATTGAAATATTCATTCATTCATAATCGAAATCTTTATTAATGTACAATCATTTTTTATCTTATTTATTTTGGAATGGTGTATTGTACATTGCTATGTATTTTCTTTTATCTGGTGAATCTGTGGACTCAAACCTTCTGTATTTTGAAAGATTGTTACTTGCTGTTATTAAGGTGATCACACTGTGTATTTTGAATTGACATAATTATCTAATCTTTGTTAAAAAGATGAAGATCATTTTTTTATTTAATGCAAACTTTTTTAAGAAATATAATAAACACTGATGGTGTGCTATTCATTCTGAATCCACGTAAATAGAATATTTATTACTCTGCATTTTATTAATTTTTAGAGATGGTGTATTCCATCACCTATTAAATTTCCATTATTGTAGAGAAAATAGTTAAATTATAAAGTATTATTATATATAAGATATTAATAAAACATCAACTACGCTTGGAACTCATGAGGAAGTACTTCTTCTTCGTAGTTAAATTAAAATTTAATTAATTTGCTTTGTGCTTTTATATCTATTTGTTTCATGAATTTGTTGTGGAAAAAAAATTAATTATTTTATATTTTGTTAATCAATGTAGGATAGTGATGGTGAAGATGATCCTCATAATATAACTAATGTAAACTGCCTTCATCACATTGAGGATCCCAACAGCAATGACGAAAATGATGTAGATGATGAAACTGCTTCTGGTAATTGTTTATGCTTTTATTTCATATTCTTACAAGGGGAGTGCACGGCCTTCCCCCCACTGATTTGAACGAAAAAATTTTAGTGTGTAGTATTTAATGAAAAACAAACTCTGTTAAAGCGAGAGAACGCACTTCTCACGTGTTTGTCTGAAAATGATGTTAAAGATTTCCTTAAAGTTTTGACATGTTGCTAAGGCTCCAACTTCAAACGTTTCCCGGTGGCTCAGTGAGTAGCATCATTCTTTTGTGACCACAAGATCTCGAGATCAAATCACGTCTGGAGCGACTATTTATTATTTCTGGAATTTTTTACTTTTTGATTCTAATTTGTTTATTTAATATTAATAAATAAATAAAAATGTTTTTTCAATTATTGGCATTTAATTTTTAACGTGTTCCATACATTTAAAAATAAAATTTGAATGCTTTCTGTAAAAACTATAATATGTATTTCCTATAATAATAAATATTTCCTTATACCTATTATATTTTTGACAGAAAGCATTCGAATTTTCTTTAAATGTATGGAACACATTAAAAATTAAATGCCAATAATTGAAAAAACATTTTTATTTATTTAATAATATTAAATAAACAAATTAGAATCAAAAAATAAAAAATTCCAGAAATAATAAATAGTCGCTCCAGGCGAGATTCGATCTCGAGATCTTGTGGTTATATAAGAATGATGCTACTCACTGAGCCACCGAGAACCGTTTGAAGTTGGAGCCTTAGCCACATGTCAAGACTTTACGGAAATCTTCAACATTTTTTTTAGACAAACTCGTGAGAAGTGCGTTCTCTCGCTTTAAGTGAGTTTGTTTTTCATTAGGTACTACACACTAAACACTTTTCGTTCAAATCGATGGGGGGAAGGCCGTGCACTTCCCTTCTTATTATTTTGTATTTTATTTAGAAGTCCTTATTTATTAATTTAGGAATGCTCAAGAATTTCTTAAAATTTTTGCAATCAAAATGTGACCATTTAATCTTCATTGAAAAATCGTTATGGAAGATCAAACGATATAATATGAAATCTATCTATTATTTATTTCTCACTCTCTTTCACTTCCCATACAATGCCTCTTTAGGAGTTATACATATTATAGGAATATTCGACCCTTCCACTGAGATTGTTATGTCAAGATTAACAAGATGGAGAAGGACAATACGAATCAATTGATTACAATGGTATATTAAATATGATGAACTGGGGGGGGGGCTATGATGGATTAATTACATAAATAATATTCGACAAATGAAAATAATAAAAAACTAAATATAATTAATTAAGCATGACATGAATGAATATATTAAATATGTGTAATGAAATAATTAAAAATAATAAATTTATTTGATACTGGTGACGTAAAATATGATTTAGATTTCTATTTATTGTTTCGGCATTCTCATATTTTTCCTATTTTAAAATATGTATTTCTTGTGAGAAATGATTTGAGCCCCTGCCAGTCAGATATAGTATGAAACTAGGGAGTTATTTTATCAGCTTTTCATTTTTTTCTAGTTACAACTAAACATTATTACTAAGGGGGAATGTGTGAGTGTGTTTTTATTAATGTATATCATATTTAACATCTAATAAAGATAAAGCTCTGTCTTTGACTTTAGATGTTTCTGTTTTTGAAGAAAGTGTGTCAACGTCCTCAACATCAGGTACAGAAATTGATTTGCAGTTGACATGGGACTCTCTGTGGGATAGTAATGAAGAAGCTATTAATGAAAATGATATACCAATAAAACAAGAGTCACAGTCAAAACCTTCGACAGCTTAAATTTTCTCAAAATAAATATCCTACGTCGGAAATACATGATATGTTTTATTATATTATTTGTTCTTTGTTAATAATAAGGACTTTAGTTTAGAAGTATCATTAATTTCTGAGTGAAATTAAAATATTACAATTTCTTAAATGTTTTATAATTTTACATTGACTGAAGGGTTTGCTTAGGTTAGTTAGAAATGTTTTGACCAGCCCTGGATGCTTTCTTAGCAGAAACATCTCGCTATGGTGAAGTAAATTAGTAAATATTTGATAGTCCCAAAACCATATTTTTTAAACCAACCCCTATTACTGTTAGAATTTAACGTTTGGATTCAAACTATGACATCAGAGGAAAAAAATTCTTAGTGCATTTCTTGAGTTAAGCCAGGATAAGCACTGTAAAATTTTTCGCACTGAGAAAACAGTTTTGAACCTTTGAGGAATTATTTTTTGAAACTCTCAATGGATTAGGAGGTCAGAATATTTCCAATATCTTTGACGATAAGTTGGACTGGAGATGTTTTCATCAGAAAAGTAGAAATTTAGAAGTGCCATTCAAAATTTTGTCTATCAAAACCAATAAAATTGAAGGGATGACATGGCACATGAAAGGATGAAAAGCTTGGGCACCACATGCTATAGAACACAGCCAAAAGAGGCAAGAGGAAACTTGTGCAGTGTTCAGTAGTTTGTTCAAACTCTGTTAGATGATTTTAGAAAGAACTCTGAAATATATTTAGTTTGTTTAGAAGATGAGCCGTGTGAATGTGAATCCTGATCAAATTAAAATGCACAAGAGTTCATATCATATGAAGGCAATTAGTAAATAAACATCTTATAAACAAATTGAATAAATTTAAAATGATTGGTTCTATACAATTTTTTGATGCGACTCATAACACAGATATTTTGAAAGAAATTTTTTTTATTTTCTCCCCTCTAATCCCCCTTCCCCTGGCCTGATTTCACCTATTAATGAAATTGATCTTTAGTTTCACATGAAATACTTAAATATCTAGTTTGGTAATGTCGAAAAAAAAATTGCAGTCACTAGAGTGGTAACACAAGTGAGAGTGTGTGTGCGTGCGTGCATGCTTGTGCATTCGTGCGTTCAAATGCATACACACACACACACTCACACACACAATTTTCAACAGACCTTGACGTAGTTACAAATGACATCCAAAGTGCATTCCTGAGTCTCTAGAGTCTTTTGGTTCCAAGCTCCTTGGAGAAATTCCTATGTCAGCCAACCCTTGAATGAATGGAGGTAATAAGGCGAGTACAATTCAGGCACATTGGGACCATTGAACTGTGCGACCTGTCAACTGCATTTTGACAGCTTTTGGAGATGGCTTATTTTTTTTTAAAGTAATGGCCACAACCAACAGTATAATAGACAAATCTTGCAGGAAAAGCTTGAGTGCTTGCCAATGGTAATTTATAGTTTAATAAAATAAAATAAAAATATGTGAGGGTAAATTGAAAAGTGAAGCATGGTTTATTAGGCATTATGAGGCTTAATTGTGAACTAGGAGTGTTGTCAATTTTAAATACCAGTGTGCCTTTATAAATGAAAACGTATTAGTCAATGATTAAATGATATGAATAGGAAAGGCTACGGGATGGCTTGCTTAACCCTTGTGCTGGTACGGCACACTACTTATTCATTTCACCTTATATTCTCTATTTTGAAAGCAAAATTCGATAAGTAGAAGTGTAGAGGTTTTTCTGAAAACAACAAAACACGAATAAGTTGCTGAATGTTTGAGTTACAAAAAAATGTATACAACAAGAACTGAAGAGTAACATTAGGTTAACAAGATTTGTCCAATAACATTTTTGATCTGACTCATAAAATAAATATATTTTGATTATACAAATTCCCCACAATCTCAACTCCCATATTTCAGGGCCAGTTATAGCCATTAACGATTATAATCTTTAGTGTTGAGTGAAACACTTATATATTCAGTACTGTATAGATGAAATAAACATTTTCAAGTTAAGAAAGTAAAATATTAATTGATGACGCCATAACACGAGGTACTTATGATTATAGGTATCTAGTGAAGATCTGTTGAAAGCGATATTTGGTACTAAGCTTCGAATAAAATGATATAACTGATTATTGTTAATATGATATGAGCAGGAGTGGGAATTTACTAAATGCTGAAAACTAAAAAAATGTAAATATATCAGTAAATATTTAGGATAGAGAAAAAAACGTAGATAACAACATTTATTGGTAATAAAATGTTGAATAAGATTGATTCTATACAATTATTCAGAGATACTTTAAATTGTAGAAATTTCCCTCCCAATGTCAGTCATTAATGAACTTTATCTGTAGTTTTGGATAAAACATTTAAATATCAAGTTTGGTAATGATCAAACAAAAATTGCCACTGCTTGAGCAAGACATAAAAGTCCGCCACTAGGAGCTGCGTAAATTAAGCAGATTTTCCATGTGAAGTTATACAATTGGAAAATCTCCATACGAGACCCAAACAGTTGCGGCAAAGGGCCGAACTAGCTTTTGGCGGGAAAGAGGGAAATCTGCTAAAAAGAACCACCAGAGCCTAACAGCAGCCTTTGCTGCTTATATAATTTAAACATTGACATATCCATTTTAACAGGTATCCATAGGAAGGTTGTACTCATAACAAATTTTTCGAAAATCATGTTATGAGTACAACCTTAATATGGATACCTGTTAAAATGGACATGTCAATGCTTAAATTATATAAGGAGCAAAGGCTGCTGTTAGGCTCTGTGTGGTTCTTCTACAAGCAGGAGGCCGTTTGCTTTACAGTATCATGATAATTGGGGATTCTCACTTAAAAACAAAATAATTGATTCCAGTCTATTGAAATAAGATGTTTCAAAATAAAAATCAATTAGAAATAGAAACATAAATTTTTAATTCATTCTTATGTGGGAGTAAAAATACCACTAGCTGAAATTGGATTAGACATCTGCTGTAGATATCTCTGCAATGATGTAGGAAGCCTGTAATCATTGTAATAAACCTAGAGGAGACCATGAAAACCTTGGGGGAATGGCATTGAAGAAGTCTTTAGTTTCAAAAGTAGGGTTCACAAAGAAAAAGATTTTTTTTAATATCAAATTAAAAAGTTCTTTATATTGACTATGCGGCTTTAGTAGCCATGTGTTGTAATAGGCGTATTTTGTTGAGGCATAGGTGTTATTACAGTTGGTAAAACGAGTTATGGGCTTGATTCCTGTTGCACACTATGATTTCTTTTTTTAGTCACACACTCACTAAATATAATTCTTAGCTCTGCCTTTGCTGGAAAAGAGTGGTAACCTATGAGTTACCCTATAGGGATAGAGAGTTATAGGTAGAAATATAAACTTAGATTATAGTTTAATTTTTAAGGCTGAGTAACTTTTATAAAGCTCTTTACTCTGTACAACTTTAATGTTTAACTTAAGCTTTTTGGTTGTAGGAAATATAAACAATAACAACAAAAATTCTTTTGTTAGTTTGTTGTATATAGTAATTTCCTTTTTTTTTTTTTTTTATTCTTACGAGTCTTCATTAGCTGTGAGATTTTTTTGAAAGAAATGTCTTTTAATAGTGGTGGAGATAGGAGGAGGAAGGGGGAGTGGCACAGGAAAATTGTACTTCTATCGTCCATTACCCTTGAGGCTTTTGGGAAAATAATATTTGGTCTTCATAACACTAATATTCCATGTTTTTATGTGATGTACTTCACAATACATCAGAATATTTGATAGTTTCTTCATAGAATATTCAAAAAAATTGGTTCCATTTTGTTATTATGATAATGGGGTTTTTCCAACACTCCATCCATAAAATAAATATGTTAATTGTACTGGGACAATATTTATTTCTATTGACCTTGTATAAATAATATTAAATACGATATATTATTAAATTATATCTTCTTCAATTTTTGTAGGGGATAATGATATTGAATTTTCTGTGGCTCAGCGATTACTTGCCAGAGAAAGGAATGACAACAATGCCATTGGGTGAGTGTTTATAGATCCATTGCATAATTCATTTTACAGGAAACTTAATTACATAAATCTCTAAACACATTTTTCCATCTTTTATTTATAAATTTAACTCTATTTGCCATCTCCTTCTCTTTTTTTAAAATGATTTATTCACCTAATAAACTTTATGTATAACCAATTTATTTCTTTGTTTTTAGTGCTTATTTTGTCAGTTTGAATGACTCTTAGTAAATTTTTTGTTTAGTTAAATAAATGACTATCCCTAAAATGTTCCCTTATATTGAATACTTCTTTACCTTATTATATTTAGTTCATGGGTCAGAGTTAGAATTTAAAGTTCTTTTATGCTGATTTCTAATTTTATATTATTTGCGATTTATATAGAAATGAGATTGAAATAATCATCTTACCTTCAGATCTCTCCATTTTTTCTTACTTGTACAAGTGATTAAGTATTTTAATCACAAAATATTTCTACGATCAGAATCAAGATCAATTAAAGCTACTTGCTACAAATATTTATCTCAATATGCCTCTACAAATATTTATTTCAATATGCCATATACATCTTTTTTCCTTAATGCTGTTTTTTACTTCTTTATATGAAGTAAATAAACTATTGTAGTCGTCAAGAATTTTGGTTTTGGATTTCAATGGAATTATCTCTTTCTGAGCCCATTTAGAGTATTTTTGGTTTGATGTCTGTAGTTATGTGTGTGTCACACATAACTCAATGGTGGCTAGCCTTAGGCTGTTGAAATTTCAAATTTATAACTGTTTTAGCATCTAGTAATGCAAGCCCTCTTTTGATCATAATTGACTAAGGGGGTGGTTTAGAAGGAAACACAAATAAAAATTTATGAACTTAACCATACCTATTAGGGTTTTCTTTGTTTATCTTGAAAAGATCTATTAATTTTTAACTATGTCATATTTTAATCTGAGGATATCCATCAGAGATATCTTATCTGACGTTTTTATATGAAATAATTGTAAATAAAGTACTTATTTAATTTGTAAACATTTTCTTATTAAATTTTTTTAGGACTATAAGGAAGTCCACATAATGCTCACATCAGATTTTTTTAATAAGCCCTAAAAGAATCAACCGCATTGGGATTTCTCTTGCTGTATACAGGGATTTTTTTGTATATGTAATTTTTCATATCTCAAAACAGTACTAAAATTTGACTTCTTTTTAAATTGAAGAGCCTGTCTTTCTTTTAATCCATTACAGAGTAACTAGATGTAACTGTATAATTCTGTAAATTTAATTTCAGGGACATTGCCCTTCAAAGTCTGGAAGATGAAATAATGCTTATGCGGCTCTTTGATATTCAAGATCCAAATGGTTTATTTTTGGAAAATACAAGTGAGTTTATTCAATAACTCTCGTTTCTTTTTTTGTACATTTTATGTTACTAGGAATTATATTTAAACACATTTCATTACTAAAGTATTTTTAGTGGGAGTAATATTTTTTTCATCTTGATCTATTAATAAGTGATCTATTGAATGTGAATTGAAAATTATTATTATTATTCCCCTTCCCTCCCATATATTGAACTGAGGAGAAATTGGACTACAGTTATGAAAAACAATGTTAAAGCTTAAAGTTGGGTTTTCAGTTATTCAGCAGACTGCAGTGACAAAAACATATAGTCCAATAAATCCTAAAGTGATCTATATTGAAAATAAAAAATCTGAACCCATGTGATTTCAATACAAGTATAGATTAATTTCATAGCTTTAAATGTTAAACGTTGATTTTTTTTGTGTATTACAATATCTGATGAAATGCTTACTTATATTGTATTCTTAGCTTGAATATTTTCATTACAATATATTATTTATTATTTACATAAATACAAAGCACTGTGCAAAAGCAAATAACATTCTTGCTTTGTTCTGCTTTTATATAATGTTTTATCACCTTGTTGAACCCACTGCGAGCTCCTCTTTCTAGAAATAATATTTTATCCATATGTTTACATTATATATTTTATGATATATTTATTAATGAAAAATGCATTTTTGTATATTTCAACATGTCTTGCTTCCCAAACCCCCTTGTGTCACAAAACATGTGACATACCAGGTGTGTAAATATGAAACCGGAATCCTCAAACAAAAGGGTGTAGCAGTCAGTGTAATCCTCCTCTTAATCCCTCAGTGGTGCCATTTGCTTTTGTTTACATCTGATAAAGAGTTCCAACTCAGACCTACGTTAGTTTCATTCTAAAACCGTGTGTTTACTGATGTCGAAAATGTCCAGTTTTGAGCCAACAAATTACGATTTGCGGACAGCATTAATTTTCTGTTTTCATCTCAAAAAAACTGCTGCAGAATCACATCGTATGCTTGTCGAAGCTTACGGTGAGCGTGCCTTAGGGAAGTCACAATGTTTTGAATGGTTCAAAAAATTTAAAAATGGTGATTTCGATGTCAGAAACGAAGAACGTGGAAGACCACCCAAAAAGTTTGAAGATGCCGATTTGGAAGCTTTGTTGGATGAGGACAACACTCAAACGCAACAACAATTGGCAGATCAATTAAATGTAACAAGAGAAGCTATCTCTATTCGTTTGAAAGCTATGGGAAAGATCCAGAAGGTCGGAAAATGGGTACCTCACCAACTGAATGATAGACAGCAGGAAGCTCGAAAAACCACTTGCCAAATTTTGCTTGCCAGGTTCAAAAGAAAATCATTTTTTCATCGAATAGTGACTGGTGATGAAAAGTGGATTTACTTTGAGAATCCTGAGCGTATGAAATCATGGTTAACTGCAGGTGAACCATTGACATCGACTGCAAAGCCAAACCGCTTCGGACAGAAGATAATGCTTTGTGTCTGGTGGGATCAGAAGGGTGTGATCTATTATGAGCTCTTAAAACCTAGAGAAATGGTTAATACAGAACGCTACCAACAACAGATGATCAATTTGAATCAAGCGTTGCTCCAAAAACGACCAATATATCAAGAAAGAAGGCACAAAGTGATCTTGCTCCATGACAACGCCCCATCTCACTCGGCAAAACAGACGAAGGAAACCATCCAGGCGTTTGGTTGGGAAATTCTTCCACATGCGGCTTACTCACCAGACCTGGCTCCGTCCGATTATTACCTGTTCGCATCTATGGGACATGCACTAGCTGAACAGCGCTTCACTTCTTACGAAGATGTAAGGAAATGGC
This sequence comes from Riptortus pedestris, assembly GCA_019009955.1. Classification (NCBI taxonomy): domain Eukaryota; kingdom Metazoa; phylum Arthropoda; class Insecta; order Hemiptera; family Alydidae; genus Riptortus; species Riptortus pedestris. The sequence goes on from CM032231.1 coordinate 67,881,888, forward strand.
TTAGTGCTTGGTTTGACTCCAAAGAGGAAGAATTCTTTTGGCGGAGAATTCACAAATTGCCAGAGAGATGGGAAAAGTGTGTAGATACCGAAGGCCAGTACTTTGAATAAAATCGTATGTATTAGTTTTACACAATAAATGCTTATTTTTTATTAAAAAATTATGGTTTCATATTTACACACCTGGTATGTTAGTAATTATTGTACTCACAATCATAATGATCTTTATACTTCGTGGAAAATGCTATTGTGAGTCTCCTCAGAAGAAATTTCGAAATCCATTCATTTCCTCTTTCGATATTTATTTATTTATTACATATAATAATATGTAACTTGTCTCTGTATTTTGCTACTTTTATTTCCTTTTATAAAATTTGATAGAATTGTCAGAAATGCTCCATAGTTTTATATATTGGAATTTTGTTTTAAGTTTTTTAACCCTTGACAAGAAACGTCTGTATTAAAATGAAAGAAGAATAAACTCCGTGAGGCAGGGGCTGCGTAAACTAAGCAGATTTCCCACGTGAAGTTTTACAATAGAGAAATTTCAGAATAGAGAGTCAAACAGTTAAGGGAACGGCCCGCACTAGCTCTTGACGAAAACTCACGACTAGACCCGAAGTTAGCCGATCTCATCTCAGAAGCTGAAAACAGAAAAATTTAAATATCTCGGTTATTATTCAAGATACTGAATAAATGTATATAACATTATTTATAGTAAATTTAATTTGCAATAACATTGATTCTATATAATTTTTCGATCCAACGTACAGTAACGGAGATATTTCGAATTTTCGAAAATCCTCCCCTGTCATTTCAGTCATTATCGAACTTGATCTTTATTTTTACATAAAACGTTTAAATATCGAGTTTGGTAACGATCAAGCGAAAATTGCGACCACTAGACACACACACACACATATATATATATATATATATATATATATATATATATATATATATATATATATATATATATATATATATAATTTTGAACGGACCTCATTTTCGTCATCTCCTGGGTAGGATCGATGGACATTTGAAGAAAATTTTCGAAACTCGTGTCATGTGTACGACCTCAATAGCTGATTTCCCTTAAGGGAAATCTGCTAAAAAAACAGACTCATAGATATTGACTGGGGCGGGCTATCTACAGTTTCTCACCCTTTTCTAGCCAGGGTGGGACTAAGGATCAAATGTATAACCAAAACAGCTCAACCAAAGTTATAGTCCAGAGTAAGATCTCATAGATGTTACAGATGCAATAAATTGACTCAACTCCCACACAAGCATTTTACTAACAGGGGAGTTTACAACATTCCTTAAAAAATTAGCAGAGATTGTTAATGAAGAATGCATTTTTTTAATTCAATTCTTTTTATTTCAATGGACTATATACTATATAGCATAATTCTTCAGAAATGTATTGATACAATGATACATCTTTATTATAGTAAAAACTTAACTGATATAATTTTTAAAAGTTATGGGAATATTTTCCATTTTCTTTTGATTTTCAGTTAACATTTATGCTCTTTTTTTTTTATTTTATTTATTTAGGACCTAGAGCACAAAGAGAATCCAACTCTGGCATTGAAGTGTTGAATATAGAGAATATTAGTACTCCAACAGACTTCATGTAAGTATGTTTTATTTCTCTCGTTTAACAAATAATGTATTCTTTTTTTTTTTTTTTTGGTTTATTTTAAGTGTTTCATTGAATTTATTGTTGATCTAGTTGCTAAAAGTATTGAAAAATGTATAAAAACGGTTTAAATACAATGAAAACAAGAAAGTATGAATAGCTCCACCTTAATACTTGAGCTATGAAAAATGTATAGATCATCAATAGTTTAATGAGATTTGTTTTATAAGATTTTTCAATTCAACTCACTATAAATGATATTTTTTGAATTCCATACCCCTCTAACCCCCCCCCCTCCCTATTATCTTCATGGATATTTAGTGTTGACTGAAACGGTTTAATATAGAGTATTTAATTAATATTTTTTTTTGAGTTCAATACACAAGTTCTAGTTATCGGTTTTTAGACCCCTGTTTCTGTGCCCCTATCTTGAAATCTCCTCATTCTGTAACCCTGTCATTGAAATATCCATAACTATTATTTTCAGCAGATTTCTCTTGAGGGAAATCATCTGTTGAGGTTTGTACTCATGGCACAATTTTGAACAAATTCTTCAAATGTCCATCAATCCTACCTAAATCAAATCTGGAGATGAAGAAAATGAGGTTCGTACAAATAAATCCTAAGAAGGTGTTTCGTGTAAAACTAAAGACCAACTTCATTAATGGCTAAAATCGGATCAGGGGAGGTGGTATAGAGGGGTGGACAAATGAAAAATCAAAATATTTCTGTTATTATGAGTCAAATAAAAAATTGTATAGAACCAATCTTGTTGCAAATTCAATTTACTATGTCTTTGGTTCTATTCACTCTTTTCTCTGTATCAAATAGTGAGGTATATGCATTTTTTTGGTTTTCAGGCTTCAGTAAACCCCCAACCCCCACTCATCTCATTTAAGCTGATAAATCATGAAACGGCTTATTCCTAGCTTAATATCTAACTTTATATATATATATTTAATATCAAATATGGTTTTCATGGAACCTTTACTATGTGAGGTACATGCAAATATGTTACACTTTACTTCATCAATTAAGATTTTTCTTGGCTCGAAAATGTTCAAATTTGGTCTATACCATACTCCTCCATATTTAACCATTTCTTCCATCTCTGAAAATCATACTGGTTAATAGCTGAAATCAGTCCATGAAGGAGGGGGGAGGGGGGCAGAGTGATAGGAATTAAAAAAAACAAACTATTGTTATGAAGTGGATCATAAAATGTTATATAATCAATCTGGTTAAACACTTAGTGTTCTATACATATTTTTTCATAACTCAAATATTAATCGAGGTATATGATATAATTGCTCTTCTTTTCAGCCTTCATTTATTTTAAGTAACTGGGCCACTAAACATCTCATGTCCAGTTAAATTTCAAGCCCTGTTTATATATGCTGATGTAATTTGAATCTATTTCTTAATGAATGTTCATTTTTATTTTAGAGAGCCTGAAATAGAATCTTCTGTGAATATATCGAGTAATGACAGTTTGTATCATCTTCTACCTGATAGTACGCGGAAATTGTTTGAGTGAGTATTTTGTTCTGTAGTTTATTTAATTTATTTCTAAAACATGTTTCTTATATTTCGATTATAGCTGTTATGGTGTTTTTGAAAGTCATAGTCTTTGTGCTATTGGAATTCTGACTAGGGTGACAGTTTAAACCACCTTGGATGAACTAACTTGCGTATAGGATGGTTTAGTGGCAATACCTTACGTTAATGGAAATGGATTTTTGGAGAAGAGACAAAAACATGATTTCATTTTCATTCTAAACCACTTACGTAAGGATAAGTAACTCATCCTTCAAGTAGGAAAAGTGGAAAATGGAGGTAGCCTTCTTGTAGTAGTCTTCCTGTTGTATATTACCTAATACAGGAGGACAAAACCTTTTACTATTCTTCTTGAAGAAAATCCAGCAATATCACCATAATTAAATTCCTCTATTGATTCTGAATATGTTTTATGCTGGGTGCAAAGCCAATAAGAAGTCATGACATAAAAAGTATAGAGTATGATTTTACCACTAGATTATCTATTTATGTTATTATAGATTTATTATACTGAATGGGCACTAAAAAAAAAAAAAGAATGGCTAAATAATTTAGAACGAAACTATGAACTGAATAGCATATATAAATCAGTTTATTTTTAATGCAAAAATTAGGTCTTTGGAGTTAAATAAAAGTATTACTGCTTCAACCTGTAATTTGTTTGAACTTATACCTTTTTCTCTGGAAATCCATTTTAGCAGATTTCCCTTAAAGGAAATCAGCTATTGAGGTCGTACTCATGAAAGGGTTACTTTATTATTATTATTTATTAACGTCCACTTTTTGCAACTCAGGCTAATTGGGACGGGTTATCTACAGGTTACCACCCTTTTCTAGCCAGGGTGGGATTTTAGGATGTTATTTAATGAATTTCGTCCCTAAATAATTTCCTTTGCCCAAGCGAGAATCGAACTCACCACTCTAGGTTTGCCATGTGAGATAAAGGTCAACGCTTTAACTCACATGGCTAACCTGAGCCCCAAAGGGGTTACTTTAGAAGCGGGGATTTTTGAAAATTCGAAACATCTCCGTTACCATACTTCGGATCAAAAAATTGTATAGAATCAATCTTATTGCAAATTCAATTTACTATAAATATTATTATATACATATATTCTCTATCTTGAATATTAACCGAGATATTTGCATTTTTCAGTTTTGAGCCTACAGTTGAGCCCCATTCCTACTCATGTTACATAAACAATACTCTTCTGTGAAATAAATCACATTATTCGAAGCTTAAATACCATAAATTGTTTTCAAGAGACCTTTCTTATACGAGATATATGCAAATATGTTATCGTGACCCCCCCCCTTCTTAAGTTCTTTCCTGTGAGAAGTTGGCACACCTGTTTGTTTACGTTTAAGGTGCTTCTCATCTGGAGGTTCTTATTATCGTTTGTATTTATTCACTTGTTGTTGACGGTGCTATTGTGTTACCAGTATCTAGATTTATCTATTGTTAAACATCACGAGAGAAATCTGCTTTGTTTACGCAGCCCCTGCGTGATGGATTTTTTCATTTTCAGAATAAAATCCTTATGGAATCCCTAAGTGGTTAATTGGAAATGTTCAAATATATTGAGTTTATAAAAACAAAGAGTAATTATAGAATTCTTTAGCCATTATATTATAAACAAGTTATTTTTTAATATATATCTTTAACATTTATAAAGTAAAATTATATGAAACTTTGGTTCTGTGGAAGAAATGCACTTATCTCATGTTTAAGACTCAACTCGTAGTTTTGTTCCTTTCATAGTCTTCTTTGGCTTTGATGGATACAACTACCAGTCATGGGCTAGTTTACAAAAAATTGGCAAATATAATTATTTTTAGGGGGTATGTTTGAGTAGTGTTGACATTGTATTTCTCTAGCTGAGATTTTAACAATGTAAGCTAATTCATACTTCTTTTTGCACAGTAGTATTGTAAATTTGAGACTGACTAAAAAATTCTCTTAAATTCTGCCTAGGGAGACATGAGATATATAAGCTGAGTTTATATACATTAATATCAAATTTCATAATTATCTTTCTTTCAGTGAAATGATTCGTGAAGATGCCCAAAGAGGTTTAGTTGGAAGTGATAATCTATCTCGTCCTGAAGGTAATTAATCTTACTAAAACAATACTTATCAATTCACTTTTGTGTGTGTGTATATATATATATATATATATATATATATATATATATATATATATATATACACACACACACACACACACATATACACATATATATATATATATATATATATATATATATATATATCAGGGTGTATAGTAAAAAACACTCTTTGGTGCGCAAACAACTGTATGAACGGCAATATTTATAGGATGATCAAATTAAAGAGAAGACTCTGAAATATATCTGGGGTTGATTACGAATATATATGTACTTTTCCCTAATAAGGATTTAAAGGGACTTTTGAACTATTTTTAGGAAAGATTGAACTATATCCGTCAAATTCAACTAATCCAAAATAAAATAAACAATGTTTAATTCAAATTGAACCTTGTCCAGATCAACAACATTTTGTTCTCATTCAAATGCAGCCTTTTCTAAATCAATATGAACTATTTCCATTTCAAATTTAACCTTATCTCTTGTTGATTACCTAAATGTAACATTAGTATACAAGTTAGGAGTAATAGAGAATTTTATATTATTTTAGTTCACCTAAACCATTTTTTTTTTTTAAATTGAAATACAATTTCTTGGTTGTATTTCACAATGAGTGGTAGCAAGTCCAACTTTTCAAGTGAATAATTGCATCCAACAAATCATCGACCTGGTAATAAGATAATTAGTTCGAAGTATGACTATATCCTGGACAAGATTATTAGCTTGTTGAGAAGGGTACCACCAAGAAAATTACAGCAAATAATCAAATAGCTAAAATTATTGTTATATGAAGACAGCCAAGATGTGAAGGAGACTGCTGAAATATCAGTCTTGAATTTAGGTGTAGGAAAATCAGATCGCAAATAATATAAAATGAATAACGTTATCCGTAATTAATTTGAATTTATAATGAAAAAAATTGAAATGGATTCAGAAAAACCTGGATTTGTTTTGGAAATAATTGATTTAGGTTCGGAAAAAGCTCAATCTGATTGGGAAATAATTTAACTAGGCTTGGGAAAAGTTTTTGTTCTCTTAGAAGGCACTCGATTTGTCATTAAGGTTTGTTCTGGTTATACTTTATACAACAGTGTCTATGTCTTGATAATGGGTTGAAATTTTGCAGTGACTAATGATCTGAAAAGTTTTAAGAGCTTGAGGGTTTAATAGAAAAGAAGAAACATGTCAAAAAAAATGGAAATGGGCCAGAAAGATTGTTGGTACTTTAGATTTGGCAGAGTTCAAGTTTCCTTATTGTATTTATTTCAAGTATCAAAGGAAATAGTTACAAAGAGTTATTAAAGCCAGACTGGACTCTTGGACAATATACACTTATTCGATCCATTGTATAAGAATACAGATGTGTCAAATTTTTGAAATTCCCTTCTCCCTCTAGTCCAGTTTCATCAGTATAACATGTAAGGTTTGTGGCCTTGCAAGGGAAAAAATATCTAATGTGGCTACACATTCTGAGTCTAGTTTTACTTAATTTTATGTATGTATCTTTTTACGTTTACTCTTGATTGAAGATCTGTTGAAATAGAAGACCACTACCATCTATTTTGAAGACTGCTAATTTTAGATAATTATTCAAATTATATTGGTCAATCCTTTGGTAAAAATTAATATGTATCTTGAAAATCCTTTATTTATATTTTATAGGTGGACTTCGATGGTCTTCACGAAGTAATACATCACACATGCGCAACTCACCTTCTCCTCTCTCCCTGAGACGAATTCAGGTTCACAGGGTAAATATTGTTACTTTTAATTCTTTATAAACTCATAGAAAATATTTTATAAATCTTATATATATATATACATATATATATATATATATATATATATATATATATATATATATATATGTGCTATTAGTGGAGCGCTCCTAACTGCAGCTCAGGCAACTTCTTTAACCAGACATCTATTGCGGTTTTTTGAAACCTTTCATATTTTCCCCATTTATTATGTCTTTTCACTTAATACTATATTTCTGGAAATTGTTCATGTTACAATATATATAATTATTTTGAATCTTCATCAGTCTGCTTATATTTGAGTGTAAAATATAATTAATAAATGGGTTTTATAAATTTCTTCCATAACATATAACCTTTAATATAGACCATGGACAGACCTTGCCGTTCTTAAATAGTGATTACTCATAAATTATTGTTTCAGGAAAATTTTGAAAATCTTCTCCGACAGTTAACACTAACACCAGTGAGAAATGTTCCTGCTCAATACAGGTACTATATTTTTATTTTTTAATACGATAATTTCTAACATAGTTGTCTCTTATATTTCTTTTTAAAAAGTTTTGAAAGACTTATGAAACTAGCCAGTCAGAATATTAGGAACATGGGTATAGGTATGTAATGATATATAGAAATGACATTTAAATTATTAATTAACGTCAACTTTTGGCAACTAAGGCTAATTGGGACGGGTTATCTATAGGTTACCACCCTTTTCTAGCATGGGGGGGACTACAAATTTTATTTAGTGAATTTCGTCACTAAATAAATTCCTTTGCCCAGGCGGGAATCAAACTCGCCACTCTAGGTTTACCATGTGAGATTAAAGTCAACGCTTTAACTCACTTGGCTAACCTGAGCCCCGATATAGAAATGAGTAACTTTATTTTACAGTAAATTTAAATAATCAGTAAATTGCTCACATCTAATAGAGTTCTAATATAGTAGCTTCTGACAGAACTCAGTAGTTTATTTTATCTTTTCCCTCCATGATTTTTATATATGTATTATTTGTACACCGCAGGAATTATTCTGAAGGGAAAGCTGTAAGTGAAGCAGCTTATTTTGGAGAATTAAAACAAAATAAATTCTATCGCGGAGGAAGAAGAAATAAAGTAGTTGGAATGTGCAATAGGTACAGGAATTGTTTGTAACAGTAATGTAATCAATATTTTTAATATTTATATCTCATTGCTCATAGCACTGCTATAGCTTTCTAAAATATATATATATATATATATATATATATATATATTGAAACCCGAGTCGGTTGTGCTTTTGTAGTTTTTAAAAGAGATGAACTAATAGAAATACAAAAATTTAGACTTGGAAAACTGTGTACCAATAATCAGGCAGAAAAAATTCCAATCTTTAATAGTTTACTGTACATAGACAACAAACAACCTTCAACAAACATCAACATTTACACTGATAGCCACAACTCTTTACAATCACTTCAAAATTATACAATTCATGACCCTTTGACAGAAAAAATCAGACAGTTACTTACAAGACTTAAACAAAATAATATGCACATACACTTTTGCTGGATCAAAGGGCATTCTGGAATTTTGGGAAACGATCTCGCTGATTTATCTGCAAAATCAGCGTCAAAATATACCAAAATTCCAGAATGCTACAACAAAATAACAAAATCACACTTAAAAACACAATTACTTACTTACACAATTAAGCCATGGCAACAGAAATGGTATACCACTACGAAAGGACAAAAAACTATTTATTCCAGACATTAAAGAGTACTTAGGACAAAAAATTAATATCAACAGATTTTTACTTGACTCAATTATTAACTGGACATGGAACAACAAATTCTTATTTTAATCGTTTTGGCCTAACAGATCAACCAAACTGTTACTGCGACTTTACTACTGAACAGACATACTGACTCTTGCTCTATGACTGCAGACTACTAACGGACCAAAGAAAAGACTTTAAAACCCAATTAAAATGCTGACAAGATAATTGGCCTGTTGAGAAAAAACATTTATTTTATAAATATGATAAACAATTAAAACAATTTGCTGAAGAAATGTATAACTACATAAACTATTTAAAACTGAAATACAGTTAAATTAATTAATTATTCATATTTGAATCCAAAATATGTTTTTTTTTCCCCCCCCCCTTTTTTTTTTCTTTTTCTTTCTGTTGTAAATAATTTTATTGTAAATATATTTTATTTTATTTATAATTATAATATTGTTATGTGGTACGTGTGGCTTATAATCTCCCTTCCTCTAGGGTTACTTCAGTATTGAAATAAATAATATATATATATATATATATATATATATATATATATATATATATATATACATATAAAACACCTGGGTTGAGAGCTGATAATCAATTTCCTCTGGAGCAGCCCTCACTCCAGATTCATCCAAACCTATTATTTTCATTTGTTTCTCTTTATTGCTAAGGGTTGCATTTTATATCTGCTGGTATGTATCTGACCCAGGGGTGCGTGCATTGTGTATGACTTTACATAAGTGTAAATCCATGCTGTGTGAGTGTGGGTGCTGTATTGTACTCGGGTCTGGAAGGTTTGTAGAGCCCAAAATGCATTTAAGGTGGGCCCTGTAGTATTATTATTATTTCTTATATTTATTTTTATTTTATCAAATTTCTCTTAAAGAAAATAAGCTATGTGTTTTATTCATTTCACAATTTTTGAAAATGTCTTCAAGCTTATTGATTTAAATTTGGTATTTTTGTTACTGATACGTTGAGTGCTTGTTTGTACAGTGCTGAGGGAGAAGTTGCTAGTAATGATGTTGCTGTTCCTGGTACTTCAGGCTGTAATCCATACATGAGCCCAAAGAAAATGAAATGCCATGGTAAGTAATTTATTTGAATTTTGCTTGGGGAACACTGCGACTCTGTATAAAATTTAGCCTGTAAAAGTGACTCGCCTGTAGCCAATTCTCTTTATTATCAGACATATCCAGAGGTTAAATCATCTACAAAACTAAGGAGTTCTAAGGACTTCTAACTAAGGAACTAAGGAACTTCTTAACTTGGCGAATCTTTGAAAAAATCAACACTTCTTCTTTTGTTTCTACTATAAAAGTAGTATTTTTAACCAATTGGGCACAAGAAGATGTTAATTTAAAATACTCCTATGTTTTACTAATACACAATGATAATATATATATATATATATATATATATATATATATATATATATATATATATATATATATAAGTAGATACAATATCTTCGTCCTGGCGCACCGCAGCATTTTCTCATTTAGTGACTTTTTCATTCAGTGACTTTTCCTTCTGGCGCACCGCAGCAAATTCTCATTCAGTGACTTTTTCATTCAGTGACTTTTTCATTCAGTGACTTTTTCATTCAGTGACTTTTTCATTTAGTGACTTTTTGATTTAGTGACTTTTTTATTTAGTGACATTTTTATTTAGTGACTTTTTCATTTAGACACTTTTTCATTTGCCAAACATTTTAGCCTTTATTCTTTAACCATAACCGATATTTTATCTGTAATCATTGAATAGTTTTATTTTTAATGGTTTTTTGACCATTAAAAATTAATGATGTTTGAGAAGTATCCGTCGCTTGCGTTTACCCTGATTTTTTAAAGGGGTTTTTGGAGATACGCCCCTGCTTGCATTGAACAATGGTACCATCCACTGATCTTTATCGTCAATGAATACTTTAAGGGGTAAAACCTTTTTGCCGGTCCGACCCTGGATCAACAGGATATCGACAAAAATGTCGGATAATGGAAACCATATGTTTTGATTGGTCCGAAATCGTTTATTTCCACTAATTATAATAACTGGTGATATTTCCTCATCATCTTCATAATCGAATTGGGGGTCCTGGCAAAGAGGGAAGTTTTCAGGCTGCAGTTCTCTAAACACCTTGTAACGAACTCCACCTACTGTTTGCTTGTTTAATGGATTAAAATGTAAAACGGCTATTTTGTCGATGATAAGATTATGACCATAAGGTATCATCGGCAAATTTAAATACTCCTTTGCGATTTCTTGTTCATTCATTTTAGAGTAGCGAACCGCTTCTTGTAATGAAATTACGCTTTTTACGACTACACATTTTGAACTTGCCATTTATTAATTTACATATAATTTTCTTCTTTTAAATCATTTATTTAAAACTCCCACGGAATAATATATATGTTATAATTTTCTTTAGGAATTATTCGCTTATCGTAATTGAACTTGCATGTAAATATAAAAAAACTTTTCTGTACAGTCCCATTATCGTTCTTTCCTGTTCCTAGAGGTCTACGTTCTTATTCCTTATCTTCTTTACTTAACTTCTTTAAATGGTTAACAAAGTCATCCCTAGCTATACCTATCTTATGATGGCCCCATGCAAGTGTGTGAATCCCGTCTTCTAAGACAAATCTTTTGTCGTCAAAACTGCTTAGAGCCTTTTTATTCATTTCTACTGTAAGGATATCATGATTTTTGCTTCTAAATAGCGTCTGCTTTCTATATATCTTTTCTTTAGAAAATAGGCATTCTTTGTAGTCATCAAAAGAGATCTCGTGCTTCACCACAGGCTTCTTTATTCCTTTGGCTTTTTTGAAATCATTACTCAGTTTTGCGTTATTCAATACACGAAGAGCATAGCATTTAGACCTAAGACCAACCGCTTCTTCTAGTATTTCACCGGCGAGTTCATCTTTAAACTTCCCCAATACCTTCTTGTTGACCCTTGGCAGCCCGTATACATTGTCTTCTGCATAGTCTGATGTATCTAGTTCGTCAATAATTTCTTTCATATCCTCATACATGTCCTCAGTTACCACAGCAAATAGAAGAGAGTCAGTGTCTTCATACAAAAGCATAATGTTTTTTCCATATTTCTTCTTAAGGACATCATACCAGAATCTGTATAGACAGAGCTTGGAGGTTTCTAAAATGGTCATTCCAACATAGATTGGTTTGTTCAAGATTATGCTAGTTTTCTCCATATGAATTGCTACAAGATTCTCAGTAAAGATTGTCCTGTCCTTAAAATTAGGTTTCGCCACAAGTTTCTCTATTTGTCGGGCATTACTACATAACCTAATATCTACTCTGTTTCTTATGTTCTCCATAGTTTTTCCATATACGGCATTGTTCATTAACTTGAAAAAGTCCTTCTCAAAATCATTTTTGGATTGAGCTCTAAGTTTCGTGTTGAATTCTATATATGTCCTCAACCATGGCTTCTGTTTGAACTCGAGAACTCTGTGTATCTTCTTCAGAATTAATCCATGCTCCAAGTAATACTTGAGTGCTGAGTAGTGGCAAATGTAGTTCTTCTTGTCATAGAGGGTCGTCATAAGTTTGGGCAATTTTTCTCCATCAATGATATTCTCTGGTGCCAACGGAAAGTCTGAGTGGGCGTCGTGCAGCTCTTCTGGATATTCCAAGTCTACTTCCAGAAAATACCCTCGATATGATTCGTCACTGATTTTTCGAACGTCAAAACTTTTTGTTAGGTCTGTTCCTTCTCCGACCCATTTAAATCCACCATACGGTAGGTATTTCGCCATTACATATCCATATTCATTATTCGCATCAAAATATCCCAAATAAACGGATGGCTTTTTTGGATCATACTGTTCATTCATATGTCTATTGTTAGCTTTAGCATATCTGTTACTACACTGGGTTATTCCTCCTCTAATGCCTTTTTCAATAAACAAGTACTTGTTGATATCGGTCAGTAATTCCAAGGATACATTTGTTTTCTTCAGCATAGCATCCCATGCAAATCCTGGTAACGTAAAGTACCATAATGGGTCTAGTTTATAATTTTTCATAGACACTTCCCTGAAATTCTCCATAATATCTGCTAAGAGCAATACATCAATCTTGTTGTATAATTCAGTAAATTCTTGGAGATTATTTATTTTGAACTTATTCCAGATTTCTAAAGCATTATTATATTCTTCATCATTTACGTCTTCTTGATTCAAACTGCTGTAAAACATGTCTTTCGGTGGTAAAGAGGTTTCTTGGTATTTTTCTTCACAGTCCATATATTCATAAGGGTAAGCTAATTTTCGAGTTACTAAGCTTAACGTGTCTTTTGGAAAAAATTTTGCCATCTCCACAAATTGTCTCTTTTCCAAGTTCCCAGCTAATTTTTCTAAGCTACTTTGCAGAAACTTGTATGAGTCCACAAATCGTAATTTTATGCTTTTGTCTTCTCCAGATGGTCCTTTGTAAGTCACATATTTTGTGAAAGAGATGTACTTTTCTTCGGTGTTAGGAATAAGGTCAATCCTACCTGAATCATTACCAAATTCTTTTATGAAAAGGTGTGCGTCGTAACCAGCCAAGTTGTGGAAGAATACAGGGATAAAGTTAGGATTTCTGTAGTTTAGATTACAGATTGAATGTGCTGGTCCTCTGAATTCTCCAGTAAGGTGATCGTGATCCATAACTTTTTTCATATTTCCAGGTAAGTTACTTTTAAATGTTTCCAACTCTTGAGTATATTTGTAAACCTTTTCAGCTTCTTGCATGTTAAGGTAGTACGTGATAATCTTTTTCAGTACGGTTTCTTTCTTTGAGAGCATGGGCGGTAATTCTGAGAATCGTCTCTCGCATATATGGCATTTGTCGGGGATCGAAAACTTGTACATTTCGTTTGCTTCTAGTGGAATCATGGGTACAGGACTGTCATAAATTTTTGCTATCTCGATGGCATCATTCTTTAGGCTTTCATAAAACTGTTTGCCACATTCATTTCCCCAAAATGTCACTGGTGGCTTATAAACATCTTTATTTTGGTCCTTTATGTAGTAAACATTACTTACAGGTTCATGTGATTGGTTTGATACAGTATATGAGTTATCTGGATTTGGGTGGTTACCAGAAATTTTCCGTAGTAAAGCTTCAAAATCTGCATAAATCGAAAATGGAATAACAAGGGAATGGTTATGATTCTGAAAACTTATCATATTATCACAAGGTTTTGGTAAATGTGCTTTTCCTTCTTTATGCATCCCACAGAATGATTTATGATCAATAAGTACTTCTTCTGATCTGAAATGGTTCAAACACCTCTTGCAAAGATACCTCCTTTGATGATCTTTCGTCAGTTGGCTTCCAACAAGTTTCCACAAATCTTTAATCCAGCAATAGTGGTCAGTGGTTTCATTCTTTATGTACAATAAGTCGACGTGTTTCTCCTTTTCCTCTTCAGTCACCTTTAGTGGATGTATTGTGTAACTGGCGTTGTAGTAGTATACGTTAACCGAAATGTCTGTCTTCTTTTCAAATTTCGTAATGTCATCTAATTTAACTGGAAATTCTATTTCTTCAAACATATCTTCAAATTCATTTTCAAAATCCTTATATTTTGTAACTCTTTGGGGGTCCTTATTAACAGGGTGCAATGCTGCAAGAATGGACCATAGGAAGCATTTATTGTCGTCATTTTTAACATTTATTACAGCCTTCTTTGCTGCTATCTTGGGTGGTAATTCTATGTATGACGAACCTTTCAATGGAATATATTTGTTGATCCTTAGTTGTAAATGCTTAATACTGTCTAGGATCCATTGTGAACCCTTAGCTTGGAACTCCTCCATTTCTAACAGTATCTTATCTTTAGCCCGAGAATAAAAATCATTTAGGTTAGTAGATTTTAGTATTACTTCATTTTTAGTCTTGAATTGAGTAGTCATGTACTCCATATTTTCTTTGTTTATACCCTTTTTGTATGTCGCTTCTAATAAAAGGTTAACCTTTAATTCCTGTTTCTTCAAACGATCTTTAGTCCTACCTATAATGATGTGTCCTATGCTTTCTAGGAATGACCTTACATCCTTATATCCTTTGGAGTTCATAATGTTATATGTTTTCAGTCTGCTTTCGAAAGCTGTTTCAATTTCTTCAACCACTGTCCTTGGTTCTTTAGGTTCATCAAACATATTTTTGTCAAAGTTAAATACGCGATGAAGCTTCCTGTATTTTGTTTCCTTAAAAGTTTGTGGTCTTTTTCTACTATTATGCTTACCATTTTTAATATCTGTTGCCCAGTCTGGATTTGTAAGTATTGTTTGGAGCCTGTTCTTCTCATCGCGCACTAATTTTCTAAGTCCTTCTTTATTATGAGTCGTTGAATAACCTTTAATCCTGTTTTGGCATGAAAATTTCTTAAGTTGCCGTAGAGTCATTTCGTTTATATCCTCTTCTGAAATATTTGCTACGATGCTATCATTCGCTGATGTTTTAGCTTCTTCAATGGCATTAATGAGATTCAGTTTATTTAGTTTGTACAGTCCTTTGATTTTGAGGTCCTTAGCAAGTTCCTTGAGTTCCGTTACTTTCCACTTTATCAGTTTGCTTGCAGCTGCTCCAAGGCTACTGGTTACGGAGCTTACTTTGTTTAAAAATGATTCCATTTATTTATATTAATATTTTATTTGTTAATATTTTCTTGTCTTTAACTACCAAAAAATATATTCTTAGTGTTCGCTTTTATTTTTTATGTAAAAGTCGAGTGAAACTGATTATGATTAATAAGTGAGATGATAATGGTTATAAAACCATTATAATCTAATTTAAGGTTCTTCTTTTTCTTTCTTTTTTAATTTTTTTCTTTTTTTAATTATTTTCAAATTTTTCAATTAGCCCCCTGATTTCGGATCCTTTTCCATTCTTTAGATATGATTTTATTATTCGCCTTAGCTCCTTATAGGTGCCTTTTTCCTCGAGGTATTTGTAATGTTGCGCCGTTTTCTGATGCTTCTCCAGGCGATTGATTCTTACCAATTTCCCGCATGCACATTCAGTTAATGTTTGAGACTTCATATCCATTCTATTTATTATAGAAAACATCTTCAAAGTTCTTGCGCAGCTCTTTCTTTGCTTCCTGGTATGCAATTTCTCTCAATTTCTCCTCACTATCCCGCCTGGTAAATTCGATTTTTTTCTTCTTAAGGAACTCCTTGACTTTCTTAATGTTCCACAAAGGGGCCTCTCCATCTACTTCAAAAAACTTATCTCTTTGTAGAGCTTTACAGAATGAGTATTCTTTGTATTCGTGAAGTATTTCTTCAAACGCTTCATGGTGATTTCTATAGAACGTAAACTCTGGCGACTTCACGAAATTCCAAAATCCACCAAACTCATTGCATAGAGTCACTGCATCACTAGATAAACTCATTGTTGATCTTTATTATATATATTTTAATTTCTTTAAGTAATAAATATGGAATCTACTGATACAAATCTAAAAGAGCCTATTCACTGTCACAAGTGCAAAAAGAAGACCATGAATCTGGACCCTGAATTAGTTCAAACAAGTAATGGGCTGTGGAGGATTTCAACCAAGTGCAAGGTTTGTAAGACAAACAAGAGTAAATTTATTAAGCTTCAAACCCAGTATAAACCAGAGCCTAAAATTGCCTTAAATGAAGAAGAAAGGCGCATTGAAAGCATTGAACTACACAAGCCTGCTCGGAAGAACTTCCCAAAGAGGTCTATTGTAACCCTAGGAATAGATGATTTGTGGGCTGCTGATCTCGTTGTCATGTCCAACTATGAGAGCGATAATGATGGCTACAAGTACATCCTAAACGTAATAGATACATTCTCCAAGTTCGCTTTCTCAGAACCTTTAAAAAAGAAGGATGGGAAGGCGGTGTCCATTGCTTTTGAGAAAATTATTAAAAAAGCCTTATCTGTTAACCACAACCCTCCTAAGCTACTTCACACAGACAAAGGTTTAGAATTTAAAAATAAAGAGTTTAAAGTGCTCTTGGCTAAATATGGCGTAAAGTTGTATCACACTGAAAACGCTGAAAAGTCAGCCATCGTGGAGCGTTTCAACCGTACTTTAAACAACAAAATGAGGGTTGAATTTGAGTATAATCGCAGCTTCAGGTGGGTAGATATTTTACAAAAGCTGATCGATGACTACAATAACAAAGATGTCCATAGAACAATCGGTATGACTCCAGCCAGTGTTAACAAAGATAACGAGACGTCCATAAGACTATTAAAAAATGTAGGGAATAAGCAACCTGAAAATAACATGATACCACATTTCAAAGTCGGAGATAGAGTAAGGATTAGTAGTGTTAAAAACCAATTCTCTAGTAAATACAAACATAACTGGAGTAGGGAGATATTTATTGTTGCAGAAGTGCTACCAACAAACCCCATTACATACAAAATAAAGGATTTATCTGGGGAAGAGATTATAGGCTCCTTTTATAGGCAAGAACTCTTAAAAACACAATTATGAAACAGTTGAAATAAATTTTTAATGGTTAAAATTAGACCATTAAAAGTAAAATGTATGTATTAGTCTCTAATCAGGCACAAATAAACAGTTGTGTCGGTGGTGCCATTGTCTATCAGGTCACCTTTTTCATTCCTTAAAGTAAGCTTGATGGAATCTATTTTCCGTATGTGGTCCGTCAAGGGAACATACAAGATATTTTGAGGTCGTTCGGCAATTTTGTATCCGAAAGGTGCATTGGGGAAAAAAGAATATAATATTTGAGAATGTTCGTGAGCACACTGATCCACTGGGTGGTTTGATATACTAGATTCGGTAAGGTTGCAATGAACCTCAAGAACCTCGAATGGTCTCAGTTTGGGAGTGTGTTCACCAGTGGTTGTTAAGAATGTTACAGTCGATATTCCCAAAAGCGCCCGCAATGATGCGCCTAACTCGACTAGTATGGGTGAAGAAATACGAACACGATTATTGACTAATGACATGGTGAACTTTGATGGAGTAAATCGTTCAGCTCGGCCACTCTCCGCAACATCGGCCAGTTCATCTTGAACATGCTTTTCCATATCTTTAAGGGTCCAGTAACCTTCAGAAATGACCACAGTGTGTATTTTTATGGAACGGTCTTTACCATAGAAATGGAAATATAGCTTACAATCCTTACAAACATTGTAAATGTTATTAAATGAGTAGAAACCGACGAGTCCTATTTTATACCTTTCGGAGTCGTCCAACATTATTGGGTGTGAAAGGTTCAAAGCAAGCTCACTCGAATCTCCCCTGATTTTTATAATCTTCATTTTCTAATTAATAAATGACTTCTTTATTAAAAGGGAAAACTAATTCCAAAAGAAAAGACAGAGAGAAGTTTGACATTGTTGTTTACCACGACGTTGTAGAAACTTGTAATGACATCATCCCCCATCCTTTAAGAGCACTTATAGTAGGCCCTTCAGGGTGTGGCAAGACCACACTACTTTGCAATTTTATTTATAGAGACTGGTTGCCTTACAAAAAGCTTTATGTCTTCAGCAAAACAATTGATCAAAAGATATACTCTGATATGAAGGATATTTTCGAAGGAGTAGAGGACAAGATTGGGGAGACTGTTGCATACTTCAACAATGATTTTGAAGATATGATAACCGTAGATGATTGTGAACCTAACTCATTAATAATATTTGACGACTGTCTGAAGGAGAACCAGAAGGAGATACACAGATACTTTATGATGGGTCGGCATAAGAATATTTCATGTATATATCTGACTCAGTGCTATAGTAAAGTTGACCGCCAGTTTATTAGGAACAATGTTAATTTTCTTTGCATCTTTAAACAAAACAATCATTACATGAACATGATATACGACGATTTTGTTGGGAGTGACTTTCAAAATTTCAAATTATTTCGGAACTGTTGTAGTGAAGTTTTCAATCAGAATTATGGCTTCGTTACAATTGATCTGACCAAGAAACCAAGCTGCGGAAAGTACAAATTCAAGTTGGGAAAGAGTTTACTACCAAACTAAAGTGAACTCGAAGTAAAGTGAATGAACTCCAATAAAGTTTATATAAAATTTTGTAATTAATAAATGAACGATCAAAAGATAACTGCCCAAAAGGCCAAAGAGCTAAAGAGAATTGAGCAAGAATTACTACAGAAGTATAAGAAGATTGCTAAGCAACAGAAGGAGGAGGAAGAAGGTAAGCTTAAGGAATATCGACCAATCACCGAGGCTTTAGAGAAGGTAGATGAAACCATAAGTGACAAGCTTGGTCAAGTTGATACTAATATCAAAAATGTTTTAGAGCAAAATAAGACCCTAATCACTGACCTGGTCCCGTTCACTAGAAACATCGCCGATATGGAGATACCTCCATCTGAACCAGAGACATCTTTCGAGAAAAGGTTATTTGAGACTCCGGCTGCATTCATGCCTAAAGGCAAAAGTACCCCATTTCCTCCGAAAAAGAATGTAAAATTTATGGATGAAGAAGCGGTCTATTCTGGAGATGGCGATGACTTAGATACCACGGCTTCATCAATTTACGATGACCCTCCAATAGAGTACATTAGAAGTAAGATTATTGGCCCCATAGGAGCTGCCTTTTTACCGAAAATAACTGATAAACATTATGGTCTAAAATGGGATGAAGAAGAAAGTCAATTTAGGTTGGGAAGCAAAAAAGTAGATATTGAACATGACGATTTAATACTGGATGGTAAGAAGTATAAAGGTACAATGGGTCTTTGGAGGTTATTAACCCAGGACTCAAGTGGTTTGTTTGAAGGTGGGATTAATAGGCTATTTACTGACGAAGACTTGAACAGCTACAGAGAGATGTTAATTAAAGGATCAGCATTTTACCAGAAGAACGACCCATCTACGAATAAGCCGAAAGCTCCACAGTCCAGAAAGTATAAACGTTTAGTGAAGAAAATTTATGAGGATAGTAAAAGCGGGGTAGTCTCGGGCTCAGGGCTGATTGAATACAATAATAAGTCGGTGATGTACATTAACAACTTGAATGAACTTATAAACAGGTTATGCTTAATCAAGGCTGCTGAGCATGCGGGTAATAATAATTTTCACAACGAAAAAGTAGCAGTACTAAAGTTTATAACGAATTTGTTGGAAGAAAAACTTGACGACGAGAAAGGGACGGAGTACCTCATACGAATAGTCGGGTCTTTACCAAAATCGGTGTTGACAGATGAAAAGATAGGGAACGGTCTCCTGAATGACATCTTAAACAACATTCCTCTTCCAGAAATGCATTGGCCGGGATATAACTATCTTGGGCCCTTCACAAAGCTTGAGAAGAGGCTTGAACGCGGAGATAAACCAGTGAATAAGTTGGATGCAGCGGCTCAGGAACACGACATATTCTACAGAGATCATACAACTGTGAAGGAACGACACAAAGCAGACAAAGTCCTGGAGCACGCAGCTTGGGATAGAGTTAAATCAAAAGATGCTGACTTGGGTGAGAAGGTTGCTGCATACGTTACCACTAATATTATGAAGGCCAAAAGGCACCTAGGAATGGGATTGGATTTGGACAATGATTCAATGTTCTTTTAATTTTTTAATGCTTGATGGAAGCATTAAAAAAATATTTATAATTATCTTCGGTCAAAGGCTTGCTTAAACCTCTTCCACATTGTTTCTCACGACATCGTATACCAAAGACTGCATTGAAACAATCACGATGTAGAGTGTCGTATTTGGAGGAGGTGGAGTGTTAAAGTCAAAGTTAATGATAACATTATTTCTACTTTGTGATATATTTTTAGGGCCTTTACTAACGTTAAAGACATACATTGGTCTGTTCTGGATAAAATCAGAGGGGTTGTAGTAAACATTTTCAGACTTGGAGTTATATGTCCTTTTAAAGTCCTGATACATTTCATACATTATGGCATAATTACCTCCATCAATATCCAAATTGAGTAACTCTTCGGGGTAGAAAGTGTCATTGATTTTAACCCTGATGTTTCTGACGTTTGCATGGTCAAATTTTGAAGTATCCTTTAGTTGGTCGTTTGCTCTATTTGTTTGGAATAAGGCAACCACGAATTTGGGTTTGTCGACATTCCTGTAAATATTGGTTATATCAAATGAGAAAGTGGTCCCGCTAAGGCCTCTCTTCTCTATGCACTCCCACTTGCGAAAGTTGAATGGTTGGGATCCAAATTTGGTTAACTCATTCACTAGTTCAATTTTTGTTGTAGCGCTGAACTCGATGATCGGGACTCTGATTATGAAATCTGTAATCGTTATTTTACCTACAGAAACATCACTCTTCATCCTAAATATAGCATCGTTGTCACTTGCCCGCAGAAAGGTTATTAAGAAGCCTCCTTTGTAAATTGGAAGTCGCACGTCTTCGAAGAAACCCAAACCTAATTCGGAGAGGTTGCCTACAGCAAAGAACTTGCCGTGTTTGACGTGAGATTCGAAACCACCATTGGCTTTTCCTAGAGCTTCGTCTTTAGAGTAACTTAAACTCCCTTTTACAGTGCTCAAGATTCCAGGATGGTCAATGTAATCAATCATTTTGTTGTGTTTCTTAACTTCAATCTTTTGGAAAAGGTGAGGGATAAAATTATCCACCAATTTGATATCAGTATTCGGACCGTAAGGGTGAGCTGAGTCAGTTGATGCTAAGGTACCTCCAATAAAATATTGGAATTTTGAAGCAACGAAATTGTCCCCCACATCGATTAAGAACTCTATTTTCTGGTTCTCGCGATTCAGGTTCAGTTCCGTGCTGTTTGAAGGGAAAAAGTGCTTAAATTGCTCCTTTTCAATGTCTCCAAAGTACTTTGTATAATCCATTTTAATAATTGTTATAAAATCCTTTATTATATGAAAATTTTTAAAATAAATGTTATAATAAAGTGATCAGGAATGAACGAACAAAAAATTGGGAACGAAGAGGATTCAAAACCTTCAGCCCCTACTATGCTCGAGGAAGGCGGCCGTAGTATCGAAGACTCGGTCTTTTATAAAACTTTCCAAGAATGTTTATATCCTAAATTGGATATGCCAGACTTTAATGCCAACAACTACAGGATTAACAAGATAATGATGAGTTACAAATACTTGGACGATGAAAGGAAGAACAGAAGTGCTCTGAAGAAGAAGTACCTCAAGCTTAAACATGCAATATTTGGTGTTGAATGCTTCCTAACAATTGGAGAAATAGGTTCAGGAGCAGCAGGAGTAGCCTTTCCGGCGCTGTTACCTATTGGTGTACCTTTATCTTTAGGAATGACAGCTGGTGCGGCCATATTAAGGGGTTCAGGTAACCATATTGTAAACAAGATAAACAAACATGCAGCCATCGAGCTATTGGCTAAGGCTAAACTTGACTCAATTGAAGAAAAATATAGTAAGGCTATTGCTGACGGCTGTGTAAGCGAAGAAGAGTTTTGTAGCATTGAACAAGAAAGGAGTAACTATGACTCCCTGAAAGAAAGGATCTTGAGCGAATTTAGAGTGAAGAAAGGTTCGGCTGACCTCCAGAACAACGTGAGGATGTCGTTAATCGAAGAAGGTAGATCTCAAGCTAAGAAAGAACTCGAGGAGGCTCTCCTTCGTAGTATAAAAGGTTACAAGTAAATACCTAGATCTTTGTGTTTTTTAATGGTTTTTTAACCATTAAAAATTGATAAGAAGAATTAGTTACCAAGGAAAGGAAATAATTTTGGAAATGTAGTCGGATCCCCACAAACTTCATCCAAATCATCTAAAGTCCTACGAAACGCTTCCATAGCTTCGGCTTCCTGTGTGTTTTTAGGCGCAGGTAAAAGGAAGCAGCACTTGTCATTAGGAGCTACCCTAACACTTTCTACAATTTCATCAATAGTTTCAGAACTTAATTGCTCAAAAAGTTTATTTAAATGCTCAGTATTTTTACACTCCATTGCTTTATTTACTGAAATATTTTATTTATTTTTTTTTCACAATTAATAAATGACAGAGTATCAAACATATAAAATTAAAATTAGTCCCTCACAAGCGGACAAAATTAAAACTGCTTTCAAGAAGAAATCAGAAGTAACCATACAAGTCGAGAAAGGGAGTGAACCTATTAAACTAACCCAGACGCAGATCAACAAGATCGAGAAGAATGGTAAAGATGGTAAAAGTGCAAGAGTTAGGCTGACATATAAGCAGCTGAACGAGAACTTCAAATCTGGAGGCTTCTTACCATTAGTATTTGCAGGGCTGGGAGCATTAGGAGCTTTGCTGGGTGGCGGTGCTGCGGTCGCTACGTCAGTCATCGATGCCAAGGATAAAGCAGCACAACTTGAAGAGACCAAGAGGCACAACTTGGAAGAAGAGAAGATTGCCAAAGCTAAACTGGGCTCTGGCTTAAAGACATCTAAAAAAGGTTCGCGGGGTCCAAACAAAAATACGAAAAAAAAGTAAATTTTTTCAAGCTAGAACCATTGACAAATTTTGACATCTTACCCATCGTGAAACAGTTAAAGATAAAACATTTTAAAGGCGTTTTTATGAGAGATGAGCTACCTTTGAAGCCTAAGGATGTGGAGTGTGGTATCATTAATTTAGACAATGCACATGGCCTTGGTACTCATTGGACAGCCTACTTTAAGAATGGTAACACCAAGTACTACTTTGACTCATATGGTAATCTGCCACCACCAAAGGAACTTGTTACTTACTTAGGAAAGGAGAACATGTATTATAATTATGACGGAGTACAACGAGCAGAGGACCCTCCGATTTGTGGACATCTTTGTCTAGTTGTTTTGAAGGAACTCTCAGATGGAGGAGGATATGATAAAATTATTCATAAAATAAAGAATGACAGAGAATATTGGAAACGTTATTTTATTTGATGTGGCAGGAGGTTACTTGACAGGACTATCAGGCTCAAAGTCACCTTCAGAAGTAGATAAATCAAAGTTGAAAGACATGGTTTCAGAAATTGTTAATGATAAAATGCTTCAAGATGTTTTAACTAGCGTTAATGATAAAATAGTTGACCAAGTGAAAAATGATATTGCTGCAGACTTATCGAACGAGATGAAGAAATCGTTCTCAACAGGAATAAATTCAATCAATAACTCGATTAATGATTTGAAGAAGGATATGAATGAATTTAAGTCAGCTATCAAGGTAACAAGAAATTACGTAAGCTTCAATAAACGAAGGATAGTCACTGTTTCTGAGGGGAAGGACGAAAATGATGTCGTTACTAAAAAACAACTTGAACATGAAATATCGAAAATTAAAAAATAATTATTTTTTGTATGTAATAAAGAAGGCATGAAATATATTACTTTTGCATTGGGACTACTCTACTTGACTCAGGTGTACGCGTTGGACATTGGACCTACTGTTGCTACGAAATGGTTTATATTTCTCCAAAATGGTCTTGATGACCTTAAAGATATTTTACTAAGTTATGATGACAACGGATGGTCTGAAATAAGCAGACTTAATAACCTCACAGACGCTTTCATTGACGAGTTCTCGGAGAAAGTGGATTGGGAAGTTATAAGTTACCATCAAAATCTTACTGAGTACATTATGAAGAAGTACAAAGAAAAAATTGATTGGTATTGGGTTTATGAACTAGACAAACCTATACCTAATGATTTGAAGACTGAATTGGATACCCATTTCCAACATCATCATTACGACTACCTAAAGGGAAGCTATAAGAAAAATGGTTTGTAAGAAGAAGAATGATTGATTTTTAATGGATAATTATCTATTAAAAGTCGTATAGGAAAGGAATGAGGAAAATGTATACAGCTATTGAGTCATATCCTTATCATTTCGCTTGATAACACAGAGCGGCGGCGGCATGTGACCTTGCAATAGTTCGTACTGCGGGGAGTAGATAGAGCTACTACTGCTTATACATCGCTAAATCATAATTGCTAAAATACTAATTATTTAGGCTCTTCCAAGTACATTAACACAAAACGGGTAGTGGCATGAGATTGATCTAAGTCATGTATTTGATAGTTAGTACAACAACTGATATTACCTTTATAGTGATAGTAATTGGACGAGTAGAAAAATGTAAGTTCTCGTCTAGCGTAGAGTGTGCTAAGTGATGTATATATACAAGGAACAATGAGATCTATGTGAGAATACAGTTCTCAGTACAAGCTTGGTGCGGTGTGTAGTGATGGGCCCTTAACTACATTCCAAGCCTGGCTTCAATGCTGAGTAACTGAGTGACGTCCAAGCATTCTCAAAAATACCTCACGCTCACCTTACTTTGCGTACATAAAGTTATCAATTAAAGCCGGAATTGTTGACCGATGGCTATAGACGCCTGGTTGTCAGTGTCAGGCTAAAAGCGACTCTAAAAAGCTAGAGTTGAACACTCCTAGAAAGATCTCGAATCTACTAGAAGTAGTAAGATAACAAGGAAAGCAAAGTAAGGTTGAGCCCAAAGAGAGAGTGGGAGTAAGGGGTATTTTTGCACTTTTTTAGTAAGACTTAATAAAATGCTAAGTTATGGTATAAATAAAGCATAAGGCAATAAATAAGGTTATGGTTGATGTTAACCACAAAATATATCTAGACTGATAATTAAGTTAATGGTGCTCTAGGACCATATGATAAATAATTATGTTAAGGTAGACATAGACCATAATGAAATAAAATATTGAAATAATTTTTAAGGTTAGTTTTAAGTATAAGACAATAAAATAAGGTTATGGTCAGTTTTTACCTTACAATTAAAAGGTAGTAGTTTTTTATTTTATGGATAGTTTTTATCCATAAAATACATGGTTGAGTTATAGTCACTTTATACCTTAAAATTGGGGTGCGCCAGAAGGAATATCAAGTATGAAAAAGTCACTGAATGAAATAGTGCCGAAATGAAAAAGTCACTAAATGAAAAAGTCACTGAATCAAAAAGTCACTGAATGAAAAAGTCACTAAATGAAAAAGTCGTTCGATCAAAAAGTCACTGAATGAAAAAGTCACGAAATGAAAGAGTCACTAAATGAAAGAGTGTCGAAATGAAAAAGTCACTAAATGAGAAAATGCTGCGGTGCGCCAGGACGAAGATATTGTATCTACTTATATATATATATATATATATATATATATATATATATATATATATATATATATATATATATATAAGCTAATATAAAAGTTTGAAAAATAGCTTAAAAGTATATCGAAATATTGTTTACTTGAATGCATCTCTTTAGATATGCATAGGCATTTAATGAATCACTTTTATTTTTCTCTTCATTTTAGAATTATTCTTTTTTTTGGAGGGAGATATATAAGAATAAATTATATACATAATTAGATACAATTTGGATTAATATTGAAGTAAAAACTTTAATTCAATGAATACACCTTGGATGAGGTGTCCATAAATAACTTACGCTAAAATCAATTTTATTGGAAATAAAACTTAAATATTAAAAGATGATCTCATTAGTATTTTTTAATATTCCAGATTTCTTAACTTCATTTTTTTTTATTTTAATGCATTTTTATTTTAATCTAATTTAATATACAGGAAGACAGAGTGTGGATAAGAAGAAATTAGATAAAGAACTTAAACCTCGGCCTAAAAGTGACAATCCTCCAGATGGTCGTGGAGCTAACTCTCTTTAATCTTCGTCTGGATTATTCGGTTTACTATATCACTACTATGGATTAAGTATTATTTATGGTTTAGAGATTATTGTGAATTATTAAATCAATACTGTATTTCCTTTTGTAAACCTGAGATTTAATTTAATAATGATACAAAACAGTATTATCATTGAAATCTTACGTACCCCTATTTTCCTATCCTAGCCTAAGTTTACTTGTAATTATAATGACTGATTAATGTAATAAATGTTGTACTGTGATTTAGTTTAATTTTATTTTGTTTTTTTTTATTGTATATTTAAACAATTTGTATTTTTTGTAAGTTGTTCTTTTCTTTTTTTTATCTTTTTTTTTAATTTTTAGTTTTTTTTTTATATGTATACTAAAAGTTGTTAGTTGACATTCCTTCTTGAATTCTGTCTACATTGATCTTCTTGTTCTTGTTTATTATTTTAGGCAATTGTAGTTATAGGGTTATTTTAGAATAATTGTCAGTAACACACAACTACCCTTTTTATGTGATAAATATCTCTTTATTTGCAGTTGTATTTATTACACTTTTTTTTTATTTATTGAACATGTAAATTTTCTTAACTAATAGTAGAAGATAGAATATATTTTGTTCTGTTAATCTGTGGTTTTCAAATATTTTATTTTCCTTTTCTCCTTCAATTTCCTAACTCGTTTATGTATCAGGTTGATTCATTATTCAAAAAATATAATTTTTGTATTCAGAGTGATAATCAATCAGTTATTGTTCCATTTTGTAAACTTTCACTAAGCTTCATACTTCCACATTCATAGAAGTCCCTGTCCTTCGTATCGAAAAATTGAAAAACATATGCATTCAATTCTTTATGTGAGTTAAAGCCCTGAAAGGCGTTTTGATGAGAAGGGGAATGCTTGGAGAGTATGCTGGGTATGGCAACACATCTATCTCAGTTGTGATGTTCTCTTAAGGGAAATCTGCTATTAAGTGCACTTATTACATGATGTTTGAGAAATTCTTTCAATTATCCACCAATCCTTCCTTGAAGATGACCAAAATGAGGTCTGGTCTGTTTACGCTTTAACTGTCACAATTTTTGTTTAATCATTACCAAACTCAATATTTCAATGTTTTATTTAAAACTATAGATCAAGTTTGTTAATGGCTGAAATCAGACCAGTGGGAGTGATTCTGTTTAGAACGGGAATTTTTAAAATACCTCTGTTATTATAAGTCGGATTGAAAAATATTTTGAGTGTTATATATATTATATACAAATTTATAAAAAAATTTTCTTTACCTTGAATACTAACCAGGATATTTGCTTTTTTTAGTTTTCAGCCTTCAGCTAACCTCATAGCATGTTAATTCAATTCAATTATTTATTAACGTCCACTTTTTGCTACTAAGACTTATTGGGACGGGTTCTCTACAGGTTACCTACCACCCTCTTCTAGCCAGGGTGGGATTAAGGATTTTATTTAATGGATTTTGTCACTAAATAAATTCCTTTGTCCAGGCGGGAATCGAACTCGCCACTCTAGGTTTACCATGTGAGATTAAGGCCAACACTTTAGCTCACATGGCTAACCGAGCCCCCATTGCATGTTAACAGTAAGCCAGTATATCATGAAACGTCTTATTCCAAACTTAAATGAGTGGCACATGTTCAAGTCATCTGCAATGTTTTGTGTAGTGCAATTCAGGTTCAACAAGAGTAGTTCCTTTATTAGGTCGGCATTAACTTAGGATTGCTTGCCTGACCAAGGACCATCTTTGAGGTCAAAATTACACTGTTCAATTTTGGGAAACTTTTGGGTGTTCGAAACTGTTTCATTGGTTTCTTGCACTATCTTTGCTTTTTAAATGTAAAATAAAAAGATATAATGACAATTCAACATTTGGTTGCATTTTCACACCACATCAAATAATTAAAAAGAATCTCTGGAATTTTCTGGAACCTTCTAAATGACACAACATGTCCCAAAATTCAATAACTCAAGTATTTTCTTAGTAAATCATTACCCTCTAATGGGAAAATGTATTATGACTTTCCTGCCAACCAGAAATATTCTTTCAGGATGAAGACTGAGGAGTAGTAGAATGCTCATGTGAAGTAAAGTTCTTTCTACATAAAGTATATGGAACATGATATAAATAAAACTTCACTGATTTATAGTGAATTTAAGTGACTATATGAGGGTAGAGCTTGACATTTCTTTTCTTTTTGTTTATAGGTGTTATATATACTTCAATGTACTTGCTGGTATACATGTTTGTGTGTGCTTGCATTCAAGAACAAGAGGTCAAAGTTGAGTAAGACAATTGTTCCTGGAACAAGTCATGAGCCATAAATGAGGCTCTTAAGTGCCATGATAAAATAATTTTAGCTAACTATTACACTTTATTTTGCCCACTAGATGAGTGGAAACAAGAATTAAAGTCAAACCAAAAAAGAAAAGGGGTTTGCGATCTGGCTGCGGCAATAGGCAGTGGAAGCTGTAAGAGATGATAAATCCCACAACCAAATCACTAACAAGAATTTAGGAAGGGTTCACCAACAATCGACTCTAGCCAAAATTTAAATATATATAAATTTATTTATAATTAAATCTTCACCAATAATAAATATAAAATGAAAATGAAGAGGCATCTTTTAATAATATAATAGGGGAAACTTATCTCTACTTGTACTATATTAAAATTAAAGCACTTAGCTGTTTTTATAGAAGTTCAGACTCTGCCGTGAGAGATAGTGCAGGCGAGATATGACTGACTTTGGACCCACCGATCAAAATATGCTCAAAAGGTGTATTTAACGGGAAATTGTTATCGAAATTCATCCGTAATATTAATTAGTGTATCGACGTTAAGAGTTGTGAATGTTATTATAAAAATCCATTGGTGTTATCTACTAAACACTAGAGCACATGGACAACTCCAAATTGGATATAACTCCTATTTAAAGGTACAAACTACACAATTAAGTATTCATAAATAACAGTCTTAATGTGCTCTGTGCTAACATTACTCAGAATATAAAATATATGGTCATTTGTGATGGGTTTATGTAATGCAATGTCAAATTCATTATAGGGGTCACCCATTAAAAGTTTGAAAAGTTATTTAAAAAAATACAAAGGCCTTGGTGAATGAGCCTCCCCCCTTAGTACCGTTACCATTAATATGATTACATAGAATATTTACAAGAAGATTGTCATGCAGTGACTCCGTATACTAAGTAGACTCACACTGTAATTCAGAGTGGTGACATCATCACATATTCTCTATTTCTCCTATAGTAAGTAGGAAATTTAGAAGATTGAAAATGAGAAAATTCCCATAATGATGGCTTTTGTATTTTCTATGTAATGCAAAAGAGATGAGGAAGCTTTCAAGAGTAAAGTGGCTCCAATGAAAAGAGCAGAAGCTTTTGAAATATATCTTGCCCTTTATTAGCTATCTAGGGATTTAAGATCCCCAATGTTTTTCTATGATTTGTTTCATCACAGGAGTCATCAACCACGCCCTCATATATATATATTCGAAATGATTATTGGCAGTGACAATGTATTAGAAGGTATAAATGCATTCCAAATTTCCTAAATTTACCTTTTCACTTTAAAACATAGAACAGAAACGATAGGAGCCTTTCATTGGAAACAGTGAGCCTGAAAAAAGAAAACCCCAGTCCACTTCAAACTATGAATAATACAGCTCAAAGAAAGGATTTAAAAGATTATTGAACAACATGATAATCATTGAATGACATTTTAACCTTCATTATCAATATCCGTTTTTACTGTTTTAAAACTAATAATAAGACAAGCATGTAAATTCCGGGGCTCATGCTTTAAACCCATGCCATGTAAGGTAAGGCATTGGTCTTAATGTACTTGGTAAGCTTAGAGTAGCTGGTTTGATTCTGGTGTGGCCAATGGAATTTATTTAGTGTTGAATTCATTGAATAAAATCCTTAGCCTCGCCATGGCCAGAATAGTCCGTCATGCAGGGGCTGCGTAAACTAAGCAGATTTCCCAGTGAAGTTATACAATAGACAAACCTCCATATGAGAGCCAGCAGTTATGGAAACGGCCGATCTAGCTTTTGGCGGGAAACTAACTCGTGCGTTACCGCCCACATTAAATATTGTAAAAATGCAAATATCTCGGCTAATATTCAGGATAGAGAATAAATGTACAGAACAATATCTATAGTACATTTAATTTTCAATAAGATTGGTTGTATACAATTTTTTGATCCGACGTATGGTAACGGAGATATTTCGAATTTCCCCCTAAACCCCCCCCCCCCGCCCTCCCACAGGTTAACGACCTTGATCTGTCTTTTTGCATAAAACGTTTAAATATCGAGTTTGGTAACGATCAAACAAAAATTGTGACCGCTAGAGCGTTAACAGACAAATATATATATATATATATATATATATATATATATATATATATATATAATTTTGAACGGACCTCATTTTCGTCATCTCCTGGGTAGGATCGATGGACATTTGAAGAAATTTTTCGAAAATCGCGTCATGAGTACGACCTCAATAGCTGATTTAAAGGAAATCTGCTAAAATGGTGGTGATCTGTAGATAACTCGCCCCGATTAGCCCTAATAGCACAACATGGATGTTAATAAATAACGTGTAAATTCTTATGGAGAAAGCCATAACATCCTCCTAACAACCTGTTGGACGTTTTTGTAAGTGGAGTTCTCTCTCCTTAATAATAAATCCTGATGTTTTATCTTTTTACTGATTTTAATGAAAAGTGAAAGTGACGTATGCATGGTATCGAATAGTTATATAAAAAAATCTGCTAATATATTTGTATATGGCTTTATGAAAAATAGATAAATTAGTATAACGAAATAACTTTTCGTAAGTAAACGTTTACACAAAAAATGTCATAGAAACCATTTTTTTCAATAAAGAACTCTAGTAAAACCACCGCTTCTCCTAACGAGTCTGAGTTGAGCACCGCCCCCCCCCCCTTAATCTTGTAATGTTATCAACAACACTCAGCGAGTTAAACAATTTTTATGATGGTACAGACTTCACACCCAAACAGTTCAACATGGATTTAGGGATCTTAACGGGAATAATTCCGTTGAAACATTAAAACCGAACTTTCGGTCGTAATATACTTCCTTTACTTCGTCCAAGGAATTTAAAAAGTGGTTATACAAGTATTATCTTATCCCTATAACTCACCAAGCCCTTTAAGACTGAAAGAAGGGGATGAGAAAATAAAAAAAAAAGTCTGGCACGCAGGGGATGAGTTAACTAAGCAGAATCCTCGTACGTCACTTATTTGCATAATATATAGTAAGATAGCTTATTGTTCATATATAATATAATAGCTTATTGTTAATATGACATGAGTAGGAGTGGGGGTTTACTTGAAGGCCGAAAACTGAAAAAAAATGCAAATATATCCGGTAATAGTCGACATAGTGAAAAATGTACATAACAACATTTACAGAACATTACATTTGCAATAAGATTAGTTCTACACAATATTTCCACCCGACGCTTAATAACGGAGATATTAACAATTTTTGAATATATCAAAAGTTATTCTAAATAATAAAATAAACAACTTTTATCCTGTGTATATTTGCCAAAAAACGAATAGGAAGCAAAATATCGCTATTTTTAATTTTAGGCCTCCCTCCCCTCACTCCTGCCCCATCTGCCGGGCTGATTTGTGAATCTAAACCACCCAGGGCGTTACCCAAATGCATACAAAAAAAATCATTCAAATCAGTCCAGCAATTTAGGAACTCAGTGACAAACACACGTATAGTAGAATTATATATATTAAGATATATATAGTTTTGAACAGACTTCATTTTAGTCATCTCCTGAGTTGGATCGATGGACATTTGATGGTTTTTCCAAAATCGTGTCATGAGTACGGACCTCAATAGCAGAAATCTGCTAAAAGCAATACTTATAAGAAGTGACTTGTTGATGACTCAACTGTCAGAGTAACGGGCATGGAACTAGTTTCTCTTGTGAGACTCATTTAATAAGTGCTCAATGACTTTTATTGTCCTAGTTCGTTATTAGCAAAAGGAACAAATGAGCATGACGTTGATTGTTCCAGGCGAGTCATTCCAGCTGGAGAGGCGAATGGAAATGGCGCCGGAAGAGGTGATTCATGTTCCTCAAAAGGAAAGGGAACCGATAACGGACATTAAAGAATTGGACAGAGAGAAAAAAAGGCAACAAAACTATGAATCGGCTTTGATGCTGTGGCTGAATCATGGGTTAACAGAAGTCACAGAATACCTCATCGGGTTCCATAGGTCAGAGAATGAATTCTGTTCTTCTACTCTCTTCCTAGATCTACTCGTACATATATATAGGTAGATAGATATATCTATCTATGTATTTGTCTGTTACCGCTCCAGCGGTCGCAATGTTTGTTTCATCTTTACCAAATTCAATATTTAATCGTTTTATGTAAAAAGAAAGATCAAGTTCTTTCAATGGCAGAAATCAAAGGAGTTGGAGGGAGGGGGAGGGTTTCGAAAATTCTAAATATCTCCGTTTTTATACCTTGAATCAAAAATTTATCCCAAAACGAAAAAGTTCAATGAGAGCAATATTTGGTGTTTATGCTTCAATTATAGGACTTCAAAATATAACAGCTTATCGTTAACACGACATGTGTAAGTGGGGGACTTTACTGTAGGCCGAAAATTATAAAATGCAAATATCTCGGTTAATAATCAAGATAGTGAATATACGTACTTAACAACATATATAGAACATTACATTTGCAATAAGATTGATACTATACAATTTTTCGATCCGACTCATAATAACGGAGATATTAAGGATTTTCGAAATTCCTCTCCTTTAAACTCCCCCCCCCCTCCCGCTGGTCGGATTTCAGGGATTATCGATTCTTTTCTTTATTTTTATATTAAACGATTAAATATCGAGTTTGGTAAAGATTAAACTTAAATCGCGACCGCTAGAGTGCAAGATATTCATTTACTACTCCACAAAAGATTTTTAATTTATCGTATTAACCTTTTACACGCCATTGTTCCAGAAGTGGAACATATTTTAAACAATTTTTTCGACCAACTTAATTATTTTTTTTGCAAAAACAATTTTTTCCCATCAAAACAAAGATTGAAATATTTTTTTAAAATTTTTTCAATAAAGATTTCATCACTTTTAGTTCGGTAAAAAAAAGTTAAAGTTTATGATTTTTCAATGTCAAGAGGCGCCTTGATTATTTTTTTTCGTTTTAATTCTGTAGCAATAAAATTTAATTTTAATACCGATTTAATGTGATAGATTACTGAATATAATGCATTGTAGAAAATGTAAATAAAAAAATGGTAAAAATCAGTTTTACTTATAATAAATTTAATGTTCCACATATGGAACAATGGCAGCTTCACGCTATAGAAATGATCGTTTTATTCATTGTTTCCTACGTTGTTTTCTTCGTGCAAAACTGAACACGAAAATTCATGGAACTACTAATTGCTTTTCTAAGATCTCCAATTTTTGTTATAACTCCTTAGCGATAGAGAAAATCTGCGTATTTTTTTTTTAGTTTCTTAGAACACATATTATTGGAAATACTACGCCAAACATCCTTTGGTGTAGTTAACTCAGTTATTACTGTGTTCTTGTCGTAACCGCATCGCGTTTCTTTCTCTTATTTTATTATAGTTTAAGTATTTTATTCTTGGATTTTTTTTTAAATTATCTATAACTAAAAATGGAAAAAATATTTCGTACCGTGGAAGAAGCAGTGGAATATTTGGACTACCTAAAATCGTTGAATGATCCTGAATCGGGAAACAGCTCAGATGAAGAAATAGATATTTGCCAGCTTCCTCCTGACGAAAACGAACGCCTAACAGATAAAGAAGACATCGACGAAAATTGTTTGGAGCAAGTCATTCCCGAGGATGTTTGTGGGCAAGTAGCTTTATTTATAAAAAAAAATAGTACTGATAAAAATTATACTTCAGACGATCGACCTTCTTCCTCCCAAGACAAGCCTGTTTCTTCCTTCGACTAACCTTCTTCTTCTACTACTCATAATAATCCGTATTCTTATTGTTCATACGCCTTTTTTTATTATTTTACAAACAGTTTCAATGTTTTATTACAATATAATAACAATTTTTACTTTTTTTAATATTAATAAAAACAACATTATTCTTATTGTATCGAACATTCTAATGAAAGTATTAAGAAAAAGTTTGTTGTTTTTCTTTGCATAACCTGAACCTGCCAATGTTCGACTTCTGGAACACGTTGGAAAACCACCAAAAAAATTTTTTTTTTTAGATTTTTTGTATTAACTATTTAAACTGAAACATGTTGAGACCAATATTGGAGAAAAAAAATAAAATTTTTACTGGAATCACAGAGCGGCATGTAAAAGGTTAAGTTCAATTTTAATTTTCTCAATTTGTTCATTTAGTTTATAATTTTTTGAATTACTTAGTGTTTTTAATTAATGTTTGAAATTGTCTTAGTCACATATTATTTCAAGGCGTTTTTTTATTAGTTTAGAGTATTCCCACGTTCCTCCTCTTAATCTTTAACAATTCTCGTTTAATTAATAAAATTTGCTTCTCAACTCATTACTTAATTGGTTTTCTTTTTAATGCATTATCATTAGAATTTATTTGCTCTCTTAATCATTTTCTCTTGAATTAAATTGTTCTCTCTTTTATATTAGAATTATTTATTTAATTCTTTTTATCTTGATCCGATTCCTACTTTTCTGGAACTGGATTTTCATATTTTTTTTTTTTAAATTTATTAATCCGTAGAAAATATTTGTTTATTTTAGTGTTCAAAATTAGTTTTTATTTCTTCACCCAATTGCGGGCTTCATTTATACAGCTCTTCTGTCATCTTTAACTACTTAACATAAGGTATGGAATGTCTATGTAAAATTTATTGTTTTGAATAAATTTATTTTCAAAATATAAGGGATGTGGTATATTATATATTTAGAGCTCCGTTTCAGAGGCGTCCACTATATTTGTATTAAATGAAATAATATGGCAAATATACTGACATCCCGTTGTACCACCATCAAATTATGAGATGTTGCCCGGAAGGTGAGAGTAGTGAGCTACACATCGTGGGGATGTTGAAGATTGAAGAAAAATAAGGGGAGGGGTCGCGTATACTAAGCAGATTTACCACGTGCTGGTATAAAACACCACTGATCTCATTTCGCCATATATTCTCCTTTTCTATGTAAAAATCCGATGACTAGAAGTGGGGTTTAATGTAGACCTGAAAACAAGAAAGTACGAATAACTCGCTTAATATTTTAGTTACAAGGAAAGAAACGGAACAACAACTGTAGAGAATAGATTAACAAGAATGGTTCTATAATATTTTTCGATACGATTCATAAAAACGGAGATTTTTTTGTAATTTCGTAATTTTTGTTTGATTGTTACCAAACTCTATATTTAATCGTTTTATGTAAAAAGAAAGATCTAGATCGTTAATAGCTGAAATCGGACGAGATTTAGTGGGGGAATTTTTGAAAATTCGAAATATCTTCGTTATTATGCGTAGGATCGAAAAATTGTATTGTATCAAACTTATTGCACATTAAATTTACTATAAATATTGTTCTATACATTTATTCCCTATCTTAAATATTAACCAAGATATTTGCATTTGTATTAAGTGTGTGTGGTGGCTATATTCGGGACTATCCACCGAAAGCTAGTTCGCCCATTTCCGTAACTGTTCGTCCCTCGTGAATTGGTTTAGAGATTCGTTACTACTACTGTTATTAGTAAGCGTATTTCTCTATTGTAAAACTTCACGTGGGAAATTTGCTTAGTTTAAGCAGCCCCTGCGTGACGGACTATTTTTACGTACATAGGAGTTTTTGAATTCATCATCTTTGTATACCAGCACCAGGGAAGTCGGATTAGTTTTCGCAGCCCCTATGTGATGGACTTTTAGCAGATTTCCCTTAAGGGAAATCAGCTATTGAAGTCGTACTCATGACGGGATTTTCGAAATTTTTCTTCAAATGTCCATCGATCCTACCCAGGAGATGACGAAAATGAGGTCCGTTCAAAACTGTATATATATCTATATATATATAAAATTGTAACCTCTGTCTGTACATTGATTTTTTTCGCGAAATTTCACGATAACTTTTCGTTTCACATGTCATAGACACCATATCTGCATTTTGTTTCTTTCGTGTATGTTTGTTTGTTTGTTTGTTTGTTTGTTACCTTTTCACGCATAAACGGCTGAACCGAATTTGTTGAAACTTGGTATGTATATTAGTACTAACCCAACTTAGACTTTAGGCTATATTAAAATTCTCTGAGATGAACAGGAGTGGGGGTTATAACGGTGGCCTGAAATTAAAAATAGCGATATTTCGTTTCCTATTGCTTTTTCGTCAAATATGAACATAACAAAAGTTGTTTATTTTGTTATTTAGAGTAACTTTTGTTATATACACTTTTTTCATATACCGATTTATAAACGAGATATTCGCTAAAACCTACAGCGGAAGTGAACAATTTTATTTGGGACAAAAGACCCAACCGAAATAAATAAAACTCGGTATGTGTATTAGCACTAACGCTTTCATTATAACAAGCTACACCAACATTTCTAGGAACGGGCAGGAGTGGGGGTTATAAGGGAAGCCTGAAATTAAAAATAGCGATATTTCGTTTCCTATTGGTTTTTCGGCAAATATAAACATAACAAAAGTTGTTTATTTTGTTATTTAGAGTAACTTTTGTTGTATACACTTTTTTCGTATACCGAATTATAAACGAGACATACGCTAAAACCTATAGCGGAAGTGAACAATTTTATTTGACACAAAAGACTCAACCGAACTAAACCAAACTCGGTATGTGAATTATCACTAACGCCTTCCTTATAATAAGCCATACTACCATTTCTAGGGACGGGCAGGAGTGGGGTTATATGGGAGGCCTGAAATTAAAAATAGCGATATTTCGTTTCCTATTGCTTCTTCAGCAAATATGCCTATAAAAAAAGTTGTTTATTTTGTTATTTACAGTAACTTTTGTTATATACACTTTTGCCGTATACGGAAGTATAAATGAGTTATACGCTAAAAACTATAGCGGGAGTCCACAATTTTATTTGGCACAAAAGACTCAACCCAACTAAACCAAACTCGGTATGTGAATTAGCACTAACGCCTTCCTTATAATAAGCCATACTAACATTTCTAGGGACGGGGAGGAGTGGGGGTTATAAGGAAGGCCTGAATTTAAAAATAGCGGTATTTCGTTTCTTATTGCATTTTCGGCAAATATGAACATAACAAAAGTTGTTTATTTTCTTATTTAGAGTAACTTTTGTCATATTCATTTTTGTCTTTTGACAAAGTATAAACAAGATATACACTATAAACTAAAACGGGAGTCAACGATTTCATTGAGCGCTAACGAGTAAACCGAACTTAAAAAAACTCTGAATGTCTTAATTCTTCCATGATTATAAGCTATATTAAAATGTTTAGGTTAGAACGGGAGTGGGGGTTATAAGGGAGGCCTGAAATAAAAATTCGCGATATTTCATTGTCTATTTGTCTACGGGAAATATGACAATTTGGAGGACAGTGAAGACTTACATAAAAAAATAATTTTATTATTAACAAATGCCAACAACGGGAATTAACCCTAAACACTGGGACGGGTAAATGTCAAAATATTGTGCAAATTAAAGCCTTTCCAAAAAAATACCATCACCATTCAGCCTCAAATCAATTCCCGGGCGAAGCCGGGTATCTGAGCTAGTATATATATATATATATATATATATATATATATATATATATATATATATATATATATATAAAATTGTAACCTCTGTCTGTACATTGATTTTTTTCGTAAAATTCCACGATAACGTTTCGTTTCACATGTCATAGACACCATAACTGCATTTTGTTTCTTTCGTGTATGTTTGTTTGTTTGTTTGTTTGTTACCTTTTCACGCAAAAACGGCTGAACCGAATTTTATGAAACTTCGTATGTATATTACTACTAGCCCACCTTAGACTTTAGGCTATATTAATATTCTCTAAGACGGGCAGGAGTGGGGGTTATGAGAGAAGCCTGAAATTAAAAATAGCGATATTTCGTTTCCTATTGGCTTTTCGGCAAATATGAACGTAACAAAAGTTGTTTATTTTGTTATTTAGAGTAACTTTTGTTATATACACTTTTTTCGTATACTGAATTATAAACGAGATATACGCTAAAACCTATAGCGGAAGTGAACAATTTTATTTGGGACAAAAGACCCAACCGAAATAAATAAAACTCGGTATGTGTATTAGCACCAACGCTTTCATTATAATAAGCCATACCAACATTTCTAGGGACGGGCAGGAGTGGGGGTTGTAGGGGAGGCCTGAATTTAAAATAGCGGTATTTCGTTTTCTATTCGTTTTTCGGCAAATATGAACATAACAAAAGGTTTTTATTTTGTTATTTAGAGAAACTTTTGTTATATACATTATCGTCGTATACCGAAGTATAAAGGCGTTATACGCTAAAAATTATAGCGGGAGTCAACAATTTTATTTGGCTCAAAAGACTTAATCGAACTAAATAAAACTCTCGGTATGTGTATTAGCACTAACGCCTTCCTTATAATAAGCCATACTAACGTTTCTAGGGTCGGGCAGGAGTGGGGTTATAAGGGAGGCCTGAAATTAAAAATAGTGATATTTCGTTTCCTATTGGGGTTACGGCAAATATGCACATTACAAAAGTTGTTTATTTTATTATTTAGAGAAATTTGCTCAACAATTCTTTTCAATATGAGCTACCAGGTACCTCACCTGGAAAACTTAATTCAAATTATAATATATTATTATAATGTTTTATCCTTAATCATTTAAATCTATGCATAATGCACAGGAAACGGGAAATATGGCAATGTGGAGGACAGTGGTCTTACATTAAAAATTAATTTTATTATTAACAAATCCACAGAAACGACGGGTATTAACTCTAAACACTGGGAAGGGTAAATGCCAAAATATTGTTCTATGTTAAGCCTTGCCAATAAAATACCATCACCATCAGGCCTCAAATGAATTCCCGGGCGAAGCCGGGTATCTGAGCTATATATATATATATATATATATATATATATATATATATATATATATATATATATAGTCGCAATGTTTGTTTGATCGTTGCCAAACTCGATATTTAGTCGTTTTATGTAAAAAGAAAGATCAAGTTCGTTAATGGCTGAAATCGGACGAGTGGGAGGGGATGTTTAAAGGGGAGGATTTTCGAAAACTCGAAACATCTCCGTTACCATAGGTCAGATCGAAAAATTGTATAAAACCAATCTTATTAAAAATTAAATTTACTATAAATATTGTTATATATATTTATTCAATATCTTGAATATTAACCGAGATATTTGCATTTTTCAGTTTTCAGCCATCAGCAAACCCCCACTTCTACTCATGTTACATAAACAATACTCTGCTACATAATAAATCACATTATTAGAAGTTTAAATACCAAAAATTGTATTGAAGAGACCTTTATTATACGAGATACATGCAAATTTGTTCTGGTGACCCCCCTCCCCCCCCCCGTCTTAAGGTTTTGGACTAATAAAATTTGATTTATTGAGATAACAATTATTCTGATTCATTATTAATTACAGTACTAGATATAGTAAATAGTTCTCAATAAAATTAATATGTTATATTCTAATATATTTCAGTAATTGTTACTTTGCCTATATTAGCGA
The DNA here is from genome assembly GCA_019009955.1 of Riptortus pedestris. NCBI lineage: Eukaryota > Metazoa > Arthropoda > Insecta > Hemiptera > Alydidae > Riptortus > Riptortus pedestris. The sequence continues at coordinate 67,922,184 of CM032231.1, forward strand.
AGACAATAAGCGGGTATGTCTTGTCTCCTGTACAGCCCTCTCGACTAGTTGAAAATTAAATTTCTCACAAAGCCAATGTTTTAGCTTAGAGTATTTGGCTCTCAGTATCCATAGAAGTCGTCAAAGCCCTGTTAAGCAGATTTCCCTTCAAATCAGCTATTGAGGTCGCACTCATAACGCGATTTTCGAAATTTTTCTTCAAATGTACATCGATCCTACATAGGGATGAAAATGAGGTACGTTCAAAATTGTATATATATATATATATATATATATATATATATATATATATATATATATCTATATATATATATATATATATATATATATATATATATATTGTCTGTTATCGCTCTAGCTGTCGCAATTTTTGTTTAATCGTTACCAAACTCGATATGTAAGCATTTTATGTAAAACTACAGATCGAGTTCGTTAACGGTTGAAATCGGACAGGGGGGAGGAGTGCTTTAGAAGGGATGAATTTTGAAACTTCGAAATATCTTCGTTATTATACGTCGGATCGAACAATGTTACAGAACAATCTTATTACAAATTTATTGTGCCATAAATGTTGTTATATAAATATGTTCTCTTTCATGAATATAAACAGAGCTATTGGCATTTTTCAGTTTTCGGCCTTCAGTAAACCCCCTCTCCTAATATTGCCATAACTAACAATAACCTGTTATATTATGAAACACTTTATTTGAAGCCTAAATACTAAATATTGTTCTCATTGAACATTTACTTTTTGAGATAAATGCAAATACGTGACGCACGTGGGAAATATGCTTAGTTAACGCAGACCCAGCGTGACTGACTTTTTTCTATAAAAACATTAACACAAATTATGTCAATTATTTCATAACATTTTATTAAATAGTAATTATACTTATATAATGCAATCGTTATAAAATTTCCTGGAATTCATGTCTGAAACTTGATCGCTCTGTTATTAAAGTTTATTCATCATGGAATTGCACCATGACATTTGCGGGAAATGTGATGTAATATTGAATTAATGATGTAGAAATGATTGTATGACGATGAATTTAAACGTTTTTGCATCAATTTGTTTGGCAAATGTATTTTGAGCATAATGAATTTACTTTCATTCAAACACAATTCGTCGTAACATTAGCATAAATATATTATTAAAGCTATGTTCCCGTCAAAGATGGATTTGCATAAATTTGATATCACGTCAAAATATAATTATTTCATTAACTTACCACTTGAGCTATATATAACATTTTTCAATTCTGGTCAGCCATTCAGTTGTTGAGTCCCATTACTGGAAGTTGATGACAAACATATTCTAAATTTAATCCATTATATTCGTTGTTTCATTTAAACTTTTTATTTATTCACAAACCCACTTTATGCTTGATGGATGTTTTAACTAAAGGTTAGCACCCTTTCATGTCCAGGGTGAGATTTTATTTCATGAGTTCGTTACTGAATAAACTCCTCTTGATCACACGGAACGAAATCAAGTGTAATAATATCAGCAGTATAACTTACACCTCTCCGTATTAAACTGTTAATGTTTAAAAAAAAGAGTTTAATTCAACCAATTAGTCAGCCTCTTATTAACACAGAAGGCGGTAATGAAGTCATTCATCAAAATAAATTTTTAATACTGAAATGTTTATCCGAAATACAACTTATTATTTACGTTTTTGTTGTGTAGGGAGATAATTACGAATACCTGTTTCGATTTGGATTAAACATCAAAAACTAATATAGTTTTATCATATTACCTGTGAGTAACTTGGGTTATCGACAGACAATAAAGTTCTTTAAATCATTTATAGCATTTTTTTAATTGATTATTGAATGGGCGTCCAGAAAGAAAGTGATGAATATTAATTATGATACTATTTTCCATAGGATGGAACTGAAAAGCGAAAGAAATAAAAAAGAGACTCAAAATTTAAATAGAATATACCATAGAGCAGGGGTGAGCAACCTTTTTAATCAACGGGCCAATTTAAATTTTAAAATGTTTTGGTGGCCACACATAAAGTAACACTTATTAATAATTTTCAAAAATTTATTTATAATAAACATTAGAACAGAAAAATATAAAAAGTTAAAAAAAGTTAAGATTTCATATACAAAATTTAATGCAAAATAAAACAAACAAACAATAAAATAACAGAAAAACTAATTTACTTGAAATGTTTAATCTGACATTTGGGACTGTTTTTTCGGGACAAGCTAATCTATATCTGCCGGAATTGATGAAGTAGCTACATGTATGCATCTTTCTAATAGTGCATCTGTATATATAAAATATCTAAATATTTTGTGTATTTTTAAGAAGTAGTAACGCTTTCTTTTTCTAAATGTGGAAAGTGAGACAAATAATTCTGAAAAAGCTCTGTTTCCATAATTTTAATTTGGACTCAAAGCCCTGAATTTTATTATGCGAATTGTAAATAAACTGTCCTTTATCTTGAAGTTTTTGCCAGCATTTGACTAACAATAAAACTAGCCATAACTGCTGTATTTGATAAATTAGCTTTATTTTTAACAATAATCTGTAGTTTTCCAGAGTTTTTCCCCATTTGATTAAACTTATCTATCCGGAGTTGTCTGGCTAAGTTTTTATATTGCTGTTCATGTTTTGTATCTTAATGCCCTTGTATGTTATATTCCTTTAATGTCAACACAGTCTCTGAGCATATTTACCATAGAGCTTTATCTTTGAGGAAAGTGAAATAATAATTAAATTTTCACATTTCTTGGAAATGTCTAATTAATTTTTTACAATATATTGATGGGAGAAAGTTGATAAAATAAATTCAATTTAATAAATGCTTGAAGGGCCGCATAAACAAGTTGAAAGGACCGCGTGTTGCTCATCACTGCCTTAGAGTATCATTTATATATAGATTGTACATTTGTAGTTATGTTTGTTTCTCTACCAAACATAAGTGGCTGTATGATTTAGATGAGATTTCATACTCAGGCAGTTCATGCATTTACAAAAGGAGGCTTTTATCTGTGTGGCGGGTTTTCTTGAGATGAAATGTTTTTGTGATAGAAAATGTTTACAACATTAAGAATCTTCGGGATTCATAGGCTAACACATTGACCCCATTTCACAACTGATAAACTAAATTAAATTACATGTATTTATTTCCTTCGAAAGTTAAAAATGATACATCAAAAATTGTTTATATCGATTTTTTTTTTTTTTTTTTTTTTGGGTTAGTACTTGAAGACCACTATGATTTGTTTAGTTAACTTTTGATAATGTTTTCTTTGGGAGATTATAATGTTGAGAGAATAGTATTTTCAAGGGTTGGAAAACCAGCTAAAGTGAGCTTCAAGAACTTTATGTCTAAATAAAGTTGCCACTTTAACAATGTATTCATGGAAAATGGGAAAACTTAAGACAGTAGGTTAAATACTTAAACTTTGGTGAGTTGAAATGGACTGAGTAGTAATCACCCGAAAATGTTAATGTATTAATCTGAACTGCAATTAAGGTTTTTTTTTTTTTTTTTTGCAATGTGTTAAGGTTCTAGCGGGTGCGATAGAAACGGTGAGCTTGAAATAAAGAGGAAGCGAGAGGGATAAGCAGAAAGATTTCCTATCTTTTTCTCATTCCGACAATTTTCTTATTTCTTTTCGCGGCCCGCTTTTCTTATTTTTTACTTTTTATTTAGTATAAATTCGTGGAATTACTGCCTCCATTTTAGGCTTAACCCGTTTAAGACATTAGCATCCCTTAAAAAGAAAAAAAAAACTGGCTCCCTTAATATAATCAGAAACGCAAGGGCATTATCAGGGTTTTATTAAATTCTCTTTTTAGTCGTTCGTTCTAAGTTTTGAAATGAGCCGTGGAATTTTTCATTATTTTCCCTTAATCAGGCGGCTTTGGGTAACTTATAACCACGGAATAGAAGAGCCATTTGAGGTGGAAAATATTATTTTCTTTAACAAAGATTTCTTTTTACGGAAAAATATAGTTTTCTATTCCTGAATGTTGCTAGAGTATTCTTATAACTCTGATTTATATAATTCTGGCTAATCCTTGATAGCTAGTGAAAAAGAGTGAGATATTTTACAATTCTGTTTCCATATATATATAGAAAAGTTAACCGTGTGGGAGTGGGAGTTTCCAAAAAGACGGTAGAATAGAAATATTCTTCCTATTTAGAATAGTTAAAAATTTCCAGTCGTGTACAGTACAATAATTGTATTAATTTATCGAACACACGACACTGGTACTAGATTGAAGTAAACATATTAAAATATGCAGGTACCCCCCACTTTTTTTTCAAAATTAAATTTAAAGTTGCATTAAATATACCATTTTCACACTTGAATCGTTGCTTATGGCAAAAATTAAAGTATATTTCAAGGTAATAGCTGATCGCTAACGTCCATAGAAGGTAGAGAGTCTAGACTACTCTGATACTGAGTAATTACTTTGGGAAATAGTATAGTTCCCTGGGGCAAGGTGTAGCTTCAACACGCATAAGGCAGGATGATGAGTCTGTGTCTCATTTTTTGAACTCATTACGGGCTCTGGCTGGGCTCTGTGAGTTTAGAGCATCTCTTAATGAAAGACTAAGATACCAGTTGATACTGGGTATTAATAATTCTGTAGGGCAAACGGAATCGTTGCGGTTACATCCAGGGGTAGAAAGTAGTCTGTCAGAAGTAGAATCTTCTTTTTTAAATTTAGAAAGGACTGATGCAGTACAAACGCAGGTAGAATGTCTTAAAGCGGCGAGGGATGTGTGCGCTGTTAATCAGAAGTTTCATGTACGAAAACGAAGAAATTCTGGAACTACTAATACCAGGGGATCATGTGACTCACGTGGATGGCTATCGCATGGGGAAAACCATTGTTGCCCAGCTAAGGGAAAAGTATGTGGAAAATGTGGGAAGATTGTGCAGTTTTCACGGAAATGTAAATCAAAAATCAAAGGCGGTGAGAACTATGGTGAGATACAAGTTAGAAAGACCGAACAGGGTTCTTGTGGTGGTGTTAGCCCATGTCGTTCAGACAAGTAGATTTGGAAGCAGTTGTCAGGGAGTGTAAGTGGACCACAGAATAAGCTTAAGGTAAGCATTACCTTTCGAAATGTTAGTCGATCCGTCTTTGACAATTATAAGTAAACAAATATGGTGAGACCTTGGTAGGCAACGTTAAGGGCCAATACGCCAAACCTGAGAATACATAGGCCACCCCCCAGTACCCATTGTCGAATCTTACGACGAATCTCTCCGGCCAAAGTAATGACACAAACCGAGTTGTGGGAGGAGTCTGAACGTTTCATAGTCAATAAGTTTCCTGTGGTATTCAGTCTCACTTTAGATACGACAATCAGCCATAAGGGAAAGGTACACCTAAAATAAGTGTCAAACCCGAAGGTTGTCAAGGCCAGGCCACTGCCGATAGCACTTAGGTCTATTGTGGAGCAGGAGCTAAACCGTTTCACACTACTTAAACCTTCCGCGAGTACCGACGTCATGGAAGAAATTGTCAATCAGAAGCGTTGATAAGATATGGAAACCAAATGGAAGTTGACGGTAAGGAACATCGACGTCACGGGGAACAACTTAGCTGCAGGACTAGTGGGGGAGGAGTGTTGGATGTTGAACGTGGTATTAAGTCACATATGTTTTTTTATATATAACATATTGCTTTTGAATTCAGAATAAAGTCGTTGTTGTCCAAGACTTATTACAGAAAAACTGATCCAGTTGCCAATTAAAATTCTTCCAATTAAGGGAATTTTGGAAGGAACAAATCAAATGTTAGCCCGAGTGGAACTAAGTCCGATGTACATGAAGCGACAGGAAAAGCTTTCCTACAAAAGTCCAAAAATTTTTCCGTTAGGCCAAATGCGTGTCATCCTGGCGTTATCTTGTTGGAAAACAACGCTTCTCCGATTTGCCAACTGTGACCGGTGTTGGTTAATTATTTCTTTTGATCTGTCTAACTGACTACAGTATTTATCAGTTTTAGCTAAATTCCCTTCAGGTAAATGAGTTATTGAGATTATATTCATGACGCTATTTTCGAAACTTTTATTCAAATGACCTTCGATCCAACCTACGTGATGACGAAAATGAGTCCCGTCCAATATATATATCTATATATATATATATATATATATATATATATATATATATATATATATAATTAAAGTTTTAGCTTTTGAAATTTTTATTTTGTATTATCTAAATTCGATATATAAACATTTGATGTAAAACTAATGATCAAGTTCGTTATCTGCTGAAATGTGACCGGTGGGAGGGAGGGTTTACAGGGAGGCATTTCGAACATTGAAAATATCTTCGTTATTATGAGTCGGACCCAAAAGACCAATCTCAATGAATATTTTATTGCCTATTAATATTTTTCGAGCGATGATGTCGTCAAGATTTTGCTGTCATGACTCAGTAATGTTTAGTTTATGTATACCACTATCGATATTTAACATTTTTATTCAACAAAAAAAAGGATATTAGTTAATGTCTGAAATAGGACGTACATTAGGGTGGGGGGTTATAGGGAGAGGGCGATTCAATAATTGAAAATATCTCCGTTATTATGAGTCGTATAGAAAAAAATTTATAGGACTGATCTTGCTAAATTTCATAGAAACAGACAACGTTAAAAAGGTTGTGTTAAACATGAATTTTCCATTGTTAGCTCAGTTTTAATTGTAAAGGTTGCACATATTGAGACAAGGACCTCGACCTTTGGCCATCGCTCCGAACCGAGGAGAGAGAAGATTTTAACCTGAGAGGTCGGAGGAGTCAAGAGGCGGTTGGAAATGTTGACAAATGTGAGAGGATAGGAATGGTTTCTAAACAGCTGGAGGATCCTGACTAATTTCCATAGTAATTCTGCAGATGGTGGCATTATTGGAGGAGATGCCATTAGAGAACTCGAGTGGCCTCCACCGCGATACTTGACCCTCCATTGATCGCCGACATCCCACCGCCAGGACAGCTTTCAATCCACCACTCTCGCATTTCTTCCTCTAGGATATCCTAATAGGACTCATGGAGAGCTTATCCTATTAGCATTACTCCTTTTATCCTTCTATTTCCTCATATAATAATAAAGGTTCCTTCTATATCTGTCTGTGAACTACAGGGAAAAGAATACACTGATTAATTAGTAATTAATTGGTTATGGCTCACAATGGGTCAGGATTTACAATGTGGGGACATTTGGCAAGAACTTTTGAAAACCCACGTCTTCCGTAGTATTTTTGACTGGAAAATAGCGAGACTATGTGACTGAAGGAGTCTTCAAATCTGCTACTATGCAATTGGCATTCTTCCAAACTAATGGAACTATTGCAATACCGTTGGCTGTTGATCGGCAACAGCAGGCAAGCGCTTCCGATGCAAGAACACCATCTTCCTGTCAAAAGTCGTACTGAGTTAGTCGTCGCTTAGTCAGCAGGTTGTTTACGTTTTAGTCCAGGTTTGCTTGTTTATATCTTAGGTTTTGCCAAATGAAGGGTAGTTTACCGTATGGCTAGGCAAATTGTTTACATGCAGAGGGTCATTGTCCGTTATTCGTATTAGGTTTTGATTACGTTTTAGTGTGATATTTGAGTGATGGTCTGGACACTTAAAGGTGGTGCTCTCGTATCGAAAGCACAATGCCAGCTGTGCTCCAACGTCAGCCATTGATGATAGTCTCCACCGGCAGTTATGACAACAGTTTCATATGTACAGATGTCATAATGGGTACTAACTAACCGTTTATTTGATATAATAGAACTATGAGATTGTGGTCTAGCCCAAATATAGAGAAAGTATTCTTTATTCTGAAAATATGCTTGATACTGTGAGGACTTCGGCTATCTGCTCCAGAGGTTTGGATGTTCGTTGGCTTGCAAATTTTTGATGGAAATGCGTCCATCTTCGTCAGGCAATGTTTTAATTTGAATACATATCATATCAATCATATGTTTTGGAGTTTTATTTTATTATTATTATTATTTATTAACGTCCACTTTTTGCAACTCAGGCTAATTGGGACGGGTTATCTACAGGTTACTACCCTTTTCTAGCCAGGGTGGGACTTAGGATGTTATTTAATGAATTTCGTCACTAAATAATTTCCTTTGCCCAGGCAAGAATCGAACTCGCCGCTCTAGGATTACCATGTGAGATTAAAGGCAACGCTTTAACTCACATGGCTAACCTGAGCCCCCGAGTTTTATTTTAAAATGACTTTCCACGTCTATCTATCTAACAAAATTAAAATAAAACTTCAAAACATATGATTGAATGAATTATATAGTCAAATTAAAACATTGTCTGACGAAGATGGATGCATTTCCATTGAAAATTTGCAAACCAACAAACATTCAAACCGCTGGAGTAGATAGCCACAGTCCTCACAATGAAAATACTTCCCAGCGATGCAGCCTCAAAAAAAGAGAATATGCTTGATAGTGAAGTTGTAGCATAAGTCAAGTGTCATGTAGACCAATTATTTAAAAATAAATAAGTACTAATATTTGATATAATATATTTGATATAATAGAATATCATTTATTATTTGATATAATAATACAATGTATTTGATATAATAGAATATCATTTATTATTTGATATAATAATACAATATATTTGATATAATAGAACTATGTGATTGTGGTCTAGCCCAAATATAGAAAAAGTGTTCTTCATTCTGAAAATATGCTTGATAGTAAAGTAACAGCATAAATCAAGTGTCATGTAGACCAATTATTTTATTTATTTTTTTTGAAGGATACGTTTTTTTCGTTTCCCTCCTAATGTAATTTCCCAAATATTTTAAACCACGTAATCTGCACAGTGTATGTAGTCATTCAAAGAAATAAAAATAAATAAATACTGATATCTAAAAGTCCATCGTGCAGATGCTGCGTAAACTAAGCATATTTCCCACGTGCTGGTATGACAGACTACTAATGTCATCATATATTCTCTATTTCTAAGCAAACCTCCGACGACCAGTAGTGAGGGTTAGTGGAGGCTGAAAACAATAAGGTAACAATAACTCACTTAATAATAGAGTTACCAAAAAAAAAAATGTATAAAATAACAATTATACTGTAACAAGATTGGTTCTATTACTTTTTTCGGTCCAAGCTGAGCATGAATTATGTATTTCTAGAGAACGTCCCTTTGAGGTTAAAATAGACCTAAACCTTAACATTTCTAGAAGAAAAGCAGTTATTGTTAGTAGTGTATGTTTAACACAGCTCAGGATAATTTGGTCTATTTATTGTAAAATTGTGATGGTCAGTGGTTTAAAATAATCTTATTGTAAGCGTTGTCTATTAGTTAAGCCTCTGGAATTGCTATACATATGTTACTTGTAGTGGAATATCACATAAATAGAATCCTCTTAATATTTTTTTCAAAATAATGAGGTATCTTCCGGAGGCTGAAAATGGCTAATGGATAATTTATATTTTATTAACTAAATACCTAGTAACACACTATAATTAGTGGATGCTGTAAAAAGATACGAGCTTTTTAAAAAATACTTTAATTAACACAGCAGCTTCAATGGGAATGTAATTCCGAGAGTTAAGGAGAGACTTTTATTTCATACGGGCTTCCCTATTGAGAAAGGAATAAATTTGTCAAGTTTCTTTAATTATATGAAAACATTGGCCTTCTCAGTGTGTACAGGCTCTACTCAGAGTTAATTAAAAGTTCACTTCAATTCTGCTTTGTTGATCCAACACTCTTTCTCCGTCTTTTTTTAATAACTGGAAAAAAAAAACAGAAATGTATGCAAGGCGCTTACTTACAAAATTACTTCCTCGACATTGTCTTCTATTCTTATATATATTTTTTAATAGATGGGATTTTTTTTTAATACTCCGTTTATCCAGTGGCCAATTTTACATATCAGTTCTATTACTTTTGAGGTAGTTCACGTTACTCAAAAACTCCTCAAACGCCGCAAAATCTTACATTGTTAAATTTCGATAAAAAGCTCATCCTTATTGGTTGACCTGCTCCTAACAGAAACTGAACAGAAATCTTCACAATTTGGGGTGAATTCGTAAAACGAACAACAAACTAAGAAGGAAAGTAATAGAAGTTGTGAGTTAATTAGCCCACCAAATTAAATTACTTGTCAAATATGATTTTGATGATCCAGAAGACATTACATGTGTGATCTGAATGTCACTTTAGCAGATTTCCCTTACGGGAATTCAGCTATTGAGGTCGACTCATTACTTGAATTTTGGAAAATTTCTGCAAATGTCAATCGATCCTACCAAGGAGATGACGAAAATCAGGTCCTTTTTATGAAATTATAATTAATAAAGTAAGTACGTGAAGATTTGTTGTCAAAAGTCTTTCTACAATAAAATATACAAAAGAAAATTGGACTCAAGAATTCTTAATTATGTGAAAATCATAGAATTGAAATAAGCGAAAAAACAAATGTTTTGTTGAAAGTAAATAAATTTACTTACTTATTCTTGGTTTAAGAGGGGACTTTGTTTACATGGATGATATATTTCATATGTGGGCAACCCCCTGCCCGTGATAAGGTTTCATCCGGCCAGCGTGGCCTTTTGAAAAACCCAATCAAACAAAAATATTACACTAGGTACTAACTCCAATTAAGGAAGATGAGGAGAGATTTGTGCGTTTTGCAGTACTTATAAATGCGAAAAGTTCTTTTCATTAATGAAAGTTAATAAATCAAGGCTGACTGATGATAATTTGGAAAATTCTTTTCGTCTTTGTATCAGTGGAATTAATCCAAACATCGATGGATTAGTTTCCCAAATTCAAACTCATTGATTGTACCATGTTGTACCTATATTTTTCATTTCATTTTGTTATTTTAATAAATTTTGCTATAATTACATTGTCGTTATAATTTCATGTCTAATATCTATAGTTAAAAATTATGAACACTATTTTAAAATGCACTACTTTTAAAAGCTGCCCGCGAACGTATTTGCACACTAAAATTTGGCCCGGAGCATGTCAAAGGTTGCCCATACCTGATATATTTAATCAGTTTAGTCTGTTTGCCGTTTTCTATCCTTTACACTTTATCCTAATAGAAATTGCGTGTCTCGAGTCGGTTATTCATATTATTGTACGATATATCACATCTTCACGCCTACGTATTGCGTACTTCTTGTTGACTAAGCACACCGTCATAAACTGTAATGGAGGATACAGATAAGAATATTTACGGAACTGAACACTTGAACAGTGTACGACCCTGTCATAACCTAAAAAATGATTCATGAACTAATTTTTTTATGGCTTACAAGATTCTTTTGACGATGAACACAAGTTAAACGTTTGACGTGTGATTTATTTCTTAAAGCCCTGTATATTTCATAATATATATATACCTTCTGTCTTGAATATTTTTTTGTGATTAACTTCTTTTTTATGAGCGTAATTGTTTTGCGTTGTGAGCAACGTAAAAGTTGAAATGGAGATGGAAAAACTGGTGATGAAGATTGACTGTCAGGTCTACACCCAGTCTTATTCTGGTCGATAAATTATTTTTTTTCTTGAGGAGAGATTGTAAAATTAACGTGTCCTCTTTAGCATTGTATTGAATCAATATGAAGATAGCCGTGACAAGTGTCTACAGTGTTGATGGCTTATCGGAAATCGGCTAGGACTGTGAAGAATTTACGCTCTCGTAGAAATACGTGTGTTTATTTCCATACTTTTCTGCTGCCCATAGCAGACTTCTTCAGGTACGCAAGCAGACCAGTAGACTACACAGTTACTACTCAGTACTCCTATTTTGAAAGGGAATTCAACCAATTTCTACGAGTGTAAAATACAGGGAGCGGCAGAAAGGACGGACGGTTTTTAAAAAGTTATAAAACAGTTGATTTTTACTCAAAAACAAATTTATTGATGCAATAAGGTTCATAAGAAAATAGCATTTGAGACAGTCAAGTGTGGAAAATAACCTCAGGCATGTGGTGGCCGAAATCGTTGATGCAGTGCTGGAGGCGTTCTTGGAACTTAGCATAGACTCTCTCCAACATTGCTCCCTCAACTTGGGCGACTTCCACGCGAATTTCGTCCTTCAATTCGTCCAGAGTCCGGGGCTTGTGTCCCAACCCGACGTGTGTGGTTCCAGCAGGATGGGGCGACCGCCCACACAGCCAAAGCAACAATGAACGTTATTCGCCCTCTCTTCCCTGGTCACCTCATTTCCAGATTTGGCGATGTTCATTAGCCTCCTCGGTCCCCAGATTTATCCATATGCGATTTTTTCTTGTGGGGAGACCTCAAGGCTAGAGTATACGGACACAAGCCCCGAACTCTGGATGAATTGAGGATGAAATTCGCGTGGAAGTCGCCCAAGTTGAGGGAGCATTGTTGGAGAGAGTCTATGCGAACTTCCAAGAACGCCTCCAGCACTGCATCAACGATTTCGGCCACCACATGCCTGAGGTTGTTTTCCACACTTGACTGCCTCAAATGCTATTTTCTTGTGAACCTTATTGCATCAATAAATTTGTTTTTGAGTAAAAATTAACTGTTTTATAACTTTTTAAAAACCGTCCGTCCTTTCTGCCGCACCCTGCATAAATGTTTATGGTGGCGGGATACGTGTTGGCATATCTCTGGAGTATGCTAGATGGCAGAGGAACCAATCCTCAGGATCAATTAAAAAGCCTTGTCCTCTACTAGTGCTTTAATGTATGAATCTTTCAAAGTCAGCCCTTCATCGTCAGTGCCTGTTAGAGCAGTGTAGCCTGGACAGCAGCCGCCCTGCGGTTGTTGATACGGCTCTTATCAGGCACTGACGGAACGCTGGACTCCGAAAGTGCACTTGGTGTAAATTAAAACAATAGCAAAGAACAAGGCCTTTTTATTGATCCTGATTTCTTAAGAACGGTGAACGCCGTATGTATTACTTGTTTCATTAACTAATAAGTGCTATGAAAGTGGAAATTCCCCTTGTGTTGACATGTAACCGTATACAATAGCTCTGCCTAATAATATCCTAGTGGATTATAGTAACTATTGGGTAAGTAATAAAACAGAACCCTGCTGACCAGTTGGGGTTCATTCCGGAATACTAAAAGGGTTACCTACTTCAGTTAAGGGTTAAACATGTGAAGGCATGGAAAGACCGGCTGTCACACAGAATTCATCACAGAAGCCAATTTGTATAGAAAGTTAAAAAGGAGGGGTTTAAAATAAATATATATATACATTTAGTATCCAAAACACTTCTATTATTATTTATTATTCAAAGGGAATATTTTTACTGAATGTCATGAGACCAGGTGGCGAGGGAGATATGGATAGGGACTGTCAACAAGGAAGGACACCTAAGTTACCTAGGCTCTATTAAGTGCTTTAAAACTCCATAACCATTAGTTGCATTGAAAAATGGCGCAATCTGTAAATGTAATTTTCAGCATATCATTTCCTTTATATATTCCACGTAAAACCCTTGATTGAGCGAGATATTTTGAATTTAATGCTGTGATTTCCCTATATATAATGCCCAGTGCTTTGGCCTTACTTTACACCTTGGGGCATAAATGCTCTAGAGGAAACTAGTCCCAGAAATAATATCCTCCCCTGCTTCGCTAATCACTCGTAGGGGGAGGGGTGGATATTGATTCATATTTCACAAAGTTGAACGGCTGCGACACTACGCTCGAAAGGACATGCAGCATGGAACTTGGTGTAATAAGACTATGACAGCTAAGGCAATAGTGGAGGGAATAATGCCTAGCAGGATCCTTGGTGTCAGTGGTGTAAGGGTGGACTGCCATAGGGAAATAATGCTCCACAAGAAGTGATCGTCTTTGGACCGGAGGCTAAATTCTGGGCCAATGAGAGAGTTGTCATTCTCAAGAAGTAAAGGACTGAAGCTTATCTCTTCAAGAACTATTGTAGTATATATGGTCTATTCTTAGGAAAGATGACTCTTATAAGTACTTGTTCCAAAAGAAGTCCATGCATAAAGAGCAATTCCATACAGACCTTTAGAGGGAAGTCAAAGTTGGTTATTACTACGGCTGGAAGAGACCATGTGAGTTCATATGGTGCAATGGGCCTAAAGGGAAGTTGGTGCTATAGAAATAAATGACTAGGGGCTCATAGAGTTATTCCTAGCCTATGATCTTCTTACTTCAAAAACAAAATGTTGACAATTTTCTCTGACAAGGGATCAGAAATAACAAAATAGGCTAGTCAATATAAGCAGAAGAGTTAGAAGATATTTCAGGCATATGAAAGTAAGAGGCTTTGAAATCAATGTAAACCATCTTCTTTTGGGTGAACCACAAATGCTTTAGTGTAGAATGGAAGGCGACATTATACTGATATATGTACTGGTGTCTCTGATGAAAGGGCAGAAGAAATACGAAGTTGAGTGGAAGTATACCTTGACGTTCCAGAACTGCGAAATTAATACAATGCCTGTTTCAGTCAGTTTTCCCTGAAACAAAAAAAAAAAAATGCCTTGAAAGGGAAGCTCAATAGATTGGGATCCTCGACAATGTTTTGAGAGGAAGATGGCCCAGAGGAAAACCTCGGGCCACATGGGCAGGCCATATGTTAGTATGTATATGCTAGCGGATTACAGGAAAACAGCTGATTAACATAAATCACTGCATAGGGATCTGGTCAGTGTTGATGGTATTCTAATGATGAAAGGCACAACTGGGGTAGGTAAAGATGAATGAGAAGGTTCCTCTATAAATAACTCTAACCAAGTACTTTGTGACCATTGATGACGAGATTCTGGTGGTGAAGTTAAATCACTCGGGGAAATTACTTAAGAGATGAACCGTACGGAGTTTCCTCACCCCAACTTTTTCTTTGGCAGTATTGGGTTGATAAGTGCTTCTTAACTTTTAATTTGCTGTTTTGATTTTAATTTGAATGGTAAAGAAGAACTGTCAAAACAATTTTCCGGATGCAAAACCAAAAACAAATGACGAGAATCGTCGGAAGAACTCTCTATCATCCATGAAAACACCACTATATAGTAATCTGTTTTTTGAATTTTATTCCTTATAAATTAATTAATTTTTGGAAAATTGAATTTTTAAATGCACTTAACATATACCAGTTAAAAAAAACAATTTATTCTTCAACATACTAGTCCAGTATACACAGTATTGTCATGAGACTTTAGAATCTAACCATCTTTGTCGGGCATTGTTCAACCAGCTGGAGCCGATGCGTCTTACCGAGAACGTGAGTTGCAAAATCAAATTTACCACGAAAGGAGTATGGCTGCGAAATTCTTTCATACCTGTTATATTCACATGTTTTCTCCATGCTGTTATCACTTTCATAAGGCATGAACTACTACAAAAAGTCCGTCACGCAGGGGCTGCGTTAACTAAGCAGAAAGAACTTCCCACGTGAAGTTTTACAATAGAGATATTTCAGAATAGAGAGCCGAACAGTTGCGGTAACGGCCCAAAACTAGCTCTTGACGGAAACTCACGACTAGACCCGAAGTTAGCCGATCTCATCTCAGAAGCTGAAAACAGAAAAAGGCAAATATCTCGGTTAATATTCAAGATACAGAATACATGTATATAACACTAATTATAGTAAATTTAATTTGCCATAAGATTGATTCCATACAATTTTTCGATCAGACGTATAGTAACGGAGATATTTTGAAAATCCTCCCCTTTAAACCCCCCCTCCCACTGGTCCGATTTCAGCCATTAACGAACTTGATCTTTATTTTTACATAAAACGTTTAACTATCGAGTTTGGTAACGATCAAACGAAAATTGCGACCGCTAGAGCGTAGACAAATACATATATATATATATATATATATATATATATATATATATATATATATATAATTTTGAACGGACCTCATTTTCGTCATCTCCTGGGTAGGATCGATGGACATTTGAAGAAATTTTTCGAAACTCGCGTCATGAGTATGACCTCAATAGCTGATTTCCCCTAAGGGAAATCTGCTAAAAATGAGATATTCTAATTCATCTAGTTCAGTAGCAAATTGTTTTCAGTCCTTTAATTCTAACTAAAAAAAAATAAAATGTGTAATCAGTGAACACTTATTAGACGTTGAATTACAGAACAATCCTGATGTTGAAAATGCATTCCGAGAATCCCAATGCTCTGTAGGTCATTTTTTAAAGTTTTTATTAACAGCACAAAAAAGCTGGTTGAACCTAAGCATTCAGAAAATGAGAGATTTATTTTTCAATTACATGTATAATTAAAGTAAAGGTTCAGGGAATATTTCAACAAGCATTGTTTATTTATTTTTTTAATATTTAATTCGGCAGGGTATGACGTTATTTTGTAAGTAAATACGTTTTGCCCTTTCCTTTAATTATGTACATTGATTAGAGTGGTCAGTGAATGGATATCATTATTTATCTCGGAAGATTTTAAATCTTTGAAAAAAATGACATTAAAAAGCATCATTAAGTAACTATTGACATAAAAGTTGTCCTGAAAAGGTTTAATAACAAGAAAGTTATAATTTCCCTAAATCTATCAAGGGAAATTTTTTTATTTATTTATGTGTGTCGCAATTTTAGCGATTCACACTTCTCATATTACAAAACTAAGAGTTGGTATAGCCACCTTAAAATAAAAGGAAAATATGTTAAAATATCTACAGTCGTAGGTCGGCAGGGTTATATTTCCTCCAGTGTATATTAATGGTAGCAGATTCGAATTCTTTAAGTTAAGGTTTGGTAAAAGTTTTAAATATAGTTGAAAAGATGTGTCTGTTGGAGGTGTTTTATGATTGTCGCGATGTATGGGCTGTTGAAGGGAAATTTACAATTAACCTAGTGTTAAATCCAAAATAGGTTCATTCCAATGATTCTGTTTCCCGACAAACTCTCCAACGTTTGTGATTTTTGTGTTTTCTCGTCGAATGGCTAAGAATGTAAATTTCAGGATTGTTCCAGTACTTCCTGGAATACGAATCATTAGAGCTGCTGTAGTCGGTCCCATCAAAGAGATCTTCCAACACCAGATGATTACGAGTGGAATAAACTCCAATTCCCTCTCATTCATCATTTGCTCATTAAGAACTGGCTTTTAATTTATTGTTTAGCTCTCTTTTTGTTGTCTTCATTTGCATCCCTTTGTATAAATGAAATAATTCTGTTATTAATTTGTTTCGCATGCTATTACTTTCTGTTTGAAGTCTACTTGATATTTTTCCTTCAATGAAACGAGGCAATTTACCAGCTCGTTTCCAGATCCAATTGCTTTTAAATTTTAATCTCTGAGAAAGGTTTGATCTTTTTTTTTTTTTTTACAGCTTAATAATTACTACTTAATTTAGGTTGATTGAATTTTTTCTTAGAATAATTATTTTAATCCTTTCTAGAATCCCATTCCATACTTTTCACTTTGTAAAAACAAGGAGGCTGCTGTAATTACCTAATGAAACTTTTAAATAATTTAACGCTCCCTTGACATCGCCTCTTTACGTCGTCATGGAGCCTTTGTAATTATTCTGGTTGGATATTGTTTACCCTCTTCTATCCCTTGCTGTGCTTGAGTGTGCACTTACCACCTGTTCACAACTTAATGTTCTAGTAAGTGTCAAATAAAATGAAAAAGCAAGTGTGTAAAAAATTTTGAATTGTAGACATTGTATTTATTACATTTTTATTTAGGGTGTGTGAGACGTATGCGTCCTAAAAAATAAACTAATTGAATTATTCCTTCGAAGTTAGCCCTTGATGTATGTGGTATATATTTGTAACGCACTATGAGGACTCTACCCCTGAAATTTTTCTGGGAACTATTTCTTTTTCCATGGATTTATGTCAGTATGACTTCAGTTCGTCATGGATCTGTTTCAAAATATTCCTACAGCTATGACCCAATTTCACTCTGAATGCTATGTGTTTATCTGGCGCCTGTGGAATTTTTCCCCATCACATTGCATGACTTGGCGAAGGAATTCCAACATGGATGTTAGCCATGGGCAACTCCGGACGTTCTTTGTACAGGCTCAGGTTTGTAGGAAGGAGCAGACAAAGCGAGATAACGGGGAATCCCTACAACGCGGCTATATCGGCGGCAGTGAGTGAATGACCTCTATACCACTGGTGAAAGTGATTTGGAGATACATTCACTCATTTTTACGCATAAATGGCTTCAGTTTATTCATTTACTTCCAATTTCTAACAACTCTTTCATAGACCTCAACCTCTTTGAGATGAAATGCATTTATTAAAAAAAAAATGTTGAAATCATAATAGAATACTTCATATTAGTATACTTTAATAAAACATGGAAAAATAAAAATAATCATCAATTAACTTCACTATACCAAACGCACTTTTATAATGTTTTGGAAGTAAAGTTGGTATAATAAATCATAATACAACTTCCATGACTGTATTGTCAATACATTAATTATATTATTAATTTCTTCAGTCCTTGAAATTTAAATGAAAAAGAAAGAAAGTCCGTCACGCAGGGGCTGCGTAAACTAAGCAGATTTCCCACGTAAAGTTATACAATAGAGAAATCTCCATACGAGTGCCGAACAGTTACGGAAACGGCCGAACTATCTTCCGGTGGGAACGAATAGAAGCTACCATAGCTCGTCCGTTAAACTTAATAAAAATGCAAATATCTCAGTTAATATTCAAGATAGAGAATAAATATATATAACAATATTTATAGTAACTTTAATTTGCAATAAGATTGGTTCTATAAAAGTTTTCGATCCGACGTATGGTAACGGAGATATTTTGAATTTTCGAAATTCCCCCCTCTAAATCCCCCCTCCAACTGGTCCGATTTTAGCCGTTAATGAACATGATTTATCTTTTTACATAAAACGATTAAATACTGAGTTTGGTGACGATTAACTAAAAATCTCGACCGCTAGAGTGTTAACAGATATATATATATATATATATATATATATATATATATATATATATATATATATAAAACATCGATATAAATAACAACCCTATATAAATAGATAACACTTAAGCAACCATATTTAGTGTAGAAATTTGTGTTACATTTAGGTTTTTGTGATAGATTTGTTTAAATTAATTTTGTTTTTAATATTTAAAGGTCTTATTTTCAGCAACATCGCCACAACTGCGAAACTCCACTAAATAAATAAATAATAAATATACAGCTTACGTGCCATCTTTGAAACCATTTTATTAAAGGTTCCTTACGTAGTAGCTACTATTTTAACCGCCTGCGATACTTGAGGGGATTCGATGTCCAAATTAAAATTGTATAGCTTCTATTCTAGTAATATGCTATTGGATATTCGATTAATTCGAACATCTTAATATTTTTTTCTTCATGACATCAAATGTCTTTATATAGTCCCGTGTCGTGTAAATTGTGCGTACCGTTGATATATTCTGGGTATGATCACTCGGCAGTTCTGTCATTTGGGATGACACCTTTGCCTGAAGTCACCAAGTGTTTTATGGTAAGTTTAAAATTTCACTTTTAGAACAGTGTTTTTTTTTTTTTAATTTTTTTAATTTATCCATTAATCTTCCTTGTGCTCATTTTGAACGGCCAAATCAAAATGTTCTTTAGTTTTTGTTATTGCATTTTTTAAAATTATTCTGATCTTTTCTTCCTTGGAAATTGTTGTCTTAGAAAATGTACTTAATTGTTTGACCAAATCTAAATTAAACCTTTAAATTAAAAGAAAAAAAAAAGGACACAGATGCATGGGGCTAAAGTTAGGTTGGAATGCACTTTGAATAAAGAATGAGGGTAAACCCATTAATTAGTATTCTCTTGACGGTCCATGGGCACGAAGAAATTGTCCATTATAATTATTCATGGAGGGAGAACTATTCATTGCATACGAGAGAATTGATCTACACAGTTCTGAATGGCATCAATGAAATGATGATTTCTACCAACGTGAGCCAATGAGAAAAGCAACGTACAATAAATGGGTTCTTCTTTCTAAGTAGATAAATCTTCTCAATATGACTAGTGGTTATTTATCTTAACGAAATAGACTAAAGGCCGTTTTAGGAAAATATTTTATTCATTGTTATTTTTTTATTAATCCCCTAATAACATGTAAAATGCAATATAAAAAAAAAACCAGGGAGAAAATGTATTACAATTCACATTAAACAATAGATACTCCCATTAGTCTTGGTGTCAATAAACCTAGTTAATTTCCCCCTAATTTTTTATCTACTTTAATTTTAATTTTCTAAATTTACTTTACTTTTCTATATA
Organism: Riptortus pedestris; assembly: GCA_019009955.1. Lineage (NCBI taxonomy): Eukaryota > Metazoa > Arthropoda > Insecta > Hemiptera > Alydidae > Riptortus > Riptortus pedestris. Next base: position 67,942,434 of record CM032231.1, read on the forward strand.
TATTCTTTAATTTTTTATACTTGATGGACCCGTATGTTATACTCATCTTTGAAAATTTGAAATCCATTTGGACATCGATATACATGATTTATTACCTTTATCACTTCTGCTTTAATACTCGATTCCGCCGATTTATACTTATTAGGGACATGTTTTTTTTTTATTACAGCTTTTTCTATCTATTTTTAATTACACTATTATGAAAGCTATTTCTGTTTTAAAACTGATAGCAAGATAATAATACTACTATTAATTGAAACTCTTTTAATATTATTTTGTAAGCATGGCATTTCAATAAAATAAAATATTGAACGACACATTTCGAGGAACAATAGAAACACTGACGTACGTTGCTGATTTGATATTTTAATTGCAATAAATTGCTCTTCACCTGTATTATTCATAATATTTTGGACATTAATCGTTTAGTTGACATCCAGGACTTGATTATCTGGAAAGCGCTTTATCACTGTCATGAAATCACTGTGGCGGAGGTTTGCCATTTTCTAGTAACTTTTCTGACACAGGCACACAGACACACAAGCTCACACAAATAAATAAATTATCTAGGTGTCAGAATAATGTCTTAACAACCGATATAGGGAAATTCGTTACAATATTTAAAAAAAAAATCAAGATACACATTATTCGATCTTTTCTCCCAGCCATCGCCGCTGCTATTACTCCTTACTACTTAATTGTTCTTCAATATTTCAAAGCATATGGATTTGCCATCGCGTGCTTTTTGCCACCAAATCTTCGAATTCCCTTAATATCCAATTGATCCAATCCTTCAATAAACTATAGATGATTACCTCTGCACTTCTAAAGAATCCCTTAACAGTCACCTAACGTCTTCTTCAACATATCTAGTGTCCTCACACCTTCTAGAGCATATGTGAGCAACAACCGTACCGCTGGCCGGATCCGGCCCGTGAGACATTTTGAAAAACTCAATTAATCAAAAATATGACACTACTTACTCCAAATGAGGAAGATGATGAGAGGTTTGGCAGTACTTATAAATGCGTACAGTTCTCTTCAATAATGAAAGTTAATAAATCAAAACATCGTACAAAGCTGACTGACGATAATTTGGAAAATTCTTGACGTTTCTGCATCAGTGGAATTAATCCAAACATCGATGGATTAGTTCCCCAAATTCAAGCTCAAGTGTCTCATTGATTTCGGTGTCGCTATTAACTATATTTACCCATTTATACATAATTTTATTTGCCCCGTACAATAATTTATTTATTGTAATAATCCAAATTTTACGATTTAGTTAAAATGGTGTACCTATTTTTTTCATTTCATTTTGTTATTTTAATAAATTGTATTATAATTACATCTGAGATCTATCGTTAAAAATTTATGAATACTATTTTAAAATCCACTACTTTTAAAAGCTGCCCGCGAACGTATTTTCACACTGAAGTTGGCCCCACAACATGTCAAAGATTGCCCACACCTGTTCTAGAGCATCTAAACGCTATAAAAGACTTCATCTCACATCGTCAACCAAGTCGTTTCTGGTCAAGGGGCATTTCTTGGCATTAAATCAGTTAGAATGAATCAAGAAAATCAGTGCTATCGGGTGCAATAACTCACGTAAGTCCAACTCCAGATATTTATTACTTCTAGTAATACAACGGACATATCGTTGTAATATCAATAAACAAAACATGGAAAATATATAAATTTGTTCTTGACACACCCATTCTTATTATTGCATTTGATAAGATTGTTCCGTTTGGAAATATCTGTATTTTGTGCCACTGGAATGTAGCCTGACGGTCAAGGTGAACCTCTCTCGTTGATTTAACTATTGTGGAAGGCTTATTTTTTTTTTAAATGCTCTTTGCTCTTCATCGCCTTCTCTTTGCCTGTCTTCATTCAACCTCACCCTATTATTAATAGCAGTTCTCCTTAATGGAAATTAGCTATTGAGGTTGTACTCATGTATTGATTTAAAAAAAAAAAATCAAATTTACATCGATCTTATTTCGGCGACGCCAAAAATGAGTTCCGTCCAAAAGACACACACGCGCGCATATAGACGCGCGCACTCATATAAAAGCTCACATATTATATATTTAATGTTTCATGTAAATCTATAGATCAAGTTGGTTTAGGTACGAAAGCGGAGTGCAAGTGTGGGTTCGGTGGTAGACGCAAAATTTAAAAGATAAAAATAAAGGTTAATAACCATTGAATTCCAAACAACTCATTTAACGTAATTTAGTTTAAAAAAAAAAATACTTTTTCCACAATAAGTTCCATTGCGTATGAAATACTTCTTAGTTACTTTTACTCAATGGGAACATTCAAATCATTATGTTATATCTGACAATTACAAGAGTTATGTTCGTACTAGTTTTTTGGCCCATCTGGAACATTAATCAGTAGTTTCAGATTTCTTGCATTTAAATAATAAAAAAAAGGAATGTTATCTATGAATGTCTACACTTTGCTATTATGGATAACTGGTACGGGTTATCTACAGTTGTGTAGTCTGCAACAGCGGATGGAAACAGTGAGTGAATACCGTCTGGCCTTAACCAACATTCACCGATCCAGACCTCAACTGCTTATAGTAGGGGAGGAAAGATTCGTACCAACTAACTCCTTGCAGAACTTCAGACGACAATGCCATATTCGAGATGACAATGTCAAGTGTTACTAAGGGCGTTGCAAAGGTCCTTCTTTAATCATTTCTGACATTTACTCCCCGAGAGTGCAACTACAACCACTAGCTCTGTGACCAACTACCGCAAAGCGGATCCGCATACTACCGGACCTCACTGACTGTCTGCGAGGGCTATTTCCGACAACCCCGAGATACCAGTATAATCTAGACCTCATAGCCTATGCTGCGGACAGACTCCGGGACTTCGCATATCGAGCAGACCTACAGCCACTGCGGTTGTCCCTCCTCAGCTGGGACAGTGGAGGACGTCGCCGTCACGAAAAGGGATGGCTCCGTTGCCACGCCCTTCTCCGATTCTACCGAGTGGGATCTACTTGGGCAAGCTACCTGGTCTATACCAGATCAGATCCCTGGAATCTGTAGTTTGTATACCCAGAGATGAGATCCACACAGTGTGGATAAGTGCCACACCACTTAAGTGTAATCTGGTAATCTATAGGTTTCCACCCTTTTCTTGCCAAGGTAGACTATTAATTTTACATAGAGAATCCGTCTTTAAATATTACCCCTGGTCGAGGGTCCCCCGTACAATGACGCCAACTTATATCGCTAACCTGAGCCCCAACAATTAAATTCGATTCAAATAGTACAGTCCTAGGCCATGCACTACACCATTCGTTACATTAAGTAGGCAGTCATATTTCTCCGATTGCCTCACCTCATGCCAGCCTCCTATCTTTGCCTTTCATGACTATAATTCTTTCTTATTAGGCACTATCTATCAATCTAATATGTACTACAGTCTTTGAAGGATCTGAGCTTCTTCATTCTCAGGACAAGGCTTCTCAAATTAAAGCCTAATCTCCGCAAGTCCTTCTCCATGTCATTAAGTCTCCTGCTCCTGCGTCTATCTCTTTCTTATTTATTTTTGAGTACCCTTATAAACATCTTCTTGGGCAGTCTGATGGGCTTTCATCTCTTGCTGTTTAACATTTTAATAGACACACTCAGTGCCCCCTCCCCTGGTTTCATTCTTAATGAAATTATTGAATAGTTATTTTCAGTAATAACTCGTTTACCTAGAAATTTTGAAATTTTGGATTCCCCTTGTCTATACCCCCATATTACTTCTCTTATCTACACCATTAACTACATTAACCATTAACAGCCATCTTTATTGTTGACTGAAACCGTTAAATATCGAGTATGGTAAAAAATAAAAACGTTCTAATCAAGAAGTAAAATGTAAAATTGATGGCGCCATCGTACAGGTATCTGTAGTAAAAGATCTGTTGAAAACAGTATTTGGTATTTAAACTTGGAATTAGGCGTTTCATTATATATCCGCTTATTATTGAGGTGCGATGAATCATTTGACTGAAGGCTGAAAACTATAAAAATATCTCGGTTATAATTCAAGATACAGATGACATTTAGTATATAACAACATTTATTGAACTAAATTTTGCAATAATATTGGTATGTCACAATTTTCAGATCCAAAGCATTTTAACAGATATATTGAGTCGGAACTTCTTAAACGCACTTCGCAACTTCCAGAACATACAAGAATGTATTCGAGATTGTTTTACAAGAGAAGCAACAATGACTGTATAGATAATTCCTCAGAAAAATGTAATTCCTCACTTTCACCATTGAGAGAAAAAGTTGACGAAACTGTTTTGACCCGATTGTCCAAATGATGTGGTTGATACAGCCTTGAGAAGGTTGGTCCTCTGTATCAAATGACGGGTCAGTAAATACCTTATAATTGACAGTAATAAGGAGCTTATAAATGAAGAAGAGGAGGTTTTCGAGGATTTCCCTTGAGAGGAGTCAGCTATTGAGGTCTTACTCATGATGTGATTGTCGAAATATTTCTTCAAATGCCCATCAATCCTACCCAGGAGATCACGAAAATGACGTCCGTTCAAAACTGTGTGTATAAATATATATATATATATATATATATATATATATATATATATATATATATATATATATCTGCAAAAGCTCTAGTGGTCGCAATTTTTGTTTAATCCGTACCAAACTTGATATTTAATCTTTTTATGTAAAAAGAAATATCGTTAACAGGAAAAAGAAGTTCGTTAACAGCTGAAATAGGACTAGTGGGAAAAGGGTGGGGAGGGGTTCCAGAGGGGAAATTCAAAATTCGATATATCTTGGTTAGTATATGTCGTATCGAAAAATGTTATAGGTCCAATCTTATTGAAAATTGAATCATGTATGAATGTTGCCCTTTACATATTTCATTATACATGAATCATTTGGATATTTAGATTTTATAGTTTTCCGCTTGCAGTAAACCCCCACTCCTCCTCATGTCACATTAATAATAATCTTTTATATGATGGACCACTTCATTACAAGGTTAAATACCAAATAAGGTTTTCATTGAACTTTTACTTTGTGAAATATATGCAAATTATGTTGACCTCCTTCCCCTACATCTTTTATTCTTGAACTACTAAAATTTGAGGGATTGAGATAAAAATTATTCCAATTCATTATAATTTACAGCACTAGCTATAGTAAATAGTTTTCAATAAAATTAGTGTTTTATATTCAGATATATTTCATTAATTTTTTTTCTTTCCTGTCTATCTATTCAGCCGCGAGGTTGTCTGGCCTGTTTGTTTACAATTCAGACGCTTTCCATTGTAGAGATTATTAACTTGTAAATTTACTGGCAGATTTCTCATTCAGTAATTCAGTTTGTATTTATTCACTGTGGTGTTACCAAATATGTAGATTTATCTATTGTAAACCTTCGCGTTGGAAATTTGCTTAGCTTACGCAGCTGCCTCTGCGTGACGGACTTTTTAGTTATTTGAGGTATTTATTGATTCTTATTATGCTTTACGATTAAATGCCAGGAAATAAAATTGAGGCAAGCTCACCATAAACGTACCAAACCTATAAGAATGTATTCCAAAATCTTTCTTGGGACTAGTAACAATGAAAGTAATGATGATTCCTTAGAAAAAGTATCGATATGATACCCTTAAGTCATGCGGTTGTCTGTCACTAGGGTTGAAATAAAACTATTTCAGCTTGCCGACGTTTCGGTGTAATTTATTACCTTTGTCAAGGTGAACTGAATGTTGTACAAGATCTGAATACTGCAATTGAGTTTAATGCTAAAAGAAATGTCCATAATATAAAATATAAAACGCTCTTTCGGGAAGGAGAGTCAGAGTTGATGTCTGTTTCGTTCAGGCATTTAACTCAATTGCAGTATTCACAACATTCCAGATGTTGTACAACATTCTGTTCGCTTTGACAAAGGTAATAAATTACACCGAAACATCGGCAAGCTGAAGTATTTTTATTACAACCTAAATGACCGACAACCACATCACGAAAGGATAGCTCCAACAGCGGTCATCACTAAGGATATTTATCGATATGATACTTTTTACTTTCGGGAGAAAGAGTCGGCGATACTGTTTGATCCTGACAGTCGAAATGATTTCGTCCGTTCCACCTTGAGAAGGTCGGTTGTACCTCTGGAGTAGCGGAGTGACGCACCGGAGTACTGACTCACCTTGACTATATATACCGACTTGTTTCTGCCACAGCTCTTCATTCCTTTCTAGTCATGGCGCCTTCCATATACTTTTTTTCGCTCCTCTTTCTGTTCAGTACGGTGTTGATTGTGGCTCAGTGTGCTCCAGTAAGCCCAGCTGTACAACAAGAAGCAGTGAGTACAATTTAAAAAAATTAAAATGATCAAAATTCGATAATTAAAACTATGTATCCCAAGATACTATGTAATTAAAATTGTGAATTCGTTTTTATAAAATATCCTTTACAAATTTATCACTTTTTTTTTATTACTTATGTGAACCTGAAACCATCCAGCATGGGATAACAGGTTATAATGAGAAATAGTTGAAAACAATGGGATTAATGAAAACAAATTATTTAGACATAAAATGCCTAAAACTAATAATTTTATGAAATACATCATATATCAGGTAAGTGTAGTTGAGATTTGTTCGTACATAATAAAGAAACGAAACTAAATAATAAATTTTGCTATTAACATTATAAGACCAACAACTTATAATTTATAAACGTGACCTTAACTAGGAAATTAGCTTTTGGAAGAAATAGTAAAATAAATTCAGTTTTCTTAATTTATGGAGTAGCCCAAAGTTGACCTATAGTTTGATAGGTCAACAACAAAATCGTAAATATCACGGTTTATTCGTTTTGAACTGATAAAAGATTTAACTCAAGTAAAATCCTAGTAACCGTTTCCTTAACCGATTTTGCTCGTTACGCACTTAAATTTACAAATTTTAGAGAAAGTTTAAGTTCCAAGTTTCATTAATAAAATATAAAATTCGCACGTAATTTGTGAATATTGAAACGACTACCTGAGAACTATAGGCCAATGAGTAAATAATGGAGTATCTGTTTTCTAGTACTTGAAATAGGTACTTCATTTTTAATATGAAAACATAATTTAGAAAAAAAATGGCATAGCTGATTGTTGTATTTTCAAATTCGGAATATTTGTATATATATCATTAAAATATTTTTAGAGCTTATTGCTAAGGGGTTTTAACATAGGGGAGACAGTGATTTCATCTAGATTGGTCTTCCAAAACTTCCAGGCAGGATGGTTTTCTCACAACTTCATAAATAAAAAAATTGGCCTTATATGTGATACTAAAATTGCGTATTGCGATGATTTCTTATTTGATATTTAAATTACAGTGAAAGTATCAAACGAGAAATATTTAGATGGGAAAACGTGCAAATTATACCTTTAGAAGACTTTTTTAATCAGGAATCTTAACAACTACTCTACAATAAAGTAGCCAACTACAAAATATGTTATGGCAAATATATGTTCAATATATTGGAAGTTAAATAAACGAAGCTGATAGAATTTCAAAAGGGGAGCAAATTTTAAATGTATAGGCAGAGTAGTGTGTTAAAGGTGTTATCTGAACCATTTTGGAAATGAAAATCCAAAGCCGACTATTTCTGAAGGCTTTTTAATAATATATTGCACTTTAGAGGTCATTAAAGAATGTTATCAAGCCACTTCCACGCATACATTTAGTATCCCCAAAGATAAATTTTGGGAAATCAATTATTTTAATAAATAATAATGAGGAGGTCAGGGTGGCTGAGTGGTTAGAGCTTTGGGCTGTCAAAGGTTGTGAGTTGACTGGCTTCCACTTCCCAGTTGGGCTGGTCCCCGCGGGAAGTTAGGCCATTAATATTATTATTAAAATGAATAATAGAAATTAGGTTTTCTTATTGCATAACACAAAGTGTGTCCTGCAGACGGACATGTTGAGGCTATGTGAGTCCTTTTGGCAGCAGTGTGTGCAAAAAATATGTTTGTTTGGAAATGTAGTTAAAAGCGGCAGACAATTTCTAACCCGGACCGAATAAGATATCTCTATAATGAAGTTCAAATGAAACTTTTCCAGATCATAATTTCATAAAGAAAAAGTATGTCAGTCAACTTCTAAAAGAATAGAGTGAAATTTTCGCCTTTTCAAATTACTATTTCAATAATTAAAATTTTCAACATTGAACCTGCTCAAACATTAGGCCTACTACAAAATGAAATGTGTGCTCCCATCTCTCATAGTTCGACAAATCTTGTTACTTATTCTTTCCACCCATCCGTTTGTATTCCTATCGGACAGTTGCTCTACTCTCTTTTGAAATAATGCATTATTTATCATTCTTAGAAGGCGTTGGAACAGTAGTCGTTCATTGACAAAGAAAAACTTTTCTCTGTAACTCAAATGAAAGTTTGATGACAAATTATTTTGCATTTTAAAAATGATAAGAGGGAAAAGATTTAAACCAAGTGCACTCTATGAAAAGGTGTTATCTAACTAATGTTTAAATAAGTTAACTTTTTAAATGGTTTTAATTGGTAAAACCTTAAAACATGTATGTATTTTCCCAGTGAGGTCTTTTTTTAAATTAAGTATAGTTGGTTGTAAATGAATAAAAAAAAAATCTCCTATTAATATCATAAAAAAAGTTTTTACGTTCCAAATGCTTTTGAATAGGCATTTAAGCAAGAAAAATGATTTTTAAAGCATTTAAATATAGCATTAATGTATAACATTTTATTATTTTATTTTCAGTATAACAAAATTGGCCCATTTTATTTGAATAATTCTCCATATTATATTTTCATGCCAATTCCATCATTTTAATGACTTGGTCATTGCTTATTCACTCTACCGTTTCAATTATATAAGGGTGAAGTTAGCTAGATAACTAACATAAAAATAGTTAAAAAGCTCTCCATAAGTACATTTTACAGATACAGACGTTTGGGTTTCGAATTCAAAAATGGTTGAAAAGGAGATGAATAAGTCCGTCACGCAGGGGCTGCGTAAACTAAGCAGATTTCCAACGTGAAGTTTTACAATAGAGAAATTTCACGAGAGCCGAGAGTTAAGGAAACGACCAAACTACGTAGCTTTTGGTGGGGAAGCCCAGTTAGCCGCCCAGTTTTAATAAAAATGCAAATATCTCGGTTAATATTCAAGATAGAGAATAAATGTATATAACAATATTTATAGTAAATTTAATTTGCAATAAGATTGATTCTGTACAATTTTTCGACCCGACGTATAGTAGCGGAGATATTTTGAATTTTCGAAAATCCTCCCCCCTCCCACTCGTCCGATTTCAGCTGTTAACGTACTTGATCTTTCAAAATATCGAGTTTGGTACCGATCAAACAAAAATTGCGACCGCTAGAGCGGTAACAGACAAATATATATATATATATATATATATACACAGTTTTGAACGGACTTCATTTTCGTCATCTAATAGGTAGGATCGATGGACATTTGAAGAAAAATGTCGAAAATTCCGTAATGAGTACAACCTCAATAGCTGATTTCCCTTAAGGGAAATCTGCTAAAAAGTGGACGTTAATTATTAATAATATATATATATATATATATATATATATATATATATATATATATATACAGTTTATTACGGAGATATTTCGAATTTTCGAAAATCCTCTCCTTTAAACCCCACCCCCCTCTGGTCCGATTTCAGCCGGTAACGAACTTCATCTTTCTTTTTATATAAAACGACTAAATATCGAGTGTGGTAACGATCAAACAAAAATTGCGACCACTAGATCGTCATATATATATATATATATATATATATATATATATATATATATATATATATATATATACAGTTTTGAACGGGCCTCATTTTCGTCATCTACTAGGTAGGATTGATGGACATTTGAAGAAAAATTTTGAAAATTCCGTCATGATTACAACCTCAATAGCTGATTTCCCTTAAGCCTATTTTTATATCTAACAGCTTTGTTAAACTTAATAATTATTGATAAGTCTATATTAAAAAGCAAAGAAGACCCTTACCACAAAAAAGTCCGTCACGCAGGGGCTGCGTAAACTAAGCAGATTTCCCTCGTAAAGTTTAGTAATAGATAAATATACATACTGCTAACACAACACCGTGAATAAATACAAACGGAAATAAGAAATGTTTCATCCAATTTCAATAGCCTGCCGACAGGAAGCGTTAGGTTAGAAATGTAAACAAACGAGTCCCGCCTCACAACGGAAAGAAAAACAATTACTGAAATATATCAGAATATAACACATTAATTTTATTGAGAACTATTTAGTATATCTAGTACTGTAATTAATAATGAGTCAGAATAATTGTTATCTCAATCAATAATATTTTAGTAGTCCAAAACTTTAAGATGGGGGGGGGGGAGTCACCAGTGCATATTTGCATGTATCTCGTATAATAAAGGTCTCTTGAATACAATTTTTGGTATTTAAACTTCCAATAATGTGATTTATTATGTATCAGAGTATTGTTTACGTAACATGAGTAGAAGTGGCGGTTTGGTGAAAACTGAAAAATGCAAATATCTCGGTTAATATTCAAGATAGAGAATAAATGTATAGAACAATATTTATAGTAAATTTAATTTTCAATAATGTTGATTCTATAAAAGTTTTCGATCCGACGTATAGTAACGGAGATATTTTGAATTTTCGAAAATCCTCCCCTCTAAACCCCCCCTCCCACTGGTCCGATTTCAGCCGTTAACGAACTTGATCTTTCTTTTTACATAAAACGCTTAAATATGAAGTTTGGTAAGGATTAAACAAAAATTGCGACCGCTAGAGCGGTAACAGACAAATATATAGATATATATATATATATATATATATATATATATATATATAGATATATATATACAGTTTTGAACGGACCTCATTTTCTTCATCTACTAGGTAGGATCGATGGACATTTGAAGAAAAATGTCGAAAATTCCGTCATGAGTACAACCTCAATAGCTGATTTCCCTTAAGGGAAATCTGCTAAAATGAATTGTAGATAGCAGATTTCTTTAAATTTATATACTTAATTATATATATATTTAAAACTCAAATTTTTTTTGTTCTGTTCAAATTTCGATACTTAAACTTTACACGTACAACTGAAGTTCATGTTCGTTACTGGGTGATGATTTGTAAGGGTGGGAGTTTTGTGAGTGAATACAATTAAAATAGTTAATATTTTCCTTTACGTTTAAGAAAAAATGCTATTCTAATTCAGTAATCTATTAAAGGTGTTATATACATTTTTTCTGAAACTCAAATCCATCATGTTATTTACATTTTGTCATGTTCTTCGTAGTTTCATGGCATGGGTCACCAATAAAAATACAGTTTTTCAGCGCAAAATTTATTCATACTGCACTACACGTTTCGTGGCAACTGTCCCTTTTTTACTTTGGAGGTTGTTGATACTGAGGACCTCCTCAGTGAGGACAGTCGCAATGAACGTGAGAAGGAAACGAGCACTTCAGAAATTGATAGTTCCTGAAGTGGTGGTATGTAAGCCACGAAACATGTAGGACAGTATGAATAATGTTTTTGAGGAAAAATTGTCTTTTATTGGTGACCCTTGCCGTATGATACTATGAAGATCATATAAAAATGTTGGGTCCAGAATAAGAAGAATTACATTTTTTCGTAATCCACATTGTGAAGAATAACAATCCTATTAATGAGATTTTAAATTTAGTTATTATATCCTGTAATGCATCAAGTAGTGCTAAATTTCAAGTTTGATTAACAGCGGGCCTTGTGAAAGGTAGAAACTTGCATTTAAATCAGAAGTATGTGACATTTATTAGTCGCCACCAGTGAGTTTGCAGTATTATATTCAATGTCTATAGTCTATTACATTCATTCAGAACCGCATATGGAAAATCTGTTTAGTCTACGCAGCACCTGCGTGAAGGCCGTTTAGTATGTCGAGAGTATTGCCCTTGAATCTAGTTAGTCTGAATTATTTGAACTGAAATGGTTTCGTAATGAATAAAGTATGTATACTTCCATTAAACTATATTATTTATACTAGTAAAATTCCTGACACAGTACACTTAGTTAAAAAAAGAATAAAATAAAGTAAAAAAAAAAAAAAGCTTTTTGGGGTATTATTATTTAAGTGTCTCATTCGGAATCTAAAAATAAAATGAGCCTAAAGTACGCAGTTGATAAGGGATGATGGCTCGGACCTCACAGTTCCATTAAAAAAGATAAATGGTCCCAGTCCAAATCCAATTATTAAATAAAGTATTGAAAATTAGATTGGGTCCGGAAAGAGAACCAAATTATGCTGAAGTTTGTAACAGTTGGCGGCAGAGGGGTAAGTTATTTTGCCCAGTTTCCCTAATTATATGAAAACATTGGATCTCACTCTCTTTACAATCACTGCAGGGAGTTAATTAAAGGTCCCACTTTATATAGTTCTCTGACTCACTTATATAGTTTCAATGAATTTAATATCTTTTTTTTTTTAATTAAAAAAAATTAACGCCTATTTTTATTACACCAAAGTGCCAGATTATTCCCTTTTAGTGGAACCAGCTATTGAAGTACCTACTCACAATGTGAGTTTAGGAAATTGTCTTCAAAAGTTCATCTAGGCTAATTATATGTATGTATATATACTGATTTTTATTTTTTTATTTTTTATTTCACCTAATTTTCGTCATCTCCTAGTAAAGCTCGATGGACATTTGAAGATATCGCGAGAGAAGAGAGAGAGAGAGAGAGAGAGAGAGAGAGAGAGAGAGAGAGAGAGAGAGAGAGAGAGAGAGAGAGAGAGAGAGAGAGAGAGAGAGTGTGTGAGAGAGAGAGAGAGTGAGAGAGTGAGTGTGAGAGAGAGAGAGTGAGAGAGAGAGTGTGTGTGAGAGAGAGTGTGTGAGAGAGAGAGAGAGTGTGAGAGAGAGAGAAAGAGTGAGAGGGTGAGGGAGAGAGAGAGAGAAGAGAGAGAGAGAGGAGTGAGAGAGAGAAGAGAGAGAGAGAGAGAGTGTGAGAGAGAGAGAGAGAGAGAGGAGAGGGAGAGAGAGAGAGTGAGAGAGGAGAGAGGAGAGAGAGGAGGAGAGAGAGAGTAGGAGAGAGAGAGAGAGAGAGAGAGAGAGTGTGTGAGTGAGAGAGAGAGTGTGTGAGAGAGAGAGTGTGTGAGAGAGAGAGAGTGAGCTATAAATATAACAAGGGTGGTAACCTGTCTCTATTAGCCATAGTTGTAAAAAGTGGACGCTAATAACGAATAATAATTAAAGTTAAGTTCGTTGGAGATGAATAAAACCAAAAAAATCGAAATTCCATTCTCTCTCTCTCTCTGTATATATTTATGTGTGTGTACATATATATATATATATATATATATATATATATATATATATATATATATATATGAACATTTTAATTTTTTTTTAAAAATTTGCGGCATGAGTAGGACCTCAATAGCTGTTTTCCCTTAAGCGAAGTCTGCTGAAACGTAATTACGTTTGATAGCCCGTTATCTAACGGTTGATAAAATTCATCCAACTTTCGGGGAATATAAAAATACAATAACAAAAGAAAAATGGAGTTATATAATTGATATAGACATTATACAACTCAGTCTCACCTAAATTAAATTAGTTATACTATCACAATAAATAAAAAAAGTATTGACAATTTGATTTAGTTGTACGAGTATAATTATTATGTTAGGAGTAAACAGGAGAAGGCTTGGGTGAGGGGCATATTTCATTACTGATAGACTCATTGCATTCATTACAAAATATTTTTTTTACCCATAATTTTACATTAAACATAAAAATTTTATTAATTCGTAGAATTAAATACGTTAAAGAATTAATTCTTAGAAGTAAATGTTAATGAATATATATACGTATTAATTGGTATTTTGAGGAAAGCAAGACAGGCATCTTTTCCATAAGTATCACTAACTTCCAAATGTGGCTGTAAATACTCTTCAAGTTTTATGATTAAATATGTACTAATAGGAAGACAATAATCCGTCACGCAGGGGCTGCGTAAACTAAGCAGATTTCCCTCGTTCCGGTATGACAGAGTAGTCATCTCAACTCATGATATATTTTCTATTTCTATATAAAAACACGATGAATAGAAGTAGGTGTATATTAAAAGCTGAAAGCAAGAAGTTTGAGTAACTCGCTTAATATTTATGAGTTTCGAATAAATGTATATAACAACAATTTTAGGGCATAAATAGTTTAACAAGACTGGTTCTATAAAATATCTATTTAATCGGAATTTTCGAACACCCCCACCCCCTAACATTCCTCGTTGAGTTTGAGCCATTAACTAACATGACCTTTAGAGTTGAATAAAACAGTTAAATGGTATACATCAAATAAGCATTTTAAGAACGTAAAATCATATATGATGACGTAAAAACATTCTGCATTTGCATATATCTCACACGGCAAAAGTTCAATGAAAATAACATTGTTATTTTTCATGATATATCAGTATATTTTTATATTGATATGAGTAGGAAGTGCAAATACCTCGATTACTATTCATGATAGAGAAAATACGTATTTAACAAAATTATATAAAATTAAATTTAAAAAAGAGTTGTTCCATATTTCGAACCGACATACAATAACGGAGATATATCGAATTTTCCCAACTCTAAATCCCTTCCTTACCCAGTGTGATTTCAGGCTTTATATCTTTAGTTTTACTTGAAGCGCTTAAAGTTCTAGTTTGTTACCGATTAGGCTAAAATTGCGACCGCTAGAGTGGTATCTGGCAAATATATATAAATATATATATATATATATATATATATATATATATTTCAAAGATAATCATTTCTGACAAATGTGCATAAAGTAAGTGATTGTTGTCACCTACTAATCGTACATATTTGTTGACTTTGGTGACTGATCGGCCGGATAAAAAAGTGTGACGAGTTTCTACATTAATCTATGTTAGTATATGGTAAAATGACTAACGAATATATAGGAGTGGATCCGAGATAAGGCACGCACTGTTTGGTTGATCTACTTAACAGGTTCTTTAGTGTACAGTCTTTCACTTAGCTAATTTTTCTCATCTGTAAAACATCCTGAGGTGATTCAGCAGCTACCGAATAAAAATGGAGTGATTAGAGGTCACGTATTGAATACACCTAATTGATGAGGGTTGACGATACTTTCTTTCACGAAAATCCAATGTTTAGCATCTGCTAAATACAAATAAAGACATGATTAAGTAACCGAAATAAACGTTAAATATTATTTACTACAACTCATAAGTGGTCAGATTTGGCCAACGTGCTCTCGGGTTGTTCTCTATCGCCTCCTCAAAAGTGTCTTTGATATTGTAAATCATTTGGATAAAAGTTTTTTACAAACAAGATAAAAAAGTGTGATTCTATCCGTAGATTCTCCAACAAACTCAACTGGATGGTGTAATGTTATTCAATAGTTCAATGAATTGTTGTCTTGTCATATTAGCAGATTTCCCTTAAGGGAAATCAGCTATTGAGGTTGTACTCATGACGGAATTTTCGACATTTTTCTTCAAATGTCCATCGATCCTACCTAGTAGATGAAGAAAATGAGGTCCGTTCAAAACTGTATATATATATATATATATATATATATATATATATATATATATATATATATCTATATATTTGTCTGTTACCGCTCTAGCGGTCGCAATTTTTGTTTAATCCTTACCAAACTTCATATTTAAGCGTTTTATGTAAAAAGAAAGATCAAGTTCGTTAACGGCTGAAATCGGACCAGTGGGAGGGGGGGGTTTAGAGGGGAGGATTATCGAAATTTCGAAATATCTCCGTTACTATACGTCGGATCGAAAAATTATACAGAATCAATCTTATTACAAATTAAATTTACTATAAATATTGTTATATACATTTATTCTCTATCTTGAATATTAACCGAGATATTTGCATTTTTCAGTTTTCACCAAACCGCCACTTCTACTCATGTTACGTAAACAATACTCTGATACATAATAAATCACATTATTGGAAGTTTAAATACCAAAGATTGTATTCAAGAGACCTTTATTATACGAGATACATGCAAATATGCACTGATGACTCCCCCCCCCCCACCTTAAAGTTTTGGACTACTAAAATATTATTGATTGAGATAACAATTATTCTGACTCATTATTAATTACAGTACTAGATATACTAAATAGTTCTCAATAAAATTAATGTGTTATATTCTGATATATTTCAGTAATTGTTTTTCTTTCCGGTGTGAGGCGGGACCCGTTTGTTTACATTTCTAACCTAACGCTTCCTGTCGGCAGGCTATTGAAATTGGATGACACATTTCTTATTTCCGTTTGTTTATTTATTCACGGTGTTGTGTTAGCAGTATGTATATTTATCTATTACTAAACTTCACGAGGGAAATCTGCTTAGTTTACGCAGCCCCTGCGTGACGGACTATTTTTATTCCATGTTTATGTCAGTGGAAGTCATAGTTTCCTTATTACGAGGGCGATAGGAAGGTGTTCTTGTAGTTACAATGCTTGTTTTACAATAATGACAAATATTATGTTAGAGTTGTTGAAAACAAATATTTACTAGTCATTCAAACATATTTATATTTGTAGCGCCAATGTCACAGTCATTTCTGGCATCATACGTGGCCGGATGCTGCTGATATGAATTCTCTGAACTTTCTGCCTTGTTTCCAGTTAATAAGAATGTCTCGTTAAGGGAAGTGTGTCTCTTCTTCGACCATAAATTAATAAGAAGGAGCTAATCTAAAAAGTCACTTTAAATACAGGCTAATAACAATTATTCTTCATCAACAACTGTCCAACTGTAACTATTCAGTGCCATTAATGAGTTTGTGCCTTAAGGACCGTCCGCTGAGTCAGTGGCTAGCTGTGGACTACCTGTCAATGAATGGGAAGGGTTGTGGCATTACCTCAGACTCATTCATAAACCGCAGCCAAGGAAATTGTCAGCATTGTCTACAGCTGATTGCCTATGGAGGCAGGGCCTTGCACGTCCACACTACGTCTGAATCACCACAACTTTCTAATACTCTTCCATTTAAATGTTTATAGCTTCAAGCTACTTTATTCTATAAGTATAGCATAACCCTTTGTTGTCTTATATCATTGAAGGGTTGCTAGCATAAACCCCACTAGTCCAAAAAAACACTTTTTTGGTAAATTAAAGAAACCGTTTTTCTTCACTCTATGAGGGAGTAAACTTTTGATATTATTTTTATAAACTCCTTGGGAATCAGGAATGTTATCTATACTAATTTACAGATGATCAAATATATCCTCTTTCAATGGTGAAGAAGAATGTTGTGGACTAATGGGGTTTTAGGTGGAATTCAACAAAAACCTAAAAGTCAAATATCACATAATCAGGTAGAAAAAATAGTATTCCGCATATTGAGTTACTTGTTTATTTGATTTAATGATTGTAATTAGAAAAATGAACAATTTTGAGAACAATTATGAATCAAAATCTTAAATAATGTGTACAATAAATTTGGAAAAAAAAAATCTTGAGATCCATCACTAATGTCATTGTTATTAGATTGGTAGTCAACCAAGTTGGCTGCTCTAGCTGGGGCAAACAGTCTCATGTAAAACTCCTTGCTTGCAGGATGTTCCAGGTAGTCAGCAAGTAGTATATTGTCCTTAGTCGAACTAACTGGCTAGTGGGGTTTCTGCGGAATCGACGTATTTTTAACTCCCGAAACAGTCCGGCGAGAGGTGTTTTTGACGATTTCGATTATAGGAGTGTGTAATACTGTACGCTTCAGAATTGCACCTCAAACTCATTTTTCAATTTTTTTGACTAGTAGGGTTTTTGCTTGGAACCCTTCAATTGTTTTTATTTATTTGCTCACAATTGCCCTGCTAGTCGCAATTCGTCTACGATCATTAACAAGCTTTATATTTAAACGTTTCTTGTTAAAACTACTATATGACCTTTAGTTAATGGACCAGTAGGACTGGGGGTTCAGGGAAGGACGCAAAATGCAAAAATGGAGATGTAATCGAAAAATGTTTCATAGGAAATCTCCTTAATAAAGCAATGTCCTTTGACTTTTGGTCATACATTTTTCTGAAATTCGAATATTATCTGTGTTAATTCAATTTTTTGTAGGTCTATAGTAGAGAGGTAGCTAGGAAATACTAGCTTTGTCAATTGAAATAAGCATAATCACCTTTATATTAAGCTTCACTCTGAAAATAAGTGCGTAAAATAAAAGTCATTAAACATTCCTTGTTCAAATATTCTGCAATACTCGAAAGTTTTTTATCAGATTTCCCTTACGGGGGAGGTCTTTTATTGAGTCGTACTCATGACGCGATTTTTGAAAAATTCCTTCAAATGTCCATCGATCCTACCCAGATGACAAAAATGACTTCCATTCAAAACTATATATATATCTTTTAACACTCTAGCTGCCGTAATTGTTGTTTAATCGTTTTATGTAAAAAGAAAGATCAAGTTCGTTAATTGCCGAAATCGTACCAGTGGGAGGGGGATTTCAAAATATCTCCGTTATTATGAGTTGGATCGAGAAATTGTATAGTAACAATCTCATTGAAAGTGTAATGTTCTATACACGTTTTTTCACTATCTGGATTATTAACCTAGATATTTGCATTTTTTTAGTTTTCGGCCTTTAATAAAGGCCCCCACTCTTACTCATTAACACTAAGGTGTTATATTATGAAGCACATTATAGGTAGCCTAATTACCAAACATTATTCTCATGGAACTTTTACGTTTTGATCTAAATGCAAATACGTGACGCGCGTAGGAAATCTGCTTAGTTAATGCAGCCCCTGCGTGACGGACATTTAATAGTCTGAGTTTGTAACAAACGTTTAACAATGCGCCTTTGTTATTCATACAGAACATTCTGTAAATTCAGAAGAACGTGATTTTTTTTCCTGTTTATATTGTGCATGGTAAGTAATGGTAATATAGGCCCCTTGCATATTATCTGTAGTAGCTAATGTTTGAAGTTGTCAAGTATTTCGTGCGGGAGGTGTAATTGGTGTATAAGTAGTAGTAATTGTTACGTATCCGATTACGCTCAAAATAAACTCTGAGTTATTTCGAAGTGGTAACTCTATTGGTTGGATTTCCTTGAACGTAATTTGACGGGAGATCGTAAAAATGGTTTTATTAGTGTTTTCAATGTTAAAACATTTAATGTATTGTTCAGTCCGTGATATGTACTGAAATGACTGAAACTAAAGGGAACTTAGCAAATAATATACAAACGTTAAATGACGATGGAAGAATGACTAGAGCAATGGAAATAAATCGGTTCGTTCATGGCCTTCATTCAACACTATATAATATTGATAAATTACTTAAATTAGTTTTAATATAGGGAGTCTTAAGATTTATATCATTTCATTTCCATATTGTGTTGGGTATAAAAGATATAAAATCCTTGGGGACCAACTCCTTGCATTGTGAGCTACCTTAAATTACAGAAGTCTTTCTGAGGCGAAGAGTTCAACTTTCTCAGTAAAAACTTCTTAAACCACGCTCATCTATTACTTTATGAAAGTTTAACTAGCTCTTTCACCGTAAACCAGCTTTTATGAATTAATTTGTGTTGGAAATTAATGTATTTTGGATTTAAGTGTGAATAGAAATTTGACTAAATGAAATTATAACCTTGGAGTATTTACATTTTTAATAAAAAGTTGATGATTTAAGGAAACTTTGTATATTAAATGACTTATTCATGTAAAAATGTTGTTAAGGGACCTGTTAAGCTTTCAGCTAATACAATTCTCCTGGACTTGACTAAAAACTCCAGTCTGTAATTCTTGTTCCCGTAAAGCTCATTTCAGAAACATGAAAGTGTGTTTTCTAGTCTGTTAGCAGATTTCCCTTAAGGGAAATCAGCTATTGAGGTCGTACTCATGACGCGATTTTCGAAAAATTTCTTCAAATGTCCATCGATCCTACCCAGGAGATGACGAAAAAAAAGTCCGTCACGCAGGGGCTGCGTAAACTAAGCAGATTTCCCACGAGAAGTTTTACAATAGAGAAATCTGCCTATTAACAACTGTAGTAGTAAGAAACCTCTAAACCTAAAACATTATTTAGGGCGTAATAACCCAGAAGTTTCTAGCCCCAAAAAACAGTTAACCTAACCTCTAAACCTATTCACGAGGGACGAATAGTTATGGAAACGGCCACCAGAGCTCTCGGCGAAAATCCTTTCCTCTAAACCCCCCCTCCCACTGGTTCGATTTCATCCGTTAACGAACTTGATCTTTCTTTTTACATAAAACGACTAAATATAGAAACCAAAAAAAAAAAAAAAACTTAAAAAACGATCAAACAAAAATTGCGACCGCCCCCCTAGAGCGGTAAACAGACAAATATATATAATATGTATATATATATCTATATAATATATATATATATATATATATATACAGTAGGAGGCGTGTTTATCCGAACCCCCCCCGTCAAATTATCCGAAACGTCCAATTATCCTGAACGCGCTTTGGAAAGTTTTTTTGTATTTTTTTAACTACATATTTCAATTTGCATGCTGTTTTATATACAGAATGAAGAAGTTGCAAAATTTCAAGAATATGTATTCTTTGAAGCAATGCCCTGTTTAGAGCGTGAATAACTTTTTAGCAGAACGGAAAAAGCCTGGGTTCCCCTCCTTTTGTGATCGCGGGACTGACTGAGCCCAACTGTTCGGGGGAATCAGAGCTTCTTTCTGTTTACCTGAAATGGAAGTCTACTCCGCGGCTGGAAACGCGGATGTAAAATGTCAGCCCTTCCGCCTCTCCCATCTTTTTGCAGGTCAGTTCTAGACAAAACAGTTCATGCGCGTCGGAAGTATGTATTTTTAATATGTAATATGTAATTGTAATGATGAATACAAAGTGTTTTATACAATTATCTTATTTTCTTAAAGAAACTAGTTATCCGCACAAATCGATTATCCGAACTTGCGCGATCGCAATTAGGTCGGATAAACGACGCTCTATACTGTTATAGATATATATATACAGTTTTTGAACGGGACCTCATTTTCGTCATCTCCTGGAGTAGTGGATCGATGGACATTTGAAGAAAAATTTCGAAAATTCGTCATGAGTACAAAAACCTCAATAGCTGATTTCCCTTAAGGGAAATCTGCTAATGAGGTCCGAACAAAATTTTATATATATATATATATATATATATATATATATATATATATATATTTGTCTGTTAACGCTCTAGCGGTCACAATTTTTGTTTGATCGTTACCAAACTCGGAATTTAATTGTTTTATGTAAAAAGGAAGATCAAGTTCGTGAATGGCTGAAATCGGACCAGTGGGAGGGGGGGGTTTAAAGCGGGGGATTTTCGGAAAATTCAAAATATCTCCGTTATTATGCGTCGGATCTAAAAATTGTATAGAATCAATCTTATTGCAAATTAAATTTACTATAAATATTGTTCTATACATTTATTCTGTATCTTGAATATTAACCGAGATATTTGCATTCTTATGAAATTTGGGCCGATACCGGATTTTTGAATTTCCCGCGAAAAGCTAGTTTGGCCCTTTGCCGTAACCGTTCGGCTCTCCTATGGAGATTTCTCTATTGTATAACTTCACGTGGGAAATCTGCTTAGTTTACGCAGCCCCTGCGTGACGGACTTTTTTTTTTGTTTGATTTCCCAATAGAGTACTAAATTATCCATCGTTTTTGATTGTAAAGCACAATATTTGATTTTATTAATACATTTTTTTAAAAAAGGAAATCGTATTAGTAGGAGGCTCAATTCGTTCAACATTTGAGTTCAATAACTCGTTCAGTATGTTGAGAAAATGAACGTGTAGAAGACAATTTTAGAACTGAACTTTGTTAATAAGTTTAGTACCATATTCCTTTTTAATTTTTCAATTTTTCATCTTGATTTTATTTTTAAATGTAACAGTATGATATCAAACATGGTATTTATCCAATAAGAATTGAAACGTCAAGATTATAACGTAATTATTATGTTCATTGATTAAGTCAAGCCAATCATTTATCCATGAATCGCTCATAACAAATGTCTTTAAAAAACAATAAGTGGTATTTACGCTTGGAATAAGTATAATATTTCGTGACATAAAGTGAGGTGAGAGTTTGTGGAAGTTCACTTAAGGCCCAATATAAAGGTGTATAAAAGACAGTTAATTTTCGAATTCTTAACTCCAAAATGAACGGATTTAAGCCCTTCTCATATGATTTACAAAATCTAAAATATGCAAAGATAAAGATTATTTTTGTTGGTTATAATGGACATTGGGTGTGGGGAATGGGGGGGGGAGGGTTGTTAGAAAACTAAAAGTTCCTAATACCTAAGTTATTATGAATCGAATACAAAAAATTCATATAAACTATCCTAGGGAAAATGTAATGCCCTATAAATGTCGTTATATGTATATCTTTTGTATTATAATAATTAGCTGTGATATTTGCGTTTTATCAGTATTCAGACTCTGTGAACTTCTCTCTCCCTCCTCCTATCCTAGTCATGCGATTTTACGTAACTACTAACCATCTCATACATAACTGGTATATCAATTGAGGAGAGAAACAGAGAATAGACGATGAGTTGAGATCAGCGCCTCCTAACCAGCTCGTTGGAAATCTGCTTAGTTTACGCCTCGTAAAGGATTGTTTCATCTTGATAGAGTCCCAATGTAAGCCAATGTGATACATAAACTGCCCATTGATGCTTAGTGATGTAACTTGGATACGTTTGTCATCGCGATCGCTATCGTTTTAAATACATACATACATTGATACATAATGGCAAATCCGTTTTTTCTTCAACAGTCGATTTCACGTATCAAGAACATAACTCATTATTCACAGATTTATTTTTTCAAGAAGGATGTTTTATTTCATTTATAATAGTGGATTAATTTCCATTGCCGTACTTGTCCCCAATGAACAACGATTTGTTATTTGTTTCAGCTTAGTATCCCTAAAATGGTTTTTATTTATTTAAGCATATTGCATGTTAAAGCAGTTGAGAATTCATTCTTCTAATAAATTTTAAATTAGACCATTTCTCTCCCTCTCTGATGGTTCAGGTCATTTCAAAATCACGGTGTTCATGTTTTACAGTTTTCTTTTAAATAAAAAGTCTTGGCCTCTAGAACAGTAGAGTTATTTCATGCGGTATGTGTTTCAGGTGGAGTTTATGAGGAAGTTTGGGTATATTGACAAAGGCGGAGGAGAATATGAGCCGCTGATAACTTCCCTCGAGGGTGCTATCAAAGAAGTGCAGAAGTTCGGAGGGATACCTGAGACAGGTGTTTTAGACTCTGAAACCATCAAGGTAAGCCAGTCTTAATGATTTATTTATTTAAATTTACCAAAGTGAATACCGAAAGTGATAATTACCGAAAGTGGTTTTTGACTAAGAAAATGCCTCATTTCATTATTTTACTGTTGAACCCCATTTACACTTTTCCCCACATAATATGTATAAGATTTAATAATGTTAATTGAATTGTTAAAATCAGTGAAAAACAATATTACGCATGTGAAACTTAAATAGCCCCCAACTGTCTTCAAAATGAGGCCTCAATCCAATCAGGCTTCCAAAGAAGTGTCATGAAGAGCTTTCCTAAGATTTCACAAGCGTTGAAACCAGATCATAAGTTAAGTGATTTCCATGAGGGAGTGACCTATAAAATCAATATTAGGCTATTAATTTAAAGATATATAAATTGAAAGGCTCAATTCCCTTTTGAAAACATTGAAGATGCTGAGGCCACGAGATCGATGTAGTTGATTGTCACTGAAAAGCGACCACAACTCTAGTAAACCCCTCCTGAATGGTTCAAGTATGCAGAATAAGCCATTATAAGGGAGGGTACATATCATGAGATTTGGTTAAAAGAGAATTTTAGAGGAATGAGCAAAAACGAGTATTGCCCCAAAGGATAACAAACTTTAATGCTAAAATTATAGTTGTGTGCTCCATTCTACAACCTCTTAGATAGGTAAGTGGTCAACTCGAAGTACAACCCCAAGTATACAAGAAGTTCTTGGAATACGTTTCCTCCAGTAGATTGATAAGAATAATGGTCCAGATGGCAGATCTACTACTGGTTGGCTGCTTGTAGATTGTTCTGAAGTGTCTAAGTCCTCCGTCAAGAAATTATTTGTTGTTGATTTTTAGTTTGCCACTTAATTTCTCTAATAATGTGTAATAATTCAATTTTGTATATCCTGTTTATGAATATAACTGGAAGCTGTGTGAAAAGGGGAAGAAAAGGAGACAATGAAAATGGAGCTACATTACGAAATAGAGTCATAAATACTTGTTGACGCAGAAGGAGCGCCAGGTGTCCGCTACGATAAATAACTTTTCGTGTCTCTTTGTTTTATACTCGGCTCCTTCCATCCAGTCAGTCCTTCTTAAATTGTTGAGGCATGCGCAACTTTACAATGGTCAATAAAGTATCTCCTTTCACAGAGACAGAGAAATAACTTGATTTTTTTTTTTGTCGGACATGAAAACACACTAATACGTCAATTTCTGTTGATAAAGATGTCCTAATAACCATGCCACTAATTAAAAAATAAAGGGATATTATTACAATTCCATACTACTATGTAGTTGGCACCATTTGGACAGTTTGATCAGCTGCTAGGATCCTCTAAATGTGGATTCTTATAAAACTTCTTCTTGAAGCCCTTCGACAGGGCATAAAGATATTTTTGTGGGTCTGCTTCTTCACTCCCCTGCTGGGCAATATATGATTTTCTTGTGTGGAATTTTGGGTTCCAGTTTTTCAAAATGTAACCCATTTCGTTGCGTGTTTTTTGTACTAGCTGAAATGGTAACAGGAATGTAGAAGAACTCCTCAAATACGGCCAGTAACCACCATTTGTGCTCCTCCGCCATGTTTCCAAAAATACTCCTGACAATACTCTGCCAACCGTATTATACGTATAACAAGAACGCCTTAATACGAATAAACAATTGTGTTCAGTCGTCAGTTTGAATTTTAAACTTCCCGCGCTCGCAGTGTTCCTAGACCCGCCACACACACACATGCATATCGCCAAGGCCGTGGCTACAGCGGAAAAACACATGCCAGTTCAAGAAGGCATCGGCCAGCAACAAGGATATGAGTCAGTTGCTTTTAGACGCCCGCTACCAGTCAGTTGCTCTCAGACTCTGTGGCCGTTTCGTACGGCCATCCCAGGGGTAGGCAGCCCCTCTTCATCCACTACAGATCACCGCTTCATAGTTAACCGCTTCACAGATTAACC
Organism: Riptortus pedestris; assembly: GCA_019009955.1. NCBI lineage: Eukaryota > Metazoa > Arthropoda > Insecta > Hemiptera > Alydidae > Riptortus > Riptortus pedestris. The sequence goes on from CM032231.1 coordinate 67,967,811, forward strand.
GCTTCATAGACAACCGCAGTTGGAAGTCACCCGGGACAGTCTATGATCACCTCTACTAGAGTCAACAGGTTTTTGCTGCTCCCGCCTTTGCTCCTTCTGGCCACGTGGTCCATCCAGATTTATCACCGCTACCAGACTGTGCATCATCTCTAGGAAGTGGCATGATTCCCGCTATTTAACGACCTAATAATGCTAGCATTATGTTCGCAAGTATCGCATGAGTACTCATATATATTATAGGACCCAATGCTAATTTAGTGTATATAGTTATGGCCGCCATCTTAGTACATAAAGGTTGTTTACGGCCTAAATTTCATGTTTTGTTATAAGAGATATATTTAAACTATTCATTTTCCCTAATTCTTAACATATTAGTTCTTACGTTTGTTTAATGCTTACATTTCATGTTTTGTTATAGAGATATTCTTTTAAACTATTACAATATACCTAATTTCTTAAGAGAACTCACATAGTTGTTTTGTCTTCTTTATTTATCTTTTTCCCTCATCTCTTCCATGAGAAATAACAAATGTTTCAGTCTAAATTCTCTCCCACCTTTTCTTGCCTTTTAACACAAGAATTTCCGCCATTACATTTTGTGTGCCGACATTTTCTATTACATCTAAAGCTTACCGCACGCCCCTACATTTTGGTGCCGAGTAACCCGGGAAGTGTTCATTAACCGGAAGTGTTTATCCGGAAAAGTAAAAGATTCCCCGCTTTAGAATAATAAAAGTTTACCGCTAAACAAGACTAATTGAATTATAAAAGTTCACCGCAAAACCAACTATTTGAGTTCTAACCTAGTTGTAAGTGTACATTTCATTTCATTATTTCTTATCCTTGTATAATTGATGTTCTTTAATTTTCTTATATTTTTGTATAAAAGGTTTATCTTCAATATGGATCCTAAAGCTAAAAACAATCAGACCAACCGCTTTCATCAAATGTTTATAAAGGAATACATAGAAAAGGAAGATACGCTTCCCAGTGATTTAACCGCCAAAATTGTAGATATCAAGCTCACATGCGTTACTTGTAGCCGCCATTGGCGAGACAGTTGTCTCATCCCCTCCACCCTGCTCTTCAAATGCCCGCGCAAATTTAAATGCTCACCACCTATCTCATGTTCCTGGCTCAATCCCCTCCACCCTGCTCTTCAAATGCCCGCGCAAATTAAATGCTCACCACCTACTTCATGTTCCTGGCTCATCCCCTCCACCCTGCTCTTCAAATGCCCGCGCAAATTTAAATGCTCACCACCTACTTCAAATGTTCCTTTTCCGCATTTATAGCGGAATTTCAAACCTCGATACCAACTAGCAGCTCGCATGAACCACTCTTTTGAAAAAATATGATAACCGCGTCGCTTGTGGCTTCATCAACTCTCAAGAAATGCTGGACTGTCAACCAATTTCACATGCTTCCTCTTCACAATTGAAAAGTTTTCTTAAAGTGTTTTTCGGAACAAGCACAGCAGTTAGAAAATTTAAATGTTCCCGCTCTAGCTGACTTCAATCACTTTCTTTATTGCATTCAGGGGCTTAGATGCCCATTCTCAAAAGAATTCAGTTTTCTTTACCTTGAAGATTTTCCCGCTCTCTCCGACTTGGTGAACTATGTAAACAAAACATGAGTGCCATAGCTAATGTATCATACACCTTAGAGAAATCTTAAAGAAGTACCCGCTCCTCGCAAGGATACATCCTCTCCCCGCTTCCGGCCTACCGTTTCGAACCCACCAAGCTCTCCACCGCCCCGCGGCAACCGATTTTTGAAGGCTGTTCGCTACTATTACCAAATGTTTTTATTGCCGCCAAGTCACATAGCATTTATCAATGTCCAGAATTCTAGGGTTGTCTGCTGCCCCTCGCACTACAGTGCTATTAAAAATTGCAGTTATGCTATCACTGCTTGGGGAACCACGGAGTTCGACACAGCAAATCTTCAAGCCGCTGCCGGATATGCCACCGCTCTCATCACACCCTCAATCCATGAGGGCGTTAATCTCAATGCTACCCGCTCTTCAGACAGTTCCACTTCCCCACCTTCAACGCCTAGTCTGGAACCTTCCCCGTCGTTCCCGCCACCGCTATTCCTAGGCAAAGGCATCTTTCCACCACACAGAAGAAGTCACCCTCTCCACCGGCAAGGCACTGCCCACCTCCCAGGCATGATCAGAATCATCATCTAAGCTTCCCGCAGCTCACGATCATTCCTTCTTCTTCAACGATTCTCAGCAAACATACTGTCTATTATGCGGAGAGGAACTTGTATAAGCCCCATCGCAATAATGATCCTAGCTTTCCTGCCATCATCACTCCCCGGAGGTTTCTCCTCAATGACTCCCGCCATACTGACCGTCAGACCCCTCTCTGGCACAACTCTTGCCTCCTCTAAAGTTATTTCCCGCATCATCTAGTCTTACTGAGAGCTACCGATTAGACCTTCATGCTTTTCTGCTGCACCGCTAAAGGATTCTCCGCTCCATGAACGCTCACATGATGTTCCCAGCTCCAACTGAAAAACTGGTTTCCGTCCACATCTAAGCCCATTATACTCCGGTCTCTTCCTTTCTGTCTCGTTGTCTGGTACATCGAAGCATTGCACGCTTTCAATTCTTCAAACAGCACAGATCTCTCTCAAATGTTCTTACCTCTACGCACATGGTTATAGCCCTTGTTGATTCCTGCAGCCGGTCCAGTTTCGTCACTCAAGCCGCCGCTTCCCGCTTAGGCTCGGCCATCATTCCGTCCCAAGTGGATGTTCACGGATTGGGTGACCCTGGGAGTCAGCTGCCCATGGCTACATTGCTGTTTTCTTTCCAGTATCGCCAGATGAAATGATCACCGCACAGTTCTTCGTTATTGAGTCCATCTGCTCCGCTATGCCTGCTGACCCGCTTGACATTGGGCCTTGGAAATATCTGCATGACTTCTCCTTCGCTAATCCAAAGTATGACCGCCCGGCTCCCATTGACATGCTGTTTGGAGTCGATCTTGTTGCACATATCCTTCTAAGCCGCTATCATTCATCCCTCTAAAGGTGGTCCTCTTGCTTTCATGACCAATATGGGTTGGTGTCTCCTGGAGCAGTGTTGTCTCCCATCTTATCCGCGCCGCATCAGTTGGGCCTCAGAAGTCCAGGATAACGCATGCAAGACCATCCGCAAGAAGCACAGACGTCGTCGCCGCACTGAGAGTAATCCTCAAAGAGAAAATCCGCCTTAAAATTCAGAAGACATGCCCACTCAAGTTACAGTACAATGCATACCTGACTCACCGCCTGTGGAATCCACCGAAGCAGCCTCACAATCTTTTTTGAAAACGTTCTCCGCTGCATGAAATGTTAACTAAATTAAAAGATCTTCAGAGGTTTTGGGAAATTAGAACCTGTCACTTCCGCCGCACCCATACATCAAATGAGGAGCTTCTCAAAGAAGAAATGTTCACCCGCAAAGTTTCCCGCCAAGGTTCTCTCCCTTGAAAAGTTTACCACCTTACTGGTCAGCATTGAGGCCATCCTCAATAGTTGCCCCGCTGCCCCCCTCTCTGCTGACCTCCATGATTTGGATGTGCTGACGCCTGGACATTTTCTGATTCACCGCCCTCTCCACGTTCTTCATGCAAAGGAACGTCCTCTTCAAGCTGTGTCCTCTTCTTACTCAATAATGCCGCTCATCGCGCCATGGGCGGGGGGATGTTCAGTCGTCAGTTTGAATTTTAAACTTCCCGCGCTCGTAGTTTTCCGAGACCCGCCACACACACATGCATATCGCCAAGGCCGTGGCTACAGCGGAAAAACACATGCAGTTCAAGAAGGCATCGGCCAGCAACAAGGATAGAGTCAGTTGCTTTTAGACGCCCGCTACAGTCAGTTGCTCTCAGACTCTGGGGCCGTTCATACGGCCAGGGGTAGGCAGCCCCTCTTCATCCACTACAGATCACCGCTTCATAGTTAACCGCTTCACAGATTAACCGCTTCATAGACAACCGCAGTTGGAAGTCACCCGGGACAGTCTATGATCACCTCTACTAGAGTCAACAGGTTTTGCTGCTCCCGCCTTTCTCCTTCTTGGCCACGTGTCCATCCAGATTTATCACCGCTACCAGACTGCATCATCTCTAGGAAGTGCATGATTCCCGATATTAACGACCTTTTAATGCTTGCATTTTGTTCGCAAGTATCGCATGAGTACTCATATATATTATAGGACCCAATGCTAATTTAGTGTATATAGTTATGGCCGCCATCTTAGTACATAAAGGTTGTTTACGGCCTAAATTTCATGTTTTGTTATAGAGATATATTTAACTATTCATTTTCCCTAATTCTTAACATATTAGTTCTTAACGTTTGTTTAATGCTTACATTTCATGTTTTGTTATAGAGATATCTTTAACTATTCAATATACCTAATTCTTAAGAGAACTCACATAGTTGTTTTGTCTTCTTTATTTATCTTTTTCCCTCATCTCTCCATGAGAAATAACAAATGTTTCAGTCTAAATTCTCTCCCACCTTTTCTTGCCTTTAACACAAGATTTCCGCCATTACATTTTGGTGCCGACATTTTCTATTACATCTAAAGCTTACCGCACGCCCCTACAAATTGTATTAAAGTTAGTCGCCCTTGGCCTGACGGTTCTAAGGTGAATTCGTATCTCGCATGGTTTTTCCTTAAGCCTTCGCTTTATAAGGCACACAAGTAAACGGTACTTGAATGTTACCAGGGATCGTGAGGATCATAGTAGGAGCTGTGGTCTACTAAAGTCTACGAAAAAAAAATCTAGATTGAGAACTGTATAAAATAACGTCTTCAATAAAATTCACCAATATACTTTTCGATGTGACACATAATGACGGAGATATTTAATATTTCAACCTTTCATTCTATACCTCACATTCTGATGAAGTTCTAACATTTAGTATTACTAAAATACCCGTATATATAAACTTGCTCATACACAGACATACCAAAAAAAAATATCAAACAGGTGCCCCTCAGAATTCGCACTAGACCACACTTGCAACATCACAAGGTAATTGCTTAGTTACTTTAACAAATAAGCTGCGATTTTTGCTCTTTAACGCTTGCAAAAATTAGTTGAGGGTCCATTAAAGCGAAGACTTTGTCTCCAACCAAAGCCATCTGGCAGCTCAAAGCCATTCAAGGAATGTTAAGCCAACATTTTTTTTTATTTAAAAAACTTTTGAAACTTTTAACTCTACCGGAATGTTTATAGAGGGCCTGCCTTGGAAAAGCAGCTGGCCTGTAATTTTTTTTTAATCCGAATAAATTTATTAACAAATGAAATAACAAACGGAACAAATATAATACATGTGCAAATAGTCCGTGGTTAATTATATTCGACACATTGTCATGAGTTCGATTCTCACATGGGCAATAGGAATTAATTTAGTATCGAACTCCGTAAATAAAATCCTTAGTCTCACCCTGGCTAGAAAATGATGGTAGCCTGTAGTAGCCCGCCCCAATTAGCCATAGTAGCAAAAAGTGGACGTTAATAAATAATAGTAATTACATTCGAGTCCGCAAAATTTGAGTTAATGTTAACTTTATAACTAAAGATACAAGGGGAATCATTAAAATAAATCTAAGGGAATTAATAAATCCACTTATAATGTATACGGATTTTAATAGTACCTTTTCTTTGCTTCTTTGTATCAAATTCGAGGCTAAATCTTACTGCAGCTCAGCTACCAATCTATTTCTTTGTTTTGATTGTTATACCTGCTTTCAGAATTCAGTATATAAAATTTAGTGACGAATCAGTTTAAGTCTTCCAGTTTCAAACTCAGAAATACTCTGCTAGAGTATTTGTGTTGTATTATTTCCTTTTTTTTTTTTTCGTTTCTTATTGAACATAAAATATTAATTACACCCTCTCTCTCATTCTCTCTTTTAAACAGACACTCGCACATCATACACAATTTCCCTCCGTGATGTACGTTCCTACTAGCGACATCATCGTCATCAGCCAAAACGTATAATTGTTAATATATTTCGTCTCTGACAGAATTCTAAAAGTGTTATCATTAATTCTGTCCGCCAAACTCATTCAAAAAAGACGTTTCATTCATATAACTTTATAAAATTGATAGATTTGCATTCTCGTTTACAAATTCCCTTCTAAATAAGTAATAAAACGTATTGAAAGCGGCGATTATGCTGGGAACTTCACTGAACTCACGCTTGAAGCAACGGTGTATTAGTAAGTATTATACAAGCTATAGTAAATTAGTTGAAATGCTAGATAGCGGGTCTGTTATCAACAAACATGTGTAATTAAAATGTAATTTAACGATTCGGTGACTGGTTTTGAACAATGAATCAATGGATGATATTTGAAATCATTAATGAAAAGAAAGGAATATAAGATAAAGCATAGCGATACGATTAATAGGAATTCTGATTTTAATTATATCTCTCATTATCAGTTAGGGCACTATAGGACAAAAAGAAAATATATCATTTCAATGCTTTATTAACATCATTATTTGTAAAATTGGCTTCAAATACAGGAAACAAAATAAATAAAAATAACTACTATATATGTATCCCTCCCCCCCCCCTACCCACGGTTTGTTTTACAAATGATTCATGCCTGAAGGTTTCTTAAAGTTGAATTCTGCATAATTATACTCGTTAATTATTCATATTATGGAGGGATACTAAATAATAACTAACTAACAATGCTGATGTCTTTATTTTTGGATAATGTGATGCAGTAAAAGGACACCCCTACATGGCCCTCTATTCTTCCCTTGCAACTTGAGTGGAAATCAGTACAAGCTGCAAAATCATAGTTAATATTATAATTATAATTTTTAAGGAGCATGACAATGACAATTATTGCTTCTTGCTGAGCCTTAAAACGTTTCAATATGTGTGGTATAATAATGTTTTTTTTTTCTTTTTAAAATTATTGATGTTATTCATTAACGTCCATTTGGACTACTATCGCTAATTGGGACTTTTCACTACTACTTATTTTTATTTGTTTAGTATTTCCAAATAAAATTAATTCATGATGTTAAATAGTATATTTCCCGCATTGCTTATTCGAGGGTACTGGCACAATATCGGAATTATTATTTTGGCAGAAATAGATCATGTAAAACCTAATGATTTTGAGACAATATTGAATCAATAAACTGATTTGTTCTTAAAACACACATTTCATGTTTTTACCAACTAGTTTACCATAAAAATAATTAAAATGAATACGTACTTTATTTGCTCATTTATTCCAAATATGTTTTCAATTATAGGGTAGTCCTGTTGATCAATGCTTGTGACATTTATTTCTAATTCCTGACAATGCGCACAGCAAATTCAGAATTAATACAATACTTTCCTTTTTCATTCCACTCTTAATCAAAAATTTAGAGATCAGCCCAAACATTTATTTTGTGGCGGAAAAAAAAAACACCCGGTTTCCCGAAACTGCCTGTGTTATTTCAACAAATTGGCTTGCACTTAAAAACCTGTCAAAGAACAAAATATTTGAATTTGCCTGAGTAAATATTTTTTAATTGGGGAAAAACTGTTAGATACCACCAGAAAATTCCTTAATACCGAATAAAGTAGCCATTTTTACTGGCTGGATATATCTTACTCCATTAAAAAGATTAACAAGAAATATACCGTTAATCCACTAATTATAATAATAGTTTAGGGTAGTGAAGGATTGTTAAATGTATCCTATGCACTTTCTGATTAATACGTTCAAATTTTTGAAAAAATAAATAATTAAATTAAGAGAAGTGGCCAGAAGCTAACCAACTAAGGGAGGTAGGACGCATGACGCAATACTCGAAAACTATCTTCAAATGCCCATCGATCCTACCCAGAAGATAATGAAAATGAGGCCCATCGATATATATATATTTATATATATATATATATATATATATATATATATATATAGTCGCATCTTTTGTTTGATTGTTACTTGAAATATATATGTTATACATTATACGCATTGGCCATTCCTTGCTGACCCACGGACACTTAATGACAAAGAAGGACACACCGATTTGTAGACATTGTAACCAAACATTAACTGTAAATCACATATTGACCACTGTCGACGAAGAGACAATTTAGACATTCCACATGACTTACAGGAACTTTTGACCGATAACAGTAATTACCTAGACAATCATTAAAGACATTAATATATACAACACACTATAAACTACAATTTCCACACACACACTACTCTCACTTCTTTCCTACATTAGCAGGGTGTATAAACATTAATTTTATTTATTTTATTATTTTATTATATTATTTTATTTTTTGGTTTCCCTTTCCCTTCCCCTTTTTTTATTTATTCATTTTTTTTTGTTTTCTCTTTTTCCTATTTTTTTTGTATGTATTCTTTCTTTTCTCTTTTCCTTATTTTATTATTATTATTTTTATTTATCCCCCCCCCAGTCGATCTTATATTTTCATTTATACTATTTTCTCACCACTCTGATGTTTCCATACAATACTGTCTGTTTCATTTGAAAATAGTATTCCGGTGACCCTATCAAAACCACCTTTGTTCACTCCTTTTACGTTCCCATCTTTCTATTTTTTTTTTGCTATTCGCTTTTTTGTAAACGATTTAGTTATGAGTAAATCGCCATTGTTGCGGAACTCATTTAAATAAATAAATAAATAAAAACAATAAAATAAACATCAAGTTCGTTAATGACTGAAACTAGTAAGGGGTTAATAATGGGGAATTTTAAAAATTGGAATTATTGCCGCTATGAGGGTTAGAAAAATTAAATGTTCTAAAAATATTGTTCGCTACTTTTTTCTGTATCTCTAATATTAACGGCTTTAAAATTACATATTGTTTTCGTTATATTGTTACTACTGGAGATATTCTCAACTATGTTCGGTGTGACGTCAATTATAAGTTTAGACTCTAGACTACGTGATTTATTTTTTATGAACTCCATATTAACTTTTAAACTAAAGATTATATCTGCTAATGACTGGTTATGAACCCCAGGGGGAAGGGAAAATTCGTAATATTTTAAGTGCAGTATTATAGATGAGATGAAAAAATGACGTATAACTAATCTTATTGGAAATTTAGTTATATTTAATGAATATTCTTTTATCCCTTTTTCTGTGCCATGAACATCTACCGTGATATTTGATTATTTTTAGAATTCCGTCTTTAGTGTCTTAACCCTTACTTAAATTTGTACGATTTTCACTTCGAGTGAGTGAGTCACTGAAGATCTCATAATCAGCTGATGGTTCGAATCCTGTTTCCATAAATTATGTACTGATGGAGAAATAGAGAATAACTGATGAGTTGAGATCATAAGCGCTTCATATGCCAGTTCTTGCAAAAACCGCTTAGTTTACGCGGGTCCTGCGCGACAGACAGACGTCTGTCACGTCACAAAATCACTTTGTATTTTCTAGCATCTGTGATTAAAACGTCAGTTATTAATATGAATTTGCTAACACATGAATACAAATACTCACATGCACGCACACAACCAATACTGTAAAGGTATTAAATGTATAAAACCGTAAAAAGGGTGGTATGTGTTAATCTGCGAATTTTTCGCTCACTGTATTTATTATCACCTATTCCGTTACCTTGTGGTGGAAACTTTTTTATTTTTATTTTTTGTAACGCTCGTTAGTGAAGCTATGCTAATCCAATAATATTCTTTCTCTTTTGTTTACATTGCATAAAATAACTGTCCAACGTTGGTTGTTGATTGAACTTGCAGGTTTAGCGCTGAAGGTGTATTACATTTTGTCAATTTTTTTTTAAAGGTTGTTTTAAGTATGTTCTTACAATACTGTATTATATTGGGTGAGAATATTTTTATATTATTTACCAGCCCTAATAAATATAGCTTATTATTATATTTAGTGTTTACCTGAGCATCGGCAAGCTCAAAATAAAGAGTGCACTTTAGCTATTGAGGTTGTACTCAAGACGCGATTTTCAAATGCCTATCGATCCTACTTAGTAGATGACGAATATGAGGTCCACTCAACATTTTTTTTTATATATATGTATATATATAAAAAATATTTTTTTGTTACCGCTCTAGCGGTCACAATTTTTGTTTAGTCAAATTCGATAGATAAGCGTTCTGTGTAAAACAAAAGTCCGTCCCGCAGGGGGGCTGCGTAAACTAAGCAGATTTCCCACGTGAAGTTTTACAATAGAGAAATCTGCTCAATAACAAGTGAAGTAGTAAGGGATCTCTAAACTTACTCACGAGGGACGAACAGTTACGAAAACGGCCGCCAGAGCTCTCTTCGGAAAGTACCGAACAGCCGACTCCTGGTGACCACACACAGAATACAAATGCAAATATCTCGGATAATATTCAAGATACAGAATAAATGTATAGAACAATATTTATAGTTAATTTAATTTGCAATAAGATTGATTCTATACAATTTTTCGATCGGACGCATAATAACGGACATATTTCGAATTTTCAAAAGTCCCCTTTCTAAACCCCCCCCCCCTCTCTGGTCCTCTGGTATAATAGTAAGTATATACATATGTAAGTAGCCATTTTTACTGGCTGGATATACCTTTCTCCCTGTAGGATCGATGGGTATTTGAAGAAATATTTCGAAACTCGCGTCATGAGTACGACCTCACTAGCTGATTTCCCTTAAGGGAAATCTGCTAAAAGGTGAAGTTCGTTGATGGCTGAAATCGGACTGGAAGAGGGGAGGAATTAAGAAAAATTGAGATATCTTCGTTATTATACGTAGGATTGAATAAAGATCCAGAAACCAGCTTATTTTATTTATTTTTTAGCCTTCAGTAAACCCACACTCCCACTTATGCCACATTATCACTTTATTCTAAGCTTAAATATCAAATATTGTTTTCACGAGACCTTTATTATGCGAGATACATAAAAATTCGTTGCATGATGACGTCATGAATTATGTTTTTACATTATTGTTTCGGAACCAAAATAAGTATTTCAGTCAACACTAAAGACCATATTTGTTATTGGCGGAAGTGGCACCTGTAATAGTAGAGGTTGAGTGGTGGGGATTCCAAAAATTCAATATATTCCGTTATTATGAGCCGAATCGTAAAAAGTTATAAAACCAATCTTGTTAAACTCTTGTTCTACAATTGGTGTTCTACGTATTTGTTCGTAACTCAAATACTAAACGAGTTATTTGTACTTTCTTTTTTTCAGCCAAAAGTAAATCCCCTCTACTACTCATCGGATTTTTACATAGAAATAGAAAATGTGTGTTTAGATAAGATCAATAGTGAATTATACTCGACGTGGAGAATCTGCTTAGTTTACGCAGGCAATGTGTTACAGACCTTTGAATCATGTACCTGTAAAACTGTAGCTTTTATTCTTGAGCTCTTAGGAAATGAAAAAAAAATACGATTGGTTTAGCATACATTTTCCTGAATGTCATTTTTTAATCACCAAACAATTAAATATTACTGTCCTCCATTATTTCCTGAAGCGGGGGAAATAAACTGTTCTCGGAAAGCGTTTTGTACATTAAAAACCGAAGTCTGTTTCCCTAATGTTCTGCGGTTCGGGAATTCCTGTGGCGGGGGTTTGGAATCTAATCAAGATACGATGTCTCATAGAAATCTCAGTCACTGAAGAGCGTATGTCATTATTAATGCAACGGGAGATGCCTGTGCTAATAGATCTTGTGAGATCTGGACCTTTCCCTCCATTTTAGGTCTTTTTCAGTGGTCACTGCTCAGGATCCTCCCTTACTTTAAGCCCTACTTTAGGTCATACAGTCCATCTATATATTACTTGAGTATGCCTCTTCTCTCTTCATAGAAAGTGATCAAACCAGAACTCAGCTTTCTTAGTAGTACAGATAATATCAAAAAATGTCTTGGAAATTCATTAGTTGTGTCTTCCTTCTAATCTTCTGCCTGTGTTGCTCTTTCACGACTCCAAATATTTTTCTTGGGGCTCTTCACGCTCAGCCTAGGAGGACAATCCTACTTTCCTTGGTAATACCAAGTTCAAATTGGAGCGTCGACGGATTGCTGTTTGGGGTAAGAGGAATAATCCCCCCAAAAAAAACGGCCGACTTACTCCAAGAATATGGACTGAAGACTGAAGAAATATGCCAAATGTCGACATCAGTTTTAAAAAAAAGTATCAGAGTCATTAACAATCACTTGTACAAAATAAAATAAAGCTCAACATAAGCTGTCCTCTAACTAGTCACTCACCAGCTCAAAATTTAATTAAATCAAATTAATTCCCTACAAAAAAAATGTAAGCATATATATAAAACATTTAAAAACAATAATTTTTATTTTACCTATATACCCTGGTGGGCTGATTAGGAGGCTGACCCAAACGGGTACCCTCAAAATGGGGGCAGCTTGTTATTTGATATATATATATATATATATATATATATATATATATATATATATATATATATATAAATCCTGTTAAGGATCTAGCGGTCGAATATTGGTTTTGTTGATACCGAATTGGATATTTACTTTATTTAACTAAATATAAGTTTGTTAACAGCTCAAATCGGACCAGTGGGGGGAGGGGAGTGAAAATTCAAAATATCATCGTTAATATCCTGATCGAAATATTGTAAAGGACCAATCTTATTGCACTTTCAATTTCCGATAAATGATCTTTTAAATATTGTTTGAATAACGTCTTAAACATTAACCGAAATATGGGCATTTTTTTTTAATTTTCAGCGTTCATTGTACCCCCACACCTACTGATATCATATTAACAATATGTTTTTATATCATAAACTCGTATCTTTATTCGAAGCTTAAATATTGTTTTGAACTTTTCTCGTGTGAGATACATGTAATTACGGTGTGTGGTGACGTCATCAATTAAGAAATTACCTTCTTAACTCGATAATGTCTATATCGTACTCGATCTTTATCCTTCATTCATGGTTGGAGGTTTTTCCGAAGTTTTCTAGGGATATGCCTAAAAAGCAATGATCACGATGCTGATATTCGCAGACTAAACTGGCAACAGTTTAAACTGCAAGATATGGGAGTTATGTAAGAAAGATTATATCCAAAGCTCTCTAAGGAGTTTAAATAATGTAGAGGAAAACATGTAATAAATGTGCACTGAATATTAGATTGCACACCTGACAGGGAAATAGTTGGTATATTTTATGCAAGCCAATAGCCTTTGCTGTTAGACAAGTACAATTCTGTTTACAGTAGCAAATAAATAAGTTTTATGTAGAAATAGGCACTTCCTTTTGCATATCTACATTATAGTGAGAAGTTTGTGAGAACAATCAATACTGAAATGAGGGTAAAAGAACATTCCCAAAATCTATATAACTGTCTTTTTGGGAGTATTGTGACATTTTATTAGCAGATTTCCCTTAGGAATATCAGCTATTGAGGTGGTACTTCAAATTTCCATCGATCCTACCTACCATATGACGAAAATGTATTCATTTAAAAATTTTATCTATCAATCCAATCTATCAATATGTTTGTCTGTTACCGCTCTAGAGGTCGACATTTTTGTCTTATCATAACCAAACTTGATATGTAATCGTTTTATATAAAAAGAAAGATCAGGTTCGTTAACGGCTGAAATCGGAAAAGAGAAGGAGGAGGGGGGGGGGGTTAGAGGTGGAGAATTTCGGAAATTCTTAATATCTCCGATATTATACGTCGGATCGAAAAACTGTATAGAGCCAATCTTATTGCAAATGTAATGTTCTATAAATGTTGTTATGTTTGGATATTTAATCTCTAACAACAATATTAACTGAGACATTTGTATTTTTTAGTTTTCGACCTTCAATAAACCCCCACTCCCGCTCATGTCTTATAACAACAATAAGCTGTTATGTTATGAAGCACTTTCTTTGTAGCATAAATTCCAAATATGGTTCTAATTTAACTTTTACGTTTCGAGATAAATGCAAGCATGCGTGTAAAATCTGCTTAGTTTAAGCAGCCCATCCTGACGGGATTTTTAAAGAGTGTAAACCATTTCAAAATATGCACGATTATTTTTAGGCTTTCACCTAGGTAGATTCACGGTGAGCAGTGGGTGCAGAGCAGTTTTATTGGAGCTGCTCATTCATAATGATTGGAGTCTAATATGCCCATAAAATAAATGTCTTAAGTATTAGGCGTGTATGGAAAGCCGGGTAGAAGTGGTGAAATGTCCTGGTTTTGGATTTTTAGGGCTGCCTGATTGCGGATAGTAGATCTTCGTTTTAGCAGATTTCCCTTAAGGGAAATCAGCTATTGAGGTCGTACTCATGACGCGATTTTCAAAAGATTTTTCTTCAAATGTCCATCGATCCTACCCAGGAGATGACGAAAATGAGGTCCGTTCGAAATTATATATATATATATATATATATATATATATATATATATATATATATATTTGGCTGTTAACGCTCTAGCTGTCGCAATTTTTGTTTGATCGTAACGAAACTCAATATTTAACCGTTTCATGTAAAAAGACAGATCAAGTTCGTTAATGGCTGAAATCGGACCAGAGGGAGGGGGGATTTTCTAAAATTCGAAATATTTCCGTTACTATACGTCGGATCGAAAAATTGTAAAGAAACAATCTTATTACAAAAAAAAATTACTATAAATATTGTTGGCCATTTCCGTCATTTCTCGGCTCAGGTGGAAGCTTCTTCTAACCTTACCTTACCTTCGGTACTTTGTGAGATTTATGCAAATACGTTCTGTTCATCCGCCCCCCCCCCCTCCTCTTTAGTTCTTGGACTACTAAAATTTGAGTTATTAAAATATAAATTATTCTTTCAATTCAGAAGCCGTTCCAGTTGGGAATTTATTAAAATTAACAGAAAGATTTATCATTACCGTTTGTATTTAATCACGGTGGTATCGTGTTACCGGTATGCAGATTTCTCTATTGTAAAACTTCATATGGGAAAAGAATTTTTTTTTTTCATCATGACCGCAAACGAAATACACACAACCATAAGTTTAAGTACATGCATATATCTATGATCATACAAATACATATAATGAGTTTTGCCCCTAGATGACTTCTGTTTAGTTCCATGAAGTTGAAATGATTTGGCAAAGGAAAGACATACAAATATAAAGCCGCAAACTGGTCTTCTAAGTCTCAGTGATAAGGAGCTATAGATAAGGAGGTCTCTAGCCAGAGTAAAATTAGGTCCTGGCTATCTGGTGGCCAAAATGAGGCTTGGCCTATCTGCTGGCCCAATGTTGTACAGTCCATTTAGTTAATTAACCAGTCGTTATCTAGCCTTTACCACCTTCAACCTTAATGGGTCACAAACCTGAAACTTGGACCCTCTTCCTTTTCGACAGCATGTTAAATTTCAATACAAACTATTTAATGTGTTGGACTACTTATATTTATTTTTTATTGATGGGATTTATTTCAGTTGGCTCTATTCTGTTCTTTCAATGAATATTAAAAGCAAATTAGAATTACTAGCTATTCAGTACATCTTAATAAATATTTTTTATTAATTAACATACCTAGATCACACAATTATATGTTTTAAGGAGTATTTTTATGAAACGAAATGTATTATTAATATTATTACTATTAAATGTTAACTTAACATTGTAGGATAAGTGAAATAATTTTGTTTTCTATAGAAAAACTACTAATATTATGCCAATTAATTTATTTACGCATTTCTGAAAAGCATTTTAGCAGATTTCACTTAAGGGAAATCAGCTATTGAGGTCGTACTCATGACGCGATTTTCGAAATTTTTCTTCAAATGTCCATCGATCCTAGCCAGGAGATGACGACAATCGGGTCCATTTAAAACTGTATGTATATATATATATATATATATATATATATATATATATTTGTCTGTTGCCGCTCTAGCGGTCGCAATTATTGTTTAATCGTTACCAAACTCGATATTTTGTCGTTTTATGTAAAAAGAAAGATCAAGTTCGTTAGCGGCTGAAATCGATCCAGGGGGAAGGGGGCCTTAGAGGGGAGGCTTTTCGATAAGTCGAAATATCTCCATTACCATAGGTCGGATCGAAAAGTTGTATAGAACTAATCTTATTGCAAATTAAATCATATAAATGTATTCAATTTTGAATGTTAACCAAGATATTTGCATTTTTCAGTTTACAGCCATCAGCAAACCTTCTACTCATGTTACATAAACAATACTCTGCTACATAATAAATCACATTATTCGAAGTTTAAATACCAAAAGTTGTATTCAAGAGACCTTTATTATATGAGGTACATGCAAATATGTCCTGGTGACCCCCCCCCCGTCCTAAGGTTTTGGACTACTAAAATTTGATTGATTGAGATAACAATTATTCTGACTCATTATTAATTACAGTTCTAGATATAGTAAATAGTTCTCAATAAAATTAATATGTTATATTCTGATATATTTCAGTAATTGTTTTTCTTTCCGGTGTGAGGTGGGCAGACCCGTTTGCTTACATTTCTAACCTAACGCTTCCTGTCGGCAGGTTATTGAAATTGGATGAAACATTTCTTATTTCCGTTTGTATTTATACACGGTGGTGTTGTGTTACCAGTATGTAGATTTATCTATTATTAAACTTCACGGGGGAAATCTGCTTAGTTTACGCAGCCCCTGCGAGACGGACATTTTACTTATATAATATAATACATCTGTTATAAAATTTGCTCAAATTTAATGAACACATTTTATAAAATCTATCAATTTAAATAATTATATATAGTAAATTTATGTCGTTAAATCCTTAACAATATTAAAGTCCTTAATAATATTAATGCTAGACTAAATATATAACATGCATTTTTTAGCATCTAAATCAGTAATTGGAAGTAAACAACAATCAAGTCTGATGGTGATAGTCTTAAGCACATAAGAATTAAATGTGGTATTAGACCTCAAGTTGAAATTATGTGTTCCAGTTGATGTCTTCTAAAAGATGTGGAGTTCCAGACAAAGTGAAAGACTCTCAGGAATATCTAGACGATGAAAAGCCCAATCCTTTTCAGCATAATCACCACCATCATCATGAACATCATCACCATCATAACCACAGCCATGAGCATCATCTCAATGAAACACATAAACGTAAGAAGAGATACATTCTTGCTACAAGAAGCTGGGATAAAAGGCATCTTACATATTAGTAAGTTAATTTTAATTTCTTATCGTGGTAAAACTGGACTTCAAAATTACATCATTTATAACGATATTTTTCATGGCTTTATGTAATTTATTTATATTTAATAGAGCCTAATAATTAATAAATAAATATATAATCTATTTTATACAAATCAAAAATAAAATAAAGCTAAGGAACTTCGGTGAAAATAAACGATCTCATTTAGGTAAATGACATATTAATTATAAGAGTTATTAGATCTAGAATTAGTTTAAGACATTTAAGCCAATTAAATTATTTATTAAATAATTTTTTGTTACTTCATTATTGTTCCATCTTTCTTTACTGCTAATAGTTCTACTTATGTCATTATGTTTGAATTATAAGATGACTATTCTTCTTAAAACCGTTAATGAATAATCTGGTCGTGTTTCATCCACAAAGTGCAGAAAAACCACACATAAAGCGAAAAAGAAATACACTTAGCACAGTTGTCAATTGCCTGGGCTCTGAAGAAAATCAGTATTCAAGTCTTAAGTTGAGGTACAATGTGTTTTTATTGGGGATTCATCTTTTGAATATTTATTTATTAGTTTTATTTACACCTTATTTTACATTATTGTTTTTCCAAATTACTGAAGCATTCATCCCTACATAGTTCATTTAACATTTTTTAATTTTTGAGAGGCAGTAGCGACCCCTTGAACCTAGTTGAAAAAGCCAAAAATACTGTAGTTCTTTTTTAAAACCTAGGTCAGAATGGGAGGTTGTCATACGGAAAATATAAATGAAAAATTCTTAATGCTATCAATATACTGCCCTACCGCTAAAGAGTGATAATCTTAAAAATCATGAATACGCCTGATTCCATGATTCAATTAACAGGTTGTCTTGGGAATTTATTTGGCCACAGACTCGCCCCTTGGCCCATTCTGGTTAGAATAATTTTCAATTTTTATTTATTGCATAACATGTAGGGTAGTTTTAAGAAATATGAGAAATAATAGTGTTATTTATTTTTTTCTTATAGCTTAGAAAATCGCACGGCTCGTCTAAGGAGAGAAGAAATTCTGGAGACTTTCCAAGAGGCTCTGGGTGCTTGGGCAAAATACGGATTTTTAAAATTCACTCAAGTGAATGATCCCCAGATTGCCGATATCACATTCTCGTTCCAGAGGAAAGAGCATGGAGATCCGTACGTATTGGATGCTGTAATAATAATATTATTATATTATGTAAAATTGATATATGTAATTCAGAGTCGAAATTACTTAAAGAAAATGAAGTATGTAAAACCTTTAACAATTGACCTATCTATTTAGCTTAAGTTGTGTTATTTTCATTATGATATAATTTCATTCAGTATATTTATTTTATATTGATGCCAGCCGTGAAAAACAACTTTTAAACTTCGGAGTGTTTTCCTATTAAATACTCAAAAAGAGCTTGCTTTGAATGTAGGATGTCGTTTGAAACAGCATTTTCTCTTAAAGTCTGTAAATAACTTTTATTTAATTATAAATAACTCACTTGGGGAGTACTATGATCTACAGGGGGAAAAAACTTTTTAATGATACATTTTGTTTTTAGTGCCCTCTTTAATATTCAGTCGGAAAATAGAATACATTCAGACAAAAACGTTTTTAATGTTCTTGAGTTACGACATATCGTCGTGCAAATAAGTTTTAGTAATGAGAATGAGCCATATAACGTCTATGACATTTATATATATATAAAAAAACAAAATGGAATTTTGGTGGAAATTACATTCATCATCCATACTGAATGATGATTCACCTCTATATTCAACTTTATTTAAATTAGTTTATTGCTGAAGAAATCAGTTTGTGACACTATGATTAGTTGACAAATAAAATATAACAATTATGAATTGATAAATGAAATTGAATATATCAGCACTTGTTACTATTATAAAAAGATTTTTGGAACTCATGATTCATTACAATCCAGTATAATGAATAATATTTATGATGACATGATAACAAAAACCAAAAATGGAATTTCAATTAGAATTTATTATGAGTCTAATTGCCATGCGATTTTTTTTATGAATAATTACAGAATTATTTATTTATTAAGTAGCTGTCTCGCAACTATGGCGGGGATAGGTATTCTCACCAAATTATGAAGGTTGTAATATCCAAATGTTAAAGAGCACCAATGGTGTTAAACCAATATTATGGAAATTAAATAAAAGAAATTGAGAGTTATTTAAAATAAAGTATATAAGAAATCATAGTAGTGGGGCGTGAAAATCATGAACATTTTTTTTTGTTTTATAAATTTCTAAAATACAATTTTTTATGAGCTCTGTAAAATTAATTTTTACTCCGCTGAGTTGATGGCTATAATCCAAGCTATAAACGATATAGAAGAAATACAACAAGATTCATTCGTAATTGCTACGGACTTAAATAGCTCGCTCCAAAGTCTTGCCAACCCGAAGTCACGATGTTACCTCACAGACCTAGTAAAAGGCCAAATACAAAGCTCAGAAAAAAAAAATGTCACTTGTTTGAGTTCCCTCACATTATGGTTTGGAGGGTAATGAAATGGCGGATTTGGGAGCTCGTAGTGCTCGAGAAGATGAATCTTCATCTTCCCAGATGATTGGAAAGAAGAGTTTCAAAAGCTCATATTTCAATGGTTGAAGTCAGACTGGTCGAAAAAAGATGACAATAAACTGCGACAAATCAGAGAAATTATTGAGCGTTGGAATACTGCAAGTAGAAAAATCTGAAAAGAGGTCGTTGTTCTTGCCCGTGTACGAACCGAACACACAAAATTAACGCAGTTATTTAGTGAAAAGCTTATTCCCACCATCATGCGATTGTTGTAATGTCTATCTTTCTGTTTCACATCTTTTCCCTAATTGTAAAAAATACGATCTTCCAAGTAGATCTTTGAACTTTAAACCGAACTTAAGAGAACTTCTTAGAGACGATGAGGAAGAAATAAAAAGGCTTTTTGGATTTTTAACTGAAACTTGTAGGTTCCAAGAAGTATAGATCCATCTCGATGCGCTATATTGTAATAAAATAAATAAATAAACAATTATTTTTTAAAACCCTGAATTTGAAAACCAATTTATTGCCCCAGTTATAGGAATATAAAAAAAATGAGGATTTTAAAAGATTTACGCAGCATGAATAATATTAAAATAAAATTAAATCTCATTTCACTTATTTTTCTTATTCCATTTTCCAGGTTTCCATTCGATGGAAAAGGATATGTCTTGGCCCACGCATTCTTCCCAGGATCTAGTAGAGAGTATGAAGGGGATATCCATTTCGATGACGACGAAGACTGGAGAATAAACATGGCTCCTCATGACGAAGGTATTTACTCTGCTCACTCTATAAGATATATCGAGAAATGAGTCGAGACTCAGCTTCACAACTGACACAACTCAAATTTTCGTATTAAGTGAGTTAAACATTAAACTGTAGAGATGGCGTGTCATGACTTCCATTTAGACTAACTTAGGATATGTCTTATCCCATAATTTGAGGATCCTTGTACGTGTTTTTATGAATTTCCAATTTTTGGATCGTTTCAGGAAGTGATATCTTCAATTTGTCCTTAAAGAAGTTGTAATGAGGAAGGGACTTTCGAAAAAATTATCTTTATAATGGGTCTGGGCATTGTTCTTAATAAAGTAACGTCGTGTACTTGCAGAATACTACAATGCCTTCGAAATTGAATTTTAACGAATGAGTTTTATTGAAAAATATTATAGAACCGATTTTAGTGTATCTATATTTTAAAAAATGTTTTTTTTTTTTTTTTAACATCATCCTAGTTAACGTGTTTAAGCTATGTCAAACTGAATTTACGACAACCTCAATTTGCTGACAAGAATATTAAAAAAAGAAACAAGCATAGGTAACCAAGTGCCCCATGTTAATTGACATACCATGGGCAGGTTTGATAGTCAAATCAACCACACTTGCCGAAACTTGCAAAACCTGATAAGGTCAGAAGGTTAAGTGTCAAAATGTAGTTACAAGTAATTACAATGTTTTGGATGAAAAACAATATTATTCAGCTGATTCTCTCCATATATAATTTACACTTTACAGCTGGGATCATTCTGCATTGCATTCATCAAATATGGAACAATTGGAACAATTAAACGTGGACAAATAATAATAAAAACCTCAAAGCTCAATTTGTTAAAGAAGCAATTAGCAACATTAGCCAAATATTATTTCACATAACAGACCACTGACAACAAAATAATTTGTTTACACTCAAACAGTGACGGTTGAAAGTACATAAGTATAAAGAGAGCACTGATTTATTTCAAAATTTGTGAGGAGAAATCTTTAGTTTTATTCGTTATCATTTGCAACATCGCGGTAAATCTATCTAAATAAAATCTCATCACTCTGAAATTTAATTTTATCAATTTTTCTAGTTAGTTTCAATTTTAGAGTGTGTATTCTGTTTGCCATCAGAAAATAATGCTGCTTACATTATGTACATGAGAATTTTACTACTATTATTCCTTTATCAGAATTCATATTTTTCGGCTGCTATATCACCGACATGACCCTCATTTATTACTGAATTTAATTGAATTTTAGTTTTAGTCCACTTAATTTCAGTGTTAGATTTATCATTTTTCCAATATAACCAAGTTCAACTTGTAAAATGCCCTTGTATTATCACTAAATTGGAAGAATTACAACTTATCTACGTCATCAGCAGTAATTGTTTGCCTTGTAGAAGTTGTTGGGGCTGAACTGAAACTTTAAAAGACTCTCGCTCTGGAGCTGGGTAAAATAAAGAGATTCCCCTATTAATATTCCGTTTCCCCTTCATTAAAAAACTTTATATAATGAATGATTTTTAAGTTTTAATTAAGGTATTTAGTGAAATTATGGGTTAATGTGAAAATCAAGTTTGAGAGCATTGTTTTACAGAGGTATACAACACCCGTCCTAGGCGTAAAAATTTCCCTCATTCTGAAATGACATACTTTCCCATTCTATTTTATATTTCGTACTTACTGTGTACCCAACATAACACACATTTAAACTTTAAACCCCAACAACAATGATGTTATAACTTCTGTAAAGTTAGTACAAGTAGGAATCTAAGTTAACTGAAGACTGAAAATGAAGCAATACAAATCCGTTAATATTATTTTAGTAGATTTCTCTTAAGGGAAATCAACTGTTGAGGTTGTACTCATGTTAGGATTTTCAAAAAAAATACTTCAAATGTACATCGATACTACCGGAGATGACGAAAATGAGGTCCATTCGAAAATGTGTGTATGTATATATATATATATATATATATATATATATATATATATATATGAACTGGTAGTTAACTTAATGTGTGTAGTTATATAAATGAAAACTACATTAATTAAAATATTAAGACAAATCAATAAAATTATAATATGAGTAAAGAAAATTTAAAAAAATACTCTTGCTATCCATGAGAGTTAGTTGGTCTTAATCTCACTTAACCTAGATTCATGAGTTATATTCTAACTTTGGCAATATGAATTTATTTAGTGATGAACTCATTAAATAAAACGAGTTAAAAATTTGAAGATAGTAATTAAAATAAAATTAAAGAAAAAATATTGCCTTAGAATATTACTGAACCAGATTATGAAGATAAAATCAAATTAATGGGAAGATTATACGTTTATGTATAAAAGTTTATTATTATCAGAAGTGGAAAGGAGGTGGAAAGTGACACTTAATCTATATATTTGCCTGTTGACGTTCTAGCGGTCGCAATTTTAGTCTGATCAATACCAAACTTGATATTTAATTTTTTTATGTAAAATTAAAGATCAAGTTCGTTAATGTCTAAAATTGGACCAGTGCGAGGTGGGGATTAGAAGGGAGGAATTTGAAAACTCGAATCATCTCCGTCATTATCCGTCAACTAAATACTCGGCTATCAGAATCTCCAAAAAAAACTTTATTGGTAACACCAGTACAAATTTAGAATAGTTACATAAATACAAGCAATTCGACTACTGAGACAGGAATGAGGAATGGGAAAGAGGAGGAGAGGTATTTATACTAAATTATTGAAGAATGCTGAGTCGGCTGCTGAGGTGTCGTCTGGAGGTGTGGCAACGGTGGCTTCTGGAGCTATAACTCCCCCTTGCCGAAGATTCGAAGTCCGCTGAGAAGTTTTTTTATTATGAAGGGAGTCTCCAGGGATCAAAAATTCTTCTGGGTACTGTTGCTGGAGTTGCTTCCAAAGAGATGTCATCTGTAGACGGGTTCTGGTGAGGTGGTTGGCGTTCCAGACACATTGATTTACATTGTTTAACTAATATTAAGACATTAAAAATAAATAAATACAAAACTATTACATACAGAATAACTTGTGTATAATCTAAACTTATAAATTCTAATGGTTCTATACTAATGTTTTCTATTCTAGGGGTGTCTAAGTGGTCAAATGTGA
Organism: Riptortus pedestris; assembly: GCA_019009955.1. Taxonomy (NCBI): domain Eukaryota; kingdom Metazoa; phylum Arthropoda; class Insecta; order Hemiptera; family Alydidae; genus Riptortus; species Riptortus pedestris. The sequence continues at coordinate 67,991,450 of CM032231.1, forward strand.
TATTGAATTGTTTTATATGCTGAGGGCTGTGTTCAAAGTACAGTATTTCTGTGTCTATGACTTCTGTTCGAGGTTGGGGACATTCCAGGATAGATTCATTATTTTGCAGTTTAATGAGGGCTGTTGTGGGAAGAAAAATGGGTGTTGTTATGTCTGAAATGTGCATATAACTAGTCTTAAAGCTAAGGTATAGATCTACATCAGCTATATATTTAATAAAAGAGTCCGAATGAACGGATGTTGTAACACATTTTTGAGGATTTCCTAGAAGTAATTGAGAAATACATGAATCACTTATCGTTCTAATTTGATTACAATAATAATTATTTAATATAAAAGTACAATTAGCTAAAAATATGTCAGTGTTGTTGCTTAAGATTGTGGTATAGGGTGCGATTGTAGAGATCTGTTGGTTGTTGTGTATTATTGGAGCTTGTAGTAAGTAGTATGTAGTGTACCGTCTGCTGTGTAAAGGAAGTGACACAAAGAAGTGAAGAACACCTTGATTGATGGCGCAATGTATTTTACTGGTCATCCACAGAAGTTCTAAATTGGTTGAAATAAGCGGAAGTTTTGAAAGAGTTTTTACTTCTATTTGACTTATGAGCGAAGAATGGGCGATTCCCATTTTACACATTTCTATGCTGTTTTCTAATTCATTTATCCGAATATAAATGTAGTTAAGTATTATGTAGAGTTCGGTGAGGTGAATATGGCGTTCGTCATTGTCCATGGAATTAATTAACGTCAATGATCTGTCATTGTTTCTGTTTAGGGCATCTATGTCATGTTTTAATGTATTGATTAAGTTTTTGTTGTACATAGTCTGCCGTTCAATATTGTGCTCTATGTGGTATGAGTTGGTCTGAATCGTGTTGATTACTTTATCATAGTATTGTTTGTCTTGTGCGTCCATATTTCCTGTTAACCATTTAATGGCTGAACCTAAACCATTAATGATACCACGCTTTCTCCTTGGATTAGTATTTATATTAAAAATTGTTTTAAGTTTGTCTTTCGTAAATTGGAGGAGTCGATGTGTGACGTCCTGTGTTTTGAGGTCTTTAAATTTCGGAAGAATTTGTTCTGTATCAAGAAGTTCAGTGTATAGGTGAGTATAATTTATGTAATGCGTCAATGTATAATATTTGTCGAGAGCATATGAGTCGGGCAGTTTGATAGGCAGTATACCAGGAGTCTTTGATATGTCAGTCACATCATATTGGAGTGTCTGAGTCAGTGTCTGGAGGAACCATAGAGCCAGATGCCATATTTGTATCTCCATCTAAAACAGAGGGATTGTCTGAGTTGGTAATTGGCTTTTTTCGTGTTTTATAGACTTTCCTTGGTCTTTGTAAATTGTCTTTGTGTACTATGATCTCTTTGTTTTTGTCGCGTACTTTAATCACTGGTTTATATGGATTTTCCGCTTTAACTCTTGTCCTGATTCGCGCATATGTTTCCGAAGGGATTTCTGGGTCTTCCCTGTTTTTATTGAGTTTGTCCGTTCTAGTTTGTTTCTCTTTTACAATATTTTCCTTTATAATGGATTGAACTAGTTTCAGTCTGTCATGGTATTGTTCCACCAATCTCTCTTTGATATTGGCTTCGGTTAAGGTGGGGGTGCGGTGGTTTGGTCCAAAAGTGATTTCGTTTGGTGTCAATTTTAGTTGTTGGTGTAGAGTGTTGTTATAGGCTAATACGGTCAGTTTGAGTGTCTTTGTCAATGTAATATTCGATTCCTGCAGGGTTATGCTTCTCATAATTTCAATCATTGTGGAGTGTATCCTGTTTAAGAGTCCTAGGGAATTGGGATGGTTTGGTGTAGTATAATAGGGTTCTATCCCTTGGGTTTCTAAAAAATTTTGAATCAGTGAATTTTTAAATTCCTTTCCATTGTCCATTTTTATTCGTGTAGGCGTCGGATATAATTCTAGGTAGTCTGTTAGCACCTGAAGTACATTTGTAGCATTTAGAGTTGACGTAAGTCGGGCAAAAAGTCGTTTAGAAAAAGTATCTACAAGTGTTATTATATACTTTTGTTCATAGTGAAGTGTGTCCATCATCAGTTCTTCGAACGGTCTGTCAGGTGTGGGTGTGACGCAGTATTTGGTCTTAATTGGGTTTCTGTCGTATTTGGTCCGTCTGCAGGTGTCACAGTTGTTAACGTAATCCATGATCATGTCCTTCATTTTAGGGAAGTAATAATACCTTTTTTAATTTATTATATGTTTCCAGTCCACCTCTATGAAAAGTTTTGCCTAGATGGTAAGAGTCAATTAATTCCCTTTGTTCGTCTTCTTTTTCTATGTCTATACACTTTTTTTTGTACCTTTTAATTTTTACCGAGGGGTAATGTTCCTGAACAATTGTGGAGATAGCTCTAAAAATACCTTCATACTCTGTTCGAACTGTCTCTACATTGGGTTCGCAGTAAAGTCCGTAAGTCGTGTTGGGCTTCAATATTTCTAGCAATTTGTGTTTCAAGTCTGAGTTCCAGGGGTAGGCTGTTTCAAGGATGTACCGATATTTGTTAAATGGTCGTAGAGTGTGCGTAGGTTCACTTCCTCGTTGAATGAATATTTGATATTTTTGAACATTGATTGGTCTATCGTCATCTGCTATCCATATTTGTTGATTGGAAGATTCTTGTGAATGGACAGTAGCTAAGTCTGTTCCTGTGTCTAGAAGTTCCTCGATGAAATCACTATGTTCAGGTGGTATGTCAGTGTGCAGGGCTTCGTCTAGGGCTTTTTCTAGTTCCAGTTGGGGATTTATGTCCATGTCTTGTTCTATAACGTTGAGTCCATGTTCCGTTTCTGTGACTGGGTTTAGGGACAAAGCATCAGCTACCCAGTTTGTGCGTCCTTCTATGTGTTTAATGTCAAATTCAAAATCTAATAATTGAAAGATCCATTTCATGAGTCGTGTGTTAGCGTTCTTCATTGAAAAAATCCAAGTCAGAGGCTTATGGTCCGTGTGCAGTGTAAATCGTTTTCCGTATAAGTATGGTTTAAAATGATTACAAGCCCATACTACCGCGAGTAATTCCTTTTCTATTGCAGAATATTTTTGTTCCGTAGCTGAAAGTGTACGTGATGCAAAAGCAATAGGATGGTCACGTCCGTTTGTAAGTTGTGAGAGCACAGCTCCCAGGGCTACGTTACTGGCGTCTGTTGTGAGTGTGAATGGCAGTTGCCAATCAGGAAATTGCAGAATGGGTGCGTTAGTTATAATATCTTTTAATTGTTGCGTACTTGTAATGAATTCTTCTGTGATTTCAGGGGAGTGAGTTCGTAAGGCCTGTGTTAATGGTTTTGCAATGTGCGCGTAGTTTTGTATAAATCGTCTGTAGTAACCAGTGAGTCCCAAGAATTGTCGTATCTGTTTTTCATTTTTAGGTGTCGGGAAGTTCAATACTGCATTAATCTTTTCTGGCATTGGTTTTAGGCCATGAGCGGACACAATATGACCAAGAAAAGGTAATTCAGTCTGAAAGAATTTTGTTTTATCTAGTTGTATTGTAAGTGAGTGGTCTGTGGGTTCTTAAAGAGAGTGTTCATTACATTCGCTGTATCCGTTTCCGTGTTTTATGTTCTAAATCGGATTTTATCTTTTTATTTTTGATTTTAACTTTTTTCTTTTTATGTTCACTAATACCTTTTAGAATATTTTCGATTTCTAATAAATTCATATTTTGCTTTATAGTATTTGAGCTTACTCTATTATTATTATTATTATTACTGTTAGTAGAACTTATACTATTATTATTATCATTTGATTCATTATTATTATTATTTGATTCATTTATATTTGAATCACTTGAGTTATCATTATTATTATTATTAACATTATTACTATTTATTAATCTTTCATTTATTATTATTTTCTTTTTATTATTATTATTATTATTATTATTACTATATTCTTTAATAGCTTTATTAATTATATTCGTTTCAACATTAAACATTTTATTATTTTTGAAACAATCAATATATTCTTTACTAATACTAATCTTCTGTTTAATAATACCTTTATTTTTATTTTCAATAATACTTTTATCTTTAATATTAATATTATTACATTCATCTTTATTATTATTATCTTCCGAAGTTATTTTACTTCCGTCGGGTACAGAAGAGGGAGTTATATAATTTTTCGCCGAGCCGGTGTCGATAAGCCAAGTCTTGTGTTTGTTGTCTGTAAAGTTTGGGAGGCTTTCCGTAAAATTTACTAAATATTCGGGGGCGGTTCGGGACCGTTTTTGTCTAAAAAATGGTCAAATTTATCTATTAGGGATGCCATCCTTGTCTCTAGTCTTGTAAGTCTGTCATCATCCGTGATGTGGTTAACTCGTTGGGGGTTGGATCTGACAGTCCTCATGGAAACTGTGTTTTGTGAGTCTTGTCGTGGTGGGGAACGCGGCCTATTAAAAAATTGACTTTGTCTCTGTGGGTCCCAGTCCTGATTGTGGGGCATCTGGGGGTAGTGTGGTGTCGGCAGTTGTGCTGGTCTTTCCCAGTGGGGCGGTTTCCAGTCGTAACTTGTTCTGGGCTCATTAGTGAATGGTCCTGTGTCAAATTGCCTGTCATGTCTGAAGGAATCGTATCTGGGCGTAGGCTCGTAACGTCTAGGTCGTTGGTATTGTGGTATGTTGCTTGGAAATGTGGGGGCGTTGTTATGTCGTGGCCTGTGGAAGTCATCTCGTTTTTGTGGGTATCTTGGTTTATTGTAGCTGTGGCGGCGTTCACCGTAAAGTCTCTCCACTATGTGAGAGGCCTCATTTTGAAGAGCGTTTCTAATGTCATCCAAAGAGTCGAGTTTCATGTGTTTAATGAAGTCGCATAGGTTGGGGTGAAGGTGTGTAGTCACATGATGAACAATTTCGTTGTCTTTATAGCGTATGTAATTTCGTGTGTCAGGGTTGTCGTCCATTTTAATACGGGAAAAAATGAGTGCTCTTTTACTAGCGACTCTGTCGACAAATTGTATGGGATGTTCGTGAAATAGTGGTGTTATGTTAATTAACTCAGTTGATAATTGTTCGATGGTTCTGGAGTCGCGAAAGCTTTTTTTCAAGTAATTTAATAATTCCGGAATTGAGTTGAAGTCGTTAGTCAGTAAGCAATGTCGCGCGTTTCCAGTAAGTCGTGCCTTTACTTTAGTAAGAAGTCGTGCATGATTTTGTGAACCTAAAGTGTTATCAACTGTGCATGTATTTTCGAAAACCGCTTGAACAGCTTTTGAGAAATAAATCAAGTCCTCCGGATTGCCATCATAAGGGGGAATGTGATCATAGTCTTCCTTTGTGAGTGCATATGTTATTGTCCGTTTTGGTTCTGAGGGTTGCATGTTTTCGAGGGCTTCTGTGAGTTCGTCAACGGAAATGTGTCTGTTTTGGGTCAGTCTTTCTTGTAAATGAGTCATTTGTGTGTGTGTATATATATATATATATATATATATATATATATATATATATATATATATATATAAATATGTTTATGTAATAAAATATGATAATAAATATAATGATATGGATTTTACTGATATTAAAATTAGAAATTAAAATTAGTTCTTAACAAAAATTATAAATAAGAAAAAAATGAGAGAGAAAAGAAAAAAAATTTGTGAAATTCTAAAATTAAATATCAAATGTGTCTGGTGTTGTACCTCAAGTCCTCTTGAAGTCCTGAAGGCCAAATATTTGTAATGAGGGTGAGAAACGTAATGAGTATTGAAATACTCCCGTTGTGAAGTTCTCCTGGTGAATCTTCTTTCGAAGCGGCGGCAGTCTTCTTCAGCTGGGCTTCTGGCTTCTACTTTCAACGGTACGAGTCCCTGAACTTCGGGCGCCAACTAAATACTCGGCTATCAGAATCTCCAAAAAAAAACTTTATTGGTAACACCAGTACAAATTTAGAATAGTTACATAAATACAAGCAATTCGACTACTGAGACAGGAATGAGGAATGGGAAAGAGGAGGAGAGGTATTTATACTAAATTATTGAAGAATGCTGAGTCGGCTGCTGAGGTGTCGTCTGGAGGTGTGGGAACGGTGGCTTTGGAGCTATAACTGTCGGACCTACAATTTGTATAGAATCACTGTTATTACAAATTTAATATTCTGTAAATGTTGTTATGTAGGTTTTTTTTCTTCATTATTTTAATTATTAACCGAGATATGTTTTAGTTTTGAGCCTTGAGTATACTTCCACTTCTACTGATGTCATATTAACGATAAGCTGTTATATTATGAAGCACATTATTTGAAGCCTAAATATCAAATATTTTTCTCATTGAACTTTTACCTTTTGAGATAAATGAAAATACGTGGCGCACTTGGATAATTTGCTTAGTTAACGCTTTTTCACTATATTGAATATAGTGAAGAGTTGTCACTTGATGCCTTCTCTTAACACTGTCTTCTTCTCATTGACTTTAACATACGACATAACCAGATTTATTGGAGAAAAGTTTTTATCAGTCTCCTTGAGGAAGTAAATAAATGTTGTCTTGTGACATTTATCCGTGAGCACGCGTCGACCAGGCGCTTCGGACATATATAATTCTAGAATACAACCTAAGTGCATAGTTACTGTAAAGTTTACTCACCCATAAAACGGCACCCTGTTCCAAAGTGTATAAGGTTTTACAGTGTACTTAACCACAGAATGCCGAGTGGTCACCACCGTTTTCCGACTTCCAGGTCGGTTGGATAACTTTATTTCGTCCCCGTCCCTTGATACGATTAACTCTGATACGTGGCTTAGCGATTTCTTTTATGCATGTCCTAATCACGTTTTAGAAAACATTTCCTTTTGGCAAGTTATCAGTAATCTATTTATATACTGACATTTGTCATCATTGGGTTAATTGATGTCTTGTGATCAGCTGCTTTTCGGTCCATATGACGAATGCTAATTTTAGAATTAACAGCAAGTCACTTTCTCTCAAAAGTTTTTCATTTCTCTTGTTACTTCCAGCTCTGTAATTAGAGTAAAAATCCTTGTATGATCCCTGTCAATTTATTGTGCCTGAGTCAGTCCCTCGAAACATTTGTAATTGGTTATATTTACTCACAGCTTGTAATGAACTATCTTTCCCTGCACATTTCGCTTGAATCGCCTCAGTACTCGCTGTCTCCAAGACCTAGGACGATAACATGTTGGAACCATTTTTATTTCCTTAAACTTTGTTTATTTATTGTGCTATTTTTTCAGTTACTTATTAGTTAAACGAAATAATTCTTTGTTCTATGAGGTTTCTCTCAAGGGAAATGAGCCCTTAAAGACTTCTAACTCGATTTTCAAAAATATTTTTCAAATGTCCATCAATCTTACCAAAGAGATGAAAAAAATAAGGTCCGTCCAAAACACACTCATATACTCACACACACACACACATATTTATATATATATATATATATATATATATATATATATAGTGTATGTGTGTGTGTGTGTTAACAGTCATTATTTTTGTTTGTTCATTAACAAACTCGTCATCGAAACGTTTTATGTTAAACTATAGATGAGGTTCGTTAACGGCTGAAATCGGAATAGTGGGAGAGGGGAGGGGAATTTCGTAAATTGGTATTACCTTCATTATACGTTTGATCGAAAAATGTATTGAACCAATCTTATAGATAAATTTAATGTTCTATAATTATTGTTCTATACTATTAATCAATGTCTTGAATATTAACCGAGATTTTTGCAGTTTTAACATTCAGCCACCAGTAAATTAAAATTAAATTAAACGTCTTTTTATAAGCGTATGTTCCCAATATTGTTTTCAACAAGATCATTACTAGATGGTATATATGCAAATGCATTGAGTAATGACGTCAAAAATTATGATTTTATTGACCACCAACTTCTACTCATGTGATTTTTATTTGGAGAATACGCGGGGTCCTGAGATGTCAGCACATGGGACATGTGCTTATTATACGGAGCCATTTTTCCAAAGGTTCTAAATCCACTTAAGTTTACAATCATTGTTTGTTTTTATAATAATATTCTTTTTGCGTACAGGTGTTGATTTGTTCACTGTGGCACTTCATGAGCTGGGCCATTCCCTTGGTTTGTCACACAGTCCCAGCAGCGATTCCATCATGAATCCATATTATCAGGGGTCAGCCAGAGATCTAGGCTACGATGATATACTCGCCATGCACAATCTCTACGGTAAGTTAGATAATTTTATTTATTTTTTCATTAATATTTGTTGTAGTCAATGTAGTTTTTAAACAGAAACTCTATTTAGCCATGTGAGCTAAAAGCATTGGCTTTAATTTCGCATGGTAAAACTTGAGTGACGAGCTCGATTACCGCCTGAGCAATAGGAATTTATTTAATGACGGACTCTCTAAATAGAATCCTTAATCCCACCCTGGCTAGAAAAGGGTGGTAAATTGTAGATAACCCGTCCCAATTAGCCATAGTAGAAAAAAGGGGACGTTAGTAAATAATGAATTTATATATTATTAAACATACTCAACGCCCTTTTTAAGTATACAGACTTTGATAAATACATTTTGTTGGTTAACGAAAACGTTTGGTGAAACTAAATTATTTAGGAAACTAGAAACGGTTTCCCGTGAAAATATAAAGATTGGGTTCACAAAATCATACCGTCATATCCATCAAGAACACAAATGCTCAGAAACATGAACAGTGAAAGTACTGTCATTCATTTGCTTTACCAAAAATATCAACATTTAGACTTGCCTATTATTAAACTTATATAATAATGGTTTCTCTTCGAAATATAAATATTGAATAACAGAAGCCCTAAATATAGAGTCGATTTATAGAGTTAAAATTAGTCATATTCATAGTTTTGAGCATGAAGCGTGGAATTCCTTCCTCCTTAAAATAGATTTTTTAAATTTAGCATACGGAGAAAATATGATATTTTGTTCAGGAATTCTGTTTTAATACGATAGAAGAATGTTTGAGATGTTTAATTTTGAAGTATGAGGAGTAAAATATGGAATCGCTCATAATAGCAATACTAAGCCACGTAATACAAGTACGAAAAAAATTGGCAATTCTGTTCAGGCATTTTTAGGAAACACGAATAAAGTTTGACAAAAGGAAAGGGAAGTATTCATAAATGTAAATAACGATTTAACCAAAATCGTCGACAGCGTCCTGTTGTAGTACCAACATATATATACGTTCATCTTACCTGCTCATTAGATATGAATGTGTTAATCTAGTATGTCCTGTGCTTAGGCCCTTAAGTACTATTTCTCCTCTACTAGAGTATATATTAATTGAAGCCCAATTTAGCCTATTCTACTTGATTTCACTAATTTTATTATTATTATTATTTATTAACGTCCACTTTTTGCAACTAAGACTAATTGGGACGGTTTATCTACAGGTTACCGCCCTCTTCTAGCCAGGGTAGGATTTAGGATCTCACTTAATGGATTCCGTCACTAAATAATTTCCTTTACCCAGGCGAGAATCGAATTCGCTACTCTAGTTTTACCATGTGAGATAAAGGTCAACGCTTTAGCTCACTTCGTTCACTAATTTTTCTGTCAGTGTTATCTGTTAATTTATTCCAGTTATTAATTACAAGTTTTTTTTTTTACCAGAGAAATAATCTCGGTAAGTCCAAAACATTCTCATATAGCCTATATTATACCCAGGAATTCTCATATTGCCTATGGTATGCCTCGTAATAGGTGATTCACAAACATAAAACTCTATAGAAATCTTCTTCAATCTTCCAGATAGACTAAAAAATGGACAGACTGACAAGATTTTCAATTTTGATGAGATTGTACTTAGAATGGTGTGAAGCATGATAAAAATCGATCGCCACTGAATTTAAGCATCAATTCAGACAAAGATTAGAGTTTTTTTTTCTCAATAAAGTTTTCTCCGCCTCATTTGTATTTACTTTAAATATCGGACTTGCATATATATACAACATGAGTAATTATTTTATCTAAAAAGAATGTGTGCGAGTGTATTTGTGGTGTGGATTCGTGTTTGTTTTTGTAAGTTAGCTTCCATAACAATTTGTCTATTATTTCCTTTACCAGACTGTATGGTTGAAAAAGAATTGTTAACTATTAACTTTAAGACCCTGCTAACCTCTTCATATTATAGTGAACACTAAGGGGACTAAGAGACATGGAATAAGTATATGTACATGACTGACTTATCAACATGAGTATGCCCAATATGTAGTGAATGCCCATAAATAACCTCTTAAAGATGTAATAAACTTGGTATATTATAAAAGAAATATAATGAATTAAATTACAACCTCAAGTCGTGAAATTTGTTACTGCTTTTGATATAATTAATTATTTACGCTATGTCGCTAATGTCCGCTTTTTTCTAAGACGATTGACAGCATTTGACGTTAAATACTGCGCTGCATCAACTTTCAAGTGGTTTGCATTTCTTCGACCTTAAACCATGCAAGAAATATAGCGTGAGACCATGTTTCCCCAAGCAACGCCTTTGAATAAGTGCTTAATGAGTTATTTTCTTGAAGAAGAAATCTGGAGAGCCATTGAAAAATAGCATCTGTAACATGGATTCTCTGATTTGATAACCCAAAAATATACATTTGACTCCTTCCTCATGATGTGGCTTAAAACTTAATATGCAAAGCTTCGAAAAATGCACCATTTGGCAATATTATGATGCTCATAGCAATTATCAATCAATTTATATTGCGTATGAACCAAAAAATACGGTGGGCAAATCCTATCATGAAAAGAATCAACCAGCATTAAAGGCAAAACTGAGGTAGACTGCTATCGTTTAACAATCCCTACTAAATGCTGATTATGAAAAATTGATGAAACAATAAGATCACTAAAGGACTCCCAGCCAAAGAATTTGAATGAATTCAAGAATTTAGGCGAGATCTCTTGTTCTGGTTGAATGACTTAATTATCTATTGCCCAAATAAACTCCAAAATAATATAAAAGATAGTGAGCGTTATCTATTATATTCTTTTTTTCATGTTTTTCTCACTTAGTAAATACATAATATTTATTGGATTGTACATGGGTTAAGTAAATATAAAAGTTAGAAATACGGAAGTGTCTGGTTTTACAGAGTATTGGAAAGCCCTGTAATGGAGGTCAGAGTGGGAGCGATAAAGCCCACAGTATATCGGATTTATTAGAACTAACTGTCCTGTCATTTAAGTTACGTCCGCCATTCTGGGCCTTTTCCAATGCAATAATTATATTTTTAAGTGCTTAAAGCTCCCCTCTTCTCTCCGCCTACATTTTGATCTCGTTTGCTAACCCTGGTTTTAAATCTGCTGGATTATAAACTTTGAAAATGAAAATGGAATGGACGGAGCTGCCTAGATTAAGAATTGGAAAAAAAAAACAGCCCGTATAGAATTAATTCCTGGAAAGAAGGAAACAAAATATTCCAAATATATTGTCAATTCATTAAAAAACGAAAATACGTTTAACCTATTATATGTGGTATTTCTCATTCTCACAGTAGTAACAGAAATGCGCAAAGTGCATATAAGGGGGACCTATATCTGGAGTATTGAAAGTCTTCATTGGCATCAAAATTTAAGCTAATATACTATACCTGCGAGTCAAGAATACGATAGATTTATATGAGTACTTTAATTTATTCAGAAAAAAAAGTCCGTCACCCAGGGGCTGCGTAAACTAAGCAGATTTCCCACGTGAAGTTATACAATAGAGAAATCTCCATACGAGAGCCGAACAGTTACGGCAAAGGGCCGAACTAGCTTTTGGCGGGAGTCACTCTCGCCAGCCATTTGCCCAGATTTAATAAAAATGCAAATATCTCGGTTAATATTCAAGATAGAGAATAAATGTATATAACATTATTTGTAGAAACTTTAATTTGGAATAACAATGATTCTGTACAATTTTTCGATCCGACGTATAGTAACCGAGATATTTCGAATTTTCGAAAAACCTCCCCTCTAAACCCCCCTCCCACTGGTCCGATTTCAGCCGTTAACGAACTTGATCTGTCTTTTTACATAAAACGACTAAATGTCGACTTTGGTAACGATTAAACAAAAATTGCAACCGCTAGAGCGGAAACAGACAAATATATATATATATATATATATATATATATATACATATATACAGTTTTGAACGGACCTCATTTTCGTCATATAATAGGTAGGTTCGATGGAAATTTGAAGAAGAAATTTCGAAAATTCCGTCATGAGTACAACCTCAATAGCTGATTTCCCTTAAGGGAAATCTGCTAAAAAATGTTTCAGTATCTTTCCTCATAGTTTAGCAGTATTGAGTAAAATGATGTTTTTTGGACTCAAAGTAGTTTGAGCACGCTTTGAAAAGCATCTTACGATGGTAGAAAAATAATACTTTGTAAATATTATTTGAGGCGATTATTTACTATTTTTTACATGAGTTTAACCGCGCAGAAAGTTCATAAGAACAGCTTGAAACAGAAGGAATAAATCTAATTTATTTTAGTACTGGAAAGATAATTGTTTATGTTGTTGATATATTTCTGGTGTGAAGGACTTCACACGCAGTTGTGAAACGTCGAAGTTGTGGAAATAGCAGTGAAGGAATTATGAAATCAAGTTTTCATCCCTGAATTCATAATTTGCTACTATTTTTCATATATTCTTCATATTTTATGGCATGGATCACCAATAAAAAACATTTATTTATATTCAAACTTTATTGAAACTGTTCTACATGTTTCGTGGCTTACTTGCCACCTATTCAGGGCATATCCCTTTTTAAAAAAAAATAATTAATTACATTAATTTAACAAAACCCTTGAGATTTCTAGATAATTTATTAATATTGCCTACATCAATGACATATTTATTACATCTAATTATAGATTGCTAACATACATTTCTAAAGTGCTCGTTTCCCTCTTACAATCGTTGCGACTGCCCTCACTGAGGAGGTAGTTGATACTGATGTCTGCCGACTTAATCTACCTCGGCCAAACTAGCTTTCAGCGGAGTCACGAATATACACAACATCAGCGATCACGTTACTTACCCTTATCCCCACAAAAAAAAAAAAAAATAAATAAATGCAAATTTCTCGGTTAATATTCAAGATAGAGAATAAGTGTACATAACAATATTTATAGTAAATTTAATGTGCAATAAGATTGGTTCTATACAAGTTGTCGATCCGACGTATAGTAACGGAGATATTTCGAATTTTCGAAATTCCCTCCTCTAACCTCCCCCTCCCTCTAGTCCGATTTCAGCCGTTAACGAACTTGATCTTTCTATTTGCAAAAAAACGATTATATAAGTTTGGTAAGGACGAGACGAAAATTGCTACCGGAGTGGTAACAGACAAATGTATATAATTTTGGTCGGACCTCATTTTCGTCATCTACCATTTCAGATCGATGGACAATTTGAAACTTTTTTTCGAGAATCGCGTACAAAAAGTCCGTCACGCAGGGACTGCGTAAACTAAGCAGATTTCCCATGTGAAGTTTAGCAATAGGGAAACCTGCATACTGGTAACACAATACCACCATGAGTAAATACAAACGGTAATGAGAAATCTTTCTGTTAATTTTAATAAATTCCCAACTGGAACGGCTTCTGAATTGTAAGAATAATTTATATTTTAATAACTCAAATTATAGTAGTCCAAGAACTAAAGAAGGGAGGGGGGGGGGGCGGGTGAACATTAAGTATTTGCATAAATATCACAAAGTAACGAAGGTAAGGTAAGGTTAGAAACGACAGGTAAGGTTAGAAGAAGCTTCCACCAGAGCCGAATAGTTGCGAAAACAGCCAAACTAATCCGAACGATACCCGACCACGTGTCCCGCAGACTTCATACAAATGCAAATATCTCGGTTAATATTCAAGATAGAGAATAAATATATATATAACAATATTTATAGTAAATTTAATTTGCAATAAGATTGGTTATGTACAATTTTTCGATCCGATGCATATAAACGGAGATATTTTGAATTTTCGAAAATCCCCTCTCCCTCTAGTCCGATTTCAGCCATTAACGAACTTGATCTTATATATATAATCTTGATATATATATATATATATATATATATATATATATATAAAATTTTTAACGGACCTCATTTTCGTCATCTCCTGGGTAGGATCGATGGACATTTGAAGACATTTTTCGAAAATCGCGTCATGAGTACGACCTCAATAGCTGATTTCCCTTAAGGGTTTAGCTGATTTCTGCTAAAACCAATAGTGAGATCGACAGCTAATGCTAACTTTAGATCGCTTTTCAAAAAGCGTTATCACAGAGATGTCTCCTTTAGATATACATTAATACCATTTTTTTATTTTTTAACAAGACTTCTGTTAGACCTATTGCTATTGCCACGTTGGCGCCGCCATTCCCAAGAGATGCGCGAGTTGGAGATATATTGTCGGTGATTGACTAACAGGGTCCGGTAATCGGAGGCCCAGATGGGAGGAAGGGGTTGTCGCTCGCACGTCGAATCAGTTTTCAATCCGGACCATATATTGCCTATGTCTGCTATCATTTATGTCCTGGCTGGTTCCTATTAAATCCCGATACTCTGTCAATTTTTATTTATCTGTCTGCCTTCCACCACACTCCCATATATATCAATCCAATTAGTCACGGAAAAATGCTTACGGACCTCAATAACTGGGCCTCATTTGTTTCAAGGGAAAAGAACATTTTATATTAAATAAAAACAGACAAAAAACACATCTTTCTGAATGTCGTTACGCCTTTCAGCATCAACGGTTATTAAATCTTTTGAACATTTCATGTAAATATTTAGATTAACATCGACTCTCTTCATTAACATTTTTGATTAGAGAGTTTTTCTCTGTCTCCGTAATAATTTCATGTGTATGTTATTTATTTTCGGTCACTTTATGCTATTATGGCTTTTAGAATTTTCTAGCTAGGGTAGGACTACATTTTATTTGTTGTTGTGTTCTAGAGCGAAAAAGTACTAGGTTATCATCGTCCGGTAATAAATTTTGTTTATGTAAAATGCAAATTTTGTTATATCCTCATTAATATCGTTCTTTAAAGTTTAACGATATAAATGAGGTTACAACAAGTGTCTTTATATAAATTTGTGTATTTAAATTTCTTCATACAAATTTGATATTTTCATAAAATTAAATAATTTATCTAGCTCTTTGGGTTCGTCCCGAAGGGCAATTGCTATATTATTGGAAATATTTCATTCGTTTCGAATATTTACATGTGAATGACATTCTATTCATATATAGCAAATAGTTAAATTTGTGTTACATTTTATGTTTATTGGGATTGATCTTTTGTCGTAAGATAACCATGTGTAAACCTTGGCCTATTCGGAGTCTTTCGAGTACGACTTATCTCTTCTGTCGTCTCTTGTCGAATATTTCCATGGACGGATGGAGGTTTTAATAGTTTTTAGTTTATTGTTCTGGGTTTCGTTCTACATTTGTTGCCAGTTTTTATCAATATCTTCTTTGAGCGGTTGATAAGAGATCTGTAGATGTAATTGTTGTTGGGGTGATGGAGTCGAGTTGGTGGGTCTCTCTGGCTGCTACACTCATGGCGCGATTTTCGAAATTTTTCTTCAAATGTCCATCGATTCTACCCAGGAGATGACGAAAATGAGGCCCGTTCAAAACTGTCTGTATGTCTATATATATATATATATATATATATATACTAGCTCAGATACCCGGCTTCGCTCGGGAATTCATTTGAGGCTGAATGGTGATGGTATATTTTTGGCAAGGCTTTACTTTGCACAATATTTTGACATTTACCCGTCCCAGTGTTTAGGGTAACACCCGTCGTTTCTGTGGATTTGTTAATAATAAAATTATTTTTTTATGTAAGACTTCACTGTCCTGCATATTGTCATATTTCCCGTTTCCTGTGTATTATGCATAGATTTGAATTATTAATGAGAAAATATTGACATACATTTGAATCAATTTTTTCATTTGAGGTACCTGGTAGTTCATATTGAAAAGAAGTGTTGAGCAAATTTCTCTAAATAACAAAATAAACAACTTTTGTTATTTGCATATTTGCCGAAACCCCAATAGGAAATCACTATTTTTAATTTCAGGCCTCCCTTTTAACCCCCACTCCTGCCCGTCCCTAGAAATAGTATGGCTTATTATAAGGAAGGCGTTAGTGCTTAATACACATGCCGAGTTTGGTTTAGTTCGGTTGAGTCTTTTGTGACAAATAAAATGTGTACTCCCGCTATAGTTTTTAGCGTATAACTCATTTATACTTCGGTATACGAAAAAAGTGTGTATTACAAAAGTTACTCTAAATAACAAAATAAACAACTTTTGTTCTGTTCATATTTGCCGAAAATCCAATAGGAAACGAAATATCGCTATTTTTAATTTCTGGCCTCCCTTATAACCCCCACTCCTGCCCGTCCCTAGAAATGTTAGTATGGTTTGTTATAAGGAAGGCGTTAGTACTAATTCACATACCGACTTTGGTTTAGTTCGGTTGAGTCTTTTGTGCCAAATAAAATTGTGGACTCCCTCTATAGTTTTTAGCGTATAACTCATTTATACTTCCGTATACGGCAAAAGTGCATATAACAAAAGTTACTCTAAATTACAAAATAAACAACTTTTGTTATAAGCTGTTTTGCTGAAAAAGCAATAGGAAACGAAATATCGCTATTTTTAATTTCAGGTCTCCCTTATAACCCCCACTCCTGTTTGTCTTAGAGAATATTAATATAGCCTAAAGTCGAAGTTGGGCTAGTAGTGATATACATACCATGTTTCATAAAATTCGGTTCAGCTGTTTATGCGTGAAAAGGTAACAAACAAACAAACAAACAAACATACACGAAAGAAACAAAATGCAGTTATGGTGTCTATGACATGTGAAACGAAAAGTTATCGTGAAATTTCGCGAAAAAAATCAATGTACAGACAGAGGTTACAATTTTATATATATATAGATATATATATATATATATATATATATATCTTGCCGCTCTAGCGGTCACAATTTTTGTCTTATCGTTACCAAACGTGATATATAATCGTTTTACACAAAAAGAAAAATTAAGTTCGTTAATGGATGAAATCGAAAATTCTTAATATCTCCGTTATTATGCGTCGGATCGAAAAATTGTATAGAACCAATCTTATTGAAAATGTAATGTTCTATAAATGTTGTTATGTACATTTTTTCACTATCTTGATTATTTACTGAGATATGTGCATTTTTATAAGTTTTCGGCCTTCAGTATAGCCCCACTCCTACTCATCTCATATTTTCAATATTCTACTATGTTATGAAACACTTTATTTGAAGCTTAAATACCAAATATTGTTCTCATTGAACTTTGATGTTTTGAGATAAATGCAAATACGTGGCGCACGTGGGAAATCTGCTAAGTTAACGCAGCCCCTGCGTGACGGACTTTTTCATTTCCATCTATTCCTACGTGACTTGGAATCCACTTTAAGTGGATGACCCTTTCTAAGGTATTTTTTGTATTATTTGGTCTTACGTAAATATATCTAATATTGTTATTTAAGTCTCTTTTATGGCGCTATGTCAATACAGGAAGGTTATCTGTCGTTCATGTAGTTTCTACCCGGGACAGTAATGATGACTGATGTGTACATAAATAAATTACCCCCCCCCCCCCATTTGGGAAATAAAAGGTCACTAGAAGGGTGAAAACTTAATTTTATTGTCAAATACCACTATTCGTCTTTGTTACCTCTCGTAGAACAAATTTCATAAAGACCTACACGTAATAACGAGTTTTTACAGCAAAAAAAAAAAGTTCTTCGACTCCAAGCTGTGTACATTAAGGAAACTTTCCAAAAATGTGTATTCTCACAATTGACATCATTGATCCATTTTCAAGAGCAAGTCGAAATGCAGTCATGAAAATGGAATTAATGATACCGATGGCTATTACAACTCATTTTCAGAGCGGTGTTTCTCAATTAGTTGCCCCAGTATTAACGGTGCATAATGTTGAAGCGGGGCAAAACACATTAGGTGCTATTTCAGCTAATAATGAAATAATCAAGTAGGAGTGGGAGTTATTAAAGGCTAATTACAAATTTAAAAAAGAATGAAATCCCATAATTTCGTCATTAAAAAATTACCGAAAAATAATTCGAAAGGGGCTACGGTTAGCCATGTGAGTTAAAGCTTTGGCCTTAATCTCACATGTTAATACTAGAGCGGCAAGTTCTATTTCCGTCTGGGCAATAAGAATTTATTTACTGACGGACTCATTAAATAGAATCCTTAGTCTCACCCTGGTTAGAAAAGGGTGGTAACCTGTAGATAACCCATCCCAATTAGACACAGTATCAAACAGTGGTCGTTAATAAATAATAATAATATAATTCGAACAACAACAGCAACAAAATACACACTCATACATACAAACGTGTAACTGTTTCACTCACTGATTCGAATCCTTCTGAACTTCTCTTTAACAATTATATACAACCAACGAAATAAAATTAATTAATTTAAATCATTGCCCAGGGGTCAGGCTGCCTGAGTGTTGAGAGCATTGTTCTGTAAAGTCAAAGGTTGGGAGTTAAGAGTATTGGCCCCCACTTCCCAGTAGGGCTGGTCCCCTCTGGAAGTTAGATCATTACTGCCCTTCATGTGGAGGCCGAAATGTTGTGAAATATACTTGAAAAAATTATTGTATTTTCGAACAGAAGCATAATCTTCTAATGCTAATTAACAGTATTTTTATTAGGGCTGTTGTTTCATTCAATGAGGCGAGTGTTTAAGAAGTATATTTTCTGATTAATGAGGTATTTAAGACTCTAAGGCACGATCAATACAGGAAGAACACAATTATCATGACATATACAGTAGAAGTTCCGTTGAAGGAGAACAGCATGTGACCTATTTTGTGAACTACGTCACGTCTATTTAAGACGGTTTGGCCTGTATTATTATTATAATTAAATAATTCTTTAGTTTTGAAATTTGATGTGCTTTTCTAGCAAGCTTACTGTCCAAAGACTGTCGTTGTTTGAACGCTGTACAAGAAAAGTGTATACTTTAATACTTTCAAGTCTTCTGTGGAGTTACGCTTTGCACGATATGACCATTTGTTGTCAAACATGTTTGAATAGGGGGAGGGAGAAGAACGTGTCTACCCTTATTTATTTATTTTTATTAACCGAATGGTGCAAATACACCGCTAAGAATGACAGTTTGAATAAATCGGGATTCATATTAGGATATTTTTGCCAAGTCAGTACGCCACGAACAACTCCACCCACCAGTTTTTATAATATCTTGTAAATTTTAGATTTGAGCTAGTCATCATTCAGAGAACATATGTTTCAATTAATCATCATATGAATAGGGGGCTTAGTTGGTTTAGTACTTGCTTGGAGTCATGGGTGGAATCAATTTTTTTTTTCTTTAATATTAAAAGCAGTTTTATTATAGTGTATTTATATGATACCATTAAGTCCCCATCTTCTTTTGATTCAGTAAAAAATTGAAAATTATAGTAGTTCTAAAATCCGTCCTTACAAAAGGTGAAGAAAAATAAACTTGTCATATTAAATCGCTGAATTTAATTTCCTGTTATATTTCAGCAAACCCGATCGTGAAATTAGTTTTTAAGGAATTAAAACCGTTAAAATTTAATATATTTTTGTGCTCAAAAGATTTTTTTTAATAGACGTTATATTGAAAGTTCTTCCTGAAAATCACCCTACATCTCTTTCAGGTTTTCTCAATATTACAATATTTGTACATAAATAAAAAAATAAATCAAATTTGAGCTCCGAGAGAATTCTGTCTAGACCTTCTTGAATTAGGTTATTATAATACTCTGATTTAGTACAGGGTGTTTCAAACAGGATATACGTATATCTGAGAAATTGAACCTGTTTTCTATCTATGTTTTGTCACCAAAGTGAACAAAAAATCATTATTGCTCATCATTGAAGCTTGATCCTCCAAATGAGTGGAACATGCGCAGATTGTATTGACAGTTTGTAAATACAGGATGAGTATGTAAAGGAAAGATTCCTGGCCACTCTCGCGTTCCTGAAGAAAATGTTGCACAATTCAAACTGCTTTCCAACGAAGTCCTTCAAAATCAACTTGAAAATAAACTAGAATATGTATTCTTTATTTTTTTACCTACCTCTGCCCCCGCTGTACCTTTGGGTTTCCCCATACCAGCGGGCTCCATTTATTAAGAGATATAAAATTTTGAACAGATAAATTGGGCCAGGTAACTTAGCCTAGCTCACAGAGCATAGCTAAGCATAAAAGTGCAATATTTGGGAGATTTAGTATAAATCCGAAAAGTCCTAGGGGAACCTGTCCTGTTCAGAGAAGTGGCAAAAATAGCCTAATTATCTAGCCTACATACCTAAAGTCTAAATACTGACCTAAACTCACATAAACAATACATATATACATATAATTTACAAATATATACATTTTTACTTGGTTTTCAACACCTCTTGGGCAAAGGTCTTGAAGGCTGAAAATCTATCAGCGTCGTTTACCAACATATGGTAACTCTCAGGAGGCCAGTTCACAAATCAGAAAGCACTCATTAGCTGAATACGCTTGACCTTGGAACGCGGACATTGGAGGATCACAGGGTTAGCCGTATCCAACTCGTCACTCGAGCACAATGGGGATTCCTTTCTTTTGAAGAAGTGGAGTTTGTTATCGATGTCCCCGTGACCACTGATAAGTTGGCTGGTGAAGTAACCTGGGACGTACCACGTGAGCTTAGTTCTAGTCCTGACATCTAGAAAAAAATCTGTAGGTCATTCTACCTTTGCTGGAGTTGGTCCGGTGACTCTGCCATCTGTCCTATTGTGAAGATAGACTCTCCTATCTTGTAAGGCAACCCCTTTGCTGCTTGGCAACCCCTGACTGCTTGGCAACTCCTGACTGCTTGGCAACCCCTGACTGCTTGGCAACCCCTATGCTGCTTTGCAACCCCATTTCTGCTTGGCAACCCCTGACTACTTGGCAACCCCTGACTACTTGGCAACCCCTGACTACTTGGCAACCCCTGACTACTTGGCAACCCCTGACTACTTGGCAACCCCTGACTGCTTGGCAACCCCTGACTGCTTGGCAACCCCTGACTGCTTGGCAACCCCTGACTGCTTGGCAACCCCTGACTGCTTGGCAACCCCTGACTGCTTGGCAACCCCTGACTACTTGGTAGACAATGTATTCCTTTCTCCTATAGCCAAGTCAAGGAGCAGCGATCGTTAGTTTGAACAAAATAATAGTTTTCATACCTATGTTCTTTTCGAAACACTCTGTATTAGAGAATTCTTCAAAACGACTAAATTAAAAAACTTATTCCAGTATAGTAGTGTTCTTTATTAATATGTAAAGTATTATTTTGTTTTCCAACATTTATCTTTAGTACACTATTGAGAAAAAGTAATTTTTACTTCGGTCTAATCCTGTTTTCCTTTTGTTCACTTTAATTTATATTAAAGAGTTTTCTGCTTTATTTCACCTCGCAGCTGCCAGAAGACTAAAGGATGACGACAATATGAACTCTTGGCCAAGACAACCGGAGAGACTCCCAGTTCCGAGAAGAACGACAACGACTCCAAGACCTTCGGTGAGTTGGAGCACGACGAGACGCATCGAGGCAACAACAACCAGGAAGGGTATCCAAGGGCAGGGCAGCTGGGATGGACCAAGGCCCGAAGATGGCTGCTACGGATCCTTTGATACTGTTACACTCATGAGGAATGAATTGTTTATACTCAAAGGAAAGGTATGATCTTTATGAAGCTTTAGTACACTTACGAAATGATTATGATGTTTAATTTGAAACTGTTGCAATGTCTTGAAAGATACGAAAGATATTTGCTGGCTGCATTTCCCAGAATTTCTACTCCCTGTAGTTTTCAGATTTTGATTATTTTTAGAAGATTCCCCTCAAGGGAAATCAGCCATTGATGGCAAATTTCCATCGATCTTACTCAGAAAAATGTGGAAAAAAATGAGAAAATGAGGTCCGAGAATATACATATATTTATTACACACTCACACACACACTCACTCACTCACACACACAGACACACACATACGTATATGCATATGTGCGTGTTTGAGAAACCCACCTCTTACAATTTTTATTATTTGGGGCTGGGAAAGAATTCTAATATGCTTTTTTCTCTTTATATTTTGTTCAGAAAATACTGCATATGGTAAGTTTATTTTGACTACGTTTGACTAGAATTATGATTTCTTAACTTCTTTATTTGAAACGTGAAATCTCATTTTTTTATTTTATATTCACGCAAAATATTATTATTATATATATATTATTATTATATATATATATATATATATATATATATATATATATATATATATATATGTCTGTTAACGCTCTAGGTGTCGCAATTTTTGTTTAATTGTTAACAAATTCCATATATAAACGTGTTATATAAAAATAAAGTTCAAGTTCTTTAACGGCTGAAATTGGACCGGACTGAGGGGGGGGGTTAGTTGAAGGAATTTCGAAAATTCTAAATATCTTCATTATTGTGCATCGGATTAAACCAATGGTATAGAGACAATCTTTTTGAAAATGTAATGTTCCATAAATGTTGTTATATAGGTACGTTTTTTTTACACTATCTTGATTATTAACCGAGCTATTTGCTTTTTAAAGCTTTTGACCATCAGAAACCCCGCCCCCACTCCTACTCATGCCATATTAGCAATAAGCTGTTTTATTATGACGCCCTCTAATTGAAGCCAAAATACCAAATACTTAAATTTTACGGTTTTAGGTAAAACGTGACGCTACTGGAAAATCTGCTTAGTTAACGTAGCATCTGCGTGTTGGACTTTTAGTTTTATTGTTAATAGTGTATAAGGCTGCAATGTTGCCATTATCAATAGAAAAAGTATATAAACTCTTTGATAGAATTTATCTGAGGCATAAAGATAAGGAAAAGAGACTAAGGAAACCTGTGCCTAAGACGAAGAAGGATACAGAACCCTGGAGCTCTTACAATATTTAAGAACAATTACTCGTCCTATAGCGGGAAGGCCTTATCGATCGGTCCTTGTATTGTCGTCGCAGAGCCAACCGGCCCGCATTAGATTGCTATTAAATTAATTAGGGCATTTAATTCGCCGCAGTGAGGGGTTGAGAGAGAGATAGAGAGAGAGAGAGAGAGAGAGATAGATAGATAGAGAGAGAGAGAGAGAGAGAGGGAGAGAGAGAGAGAGAGAGAGAGAGAGAGAGAGTGAGAAAGAGAGTGTGAGAGAGAGTGTGTGAGAGAGAGAGAGAGAGTGAGAGAGAGAAGAGAGAGAGAGAGAGAGAGAGAGAGAGAGAGAGAGAGAGAGAGAGAGAGAGAGAGAGAAGAGAGAGAGAGAGAAGAGAGAGAGAGTAGAGGGCTAGAGTTATTATGGTTTGCGCTTCAAGCAAGGGTGGTTTAGACGAGCGTTAGCCTACAGTGCTGTGGAGTCGGATGTGCCCTAATCCAGCTGTAATGCTGTGTCTCCGATCACATTAGCCCCAGCTTCGCGGCTTACACAAATTACGTTCGGATCCTGTTTGTGTGCTTGCCTGTGACGGAGAGCCATTTTCCATCCTCTCGCTTTAGTTTTGCCAATCGGCTCTTAATAGCATCAAAGCTAATTCCCGGAGCATTCTATTGACTTGTCGCCCGTGGATTAGCAGATTGGGGAGGGGTTGAGTTTTAACAGAATTAAAACGTTTATTATCTATATATATATAAAATTGTAACCTCTGTCTGTACAATGCTTTTTTTCGCGAAATTTCACGATAAGTTTTCGTTTCACATGTCATAGACACCATAACTGCATTTTGTTTCTTTGGTGTCTGTTTGTTTGTTTATTTGTTTGTTTGTTTGTTTGTTTGTTTATTTGTTTGTTTGTTACCTTTTCACGCATAAACGGCTGAACCGAATTTTACGAAACTTGGTATGTATATTACTACTAACCCAACTTAGACTTTAGGCTATATTAATATCCTCTGAGACGAACAGGAATGGGGGTTATAAGGGAAGCCAGAAATTAAAAATAGCGATATTTCGTTTCCTATTGGTTTTTCGGCAAATATGAACATAACAAAAGTTGTTTATTTTGTTATTTAGAGTAACTTTTGTTATATACACTTTTTTCGTATACCGAATTGTAAACGAGATATACGCTAAAACCTATAGCGGAAGTGAACAATTTTATTTGGGACAAAAGACCCCACCGAAATAAATAAAACTCGGTATGTGTATTAGAACTAACGCTTTCATTATAACAAGCCATACCAACATTTCTAGGGACGGGCAGGAGTGGGGGTTATAAGGGAAGCCAGAAATTATAAATAGCGATATTTCGTTTCCTGTTGGTTTATCGGCAAATATGAACATAACAAAAGTTGTTTATTTTATTATTTAGAGTAACTTTTGTTATATACACGTTTTTCGTATACCGAATTATAAACGAGATATACGCTAAAACCTACAGAGGAAGAGAACAATTTTATTTGGGACAAAAGACCCAACTGAAATGAATAAAACTCGGTATGTGTATTAGCACTAATGCTTTCATTATAATAAGCCATACCAACATTTCTAGGGACGGGCAGGAGTGGGGGTTGTAAGGGAGGCCTGAAATTAAAAATAGTGGTATTTCGTTTTCTATTAGTTTTTCTGCAAATATGAACATGACAAAAGTTGCTTATTTTGTTATTTAAAGTAACTTTTGTTAAATTCACTTTTGTCGTATAATAAAGTATAAAAGAGATATACGTTAAAAACCAAAGCGGAGGTCTACAATTTCATTGGGCACTAACGATTGAACAGAAATTAACAAAACTCGGTATGTGAATTAGCATTAATACTTCCATGATCATAAGGTATATTACAATTTTTAGGTTCGAACGGGAGTGGGGGTTATAAGGGAGGCCTGAAATAAGAATTCGCGATATTTCATTTTCTATTTGTTTTTCGTCAAACGTGCACATAACAATAGCTGTTTACTTTGGTATTTAGAGTAACTTTTGTTTTATTCAATTTTTTGTATAACAGTGTAAAACAAAGTAATTTGCGTAGAAATATTGATATGCTCTACAATGTTTTCCAATTCGAACAACCAGGTAGGTACCTCACCTGTACGGGTATAAATGATTTCAAATCTATGTTAATATTTTATCCTTAATAATTCAAATCTATG
The DNA here is from genome assembly GCA_019009955.1 of Riptortus pedestris. Lineage (NCBI taxonomy): Eukaryota > Metazoa > Arthropoda > Insecta > Hemiptera > Alydidae > Riptortus > Riptortus pedestris. The sequence goes on from CM032231.1 coordinate 68,016,686, forward strand.
TTATTTTTTATCGTCAGTAACAGATTGCACCAAGTAAAGTATACTGCCCCCCCCCCTTCTCTTCACCCAAACATTAATTCATGAGAAATGCCGGTTTTCCCTATGTGTATTTAATACTTTATTTAATTAGAACCTGAAAAATATTTGAACAAACAGTTTTAGTATTGTGAAGAAAATGTAATCTGATTTGTTCATATAATTTAAGGTATTACATGATTCATATCCTAAATGAGTTGGCAGCACTGAGCATAGGTAGGTGTCAAGCTACTTCCTTTGTACTATCAGTTCTGCCGCTTCCCCGCCGACATCATATTGGTTTATGTTTACATGTTAATTGATGCTTATAGCAATGTAGTGTTATACTCAGGAATGTGAATTTGTTTAATCTACAAATCTAAAACAGCTGTCACCATTAAGATTTGTACCGCATCAAGGGAAAGTTACTTTTATTCATACATGGTTTCGAAAACAGAATACTTTCTACGATTATAAATTATATGTTCATTACTTTATAAAAAAAAAAAAACTACATGCACAGGAGACGGGAAATAAAAAAAATATTGAGGAGAGCGAAACCTTGCATAACAAATAATTTAATTATTTACAAATCCACAGCAACGACGGGTATGAAACCTAAAGACTGTGACGGGGAAATGTCTAAATATTGTGGAAAGTAAAGCCTTGCCAAAAAATACCATCTTCATTCAGGCTCAAATGAATTCCCGGGCGAAGCCGGGTACCTTAGCTAGTATACAAAAAAAATGTAAGAGGTGGGTTTCTCTTAGGTATCCCTGAATACTCACACCCACCCAAACAGATGCATATATATATATATATATATGCATATGTTTGGGTGTGTGTGAGTATTCAGGGTTTCCTAAGAGAAACCCACCTCTTACATTTTTTTTAATTTGGGGGCAGGGAAAGAATTCTAATATGCTTTCTCTTTATATTTTGTACAGAAAATACCATATACAAAGTATATTTTGACCACGGTCGAACTAACGATTAGCTTAATTATGATAGAAAATAATTAATGGGTCATTGATAACATAATCGTTATGAAGAGTCACAAGTTATTCTTTTAGGCTCTGTTGAAACAACAGTAAACGTTTCCTAGCAAATGTAGTAAGAATATCCAATAAAATAAGGATCAATAAAAAGGCTTTGTTGTCTATTATTGTTTTTAATTTTATGCAGTGTGCACTTTCGGAGTCAGTGCTCCATCGTCAGTGCATTAATATAGCCGTGTAGCCTGGACATCAACCGCCGGGCGAATTTTGTCCCCCCTAAGGGACTCTGGTCACCCGGCGGTTGTTGTCCAGGCTACACAGCTATAATCAGGCACTGACGATGGAGCACTGACTCTGAAAGTGCACTTTGCATAAAATTAAAAACAATAAAAGAGGACAAAGCCTTTTTATTGATCCTTATCAATCGGTTCCTCTACCATCCAGCATATTCAAGAAATATCCAATCTGACTATTATTGAGTTTTTGATCAACGGGCTAATTTTATTATTTTATTTTACAAACACAAGCATATATTTTTAATCATTCAAGAACTGTAGATGCGTGGGTGAATCAGTTGTCTCCAGTTATATTCTGTTCCAATAGATATCAAATATAGTTCGACTCGTTTTCCGTTGAAGCAACTTTTCTAGAAACTAATGGGAGAAATCATTAAGCACTATTGGGAAAGAAATTTTAAGAACCACCTAGGACACTGAGGTCCAACTACACTTGGGACGCCATAGGTTTTTACAGGCAATTCAAGTAAAAGGGATATCGTAGACCTATAAAGGCCTGATGTGTAGAAGATATGACATCCCATAATTTCGTCATTATAAAATTACCGAAAAATAATTCGAACGTGGGCTCAGCTTAACCTTGTAAGTAAAGCGTTGACCTTAATCTCACATGGTAATCCTAAAGTAGCGAGTTCGACTTCCACCTAAACAATGGGAGTTTATTTAGTAACGGGCCCATTAAATAAAATCATTAATTCCATCCTGGCCAGAAAAGGGCGGTAACCTGTAGATAACATGTCCCAATTAGCCTTAGTAGCAAAAAGTGGTAATAAAGTAAATAAATAATAATGATTAAAAGTGTTTGCCAAATGCATAAATAGTTTCTTTTCAATATCAAGAAGTCCGTCACGCACGAGCTGTGTAAACTAAGCAGATTTCCCATGAGCTGGAATTGCACGTTTCCTGATCTCATCTCACCACATATTCTCTATTTGTATGTAAAAAAAAAATTGCAGAACACAATATTTGATATTTTTGCTTACAATAAGACAGTTCATGATATATTAGCTTATTCTTAACGTGCAATGACTGAAAGTTTTATTGAAGGCTGAAACATAATAAATCCCAATATCTCAATTAATATTGAAAATAGAGGAAACGTGTATATAAAACTATTTTATAGGTCATTATATTTTTAAAAAGATTGGTTCTATACAATTTTTCTATCCAATGCGTGATAACTGAGATATTTTGAATTATTGAAATCCCCCCTCTAAACTCCCCCTTCTCCCCGGTCCGATTTCAGCCGTTAACGAACTTGACTTTTATTTTCTACATAAAACGTTTAAATATCGAGGTTGGTAACGATTAAACAAATCTTACGACTGCTAGACCGTTAAAAGACAAATATTTATATAGTTTTGGACCTCATTCTCGTCATCTCCTAGCCAGGGTTAATATGAAGGATTTTTTTTCGAAAATCGTGTCATTATTACAACCTGGATTTGTTTTTGTGCCTCTCACTTAATCCATTTTTTGTTTGACTTCTTTAGCGAATTTCCTATTGACTATGACACTTCAAAGAAAAATGAAGATTGAAAACAAAACAGAATGGGGACATGAAAAATGTTATTCGGAAAAGGGAAAAGGGGGTTCGGGGAATGGACTGTTTTGATAACAGGGATTTTACCTGAAAATATTGATATAAGGAATAAGACGAAAAAGGAGACGAAGACAGCTCTGAGAATTTGTAATGGAAATAAAGGGGATTGGAAATACAAGTTTGCTGTCTTGGCGGACCTGTTGCAGAGCCCCGCAAATCTTTTACCAAAGAAAGTATAAAACCTGGTTACACCGCTAAGCAACCCCATCTGGCTCAATCTGTTTAATCTTTTAAATCTTCAAGGAAATTCCAACATTTTCTTTTCACTTCTCCCTGGAGTGACTAAATAAAAAATTGTCTCGGAGATTTTGTATTTTATTTTGTTTTGTCATTTAAAAAAAAATAAGCTAAAAAAATAATGCATGACTTGAAAGCCGTGTTTTAAATATTCTAAACAAGAGAAAATACGTTACTGACAAATTTTCCTTAAAGAGTTATAAGGTTTGTTTGATTTCGGTTTATTTTTCCTTATATAAATAGGTAAACAGAAGTCACAAGTTGGTGCTAAAATGTGCTCAGCTTAACAAATTATAACTGATTAGTTTTAATATCATGTCCCTCCCAAGCTGAGAAATTTTAACAGATTTCCCATAAGGGAAATCAAGTATATTTTTGGATTTTGGACTCATGACGCGATTTTTGAAAAAAATTCCTCAAATGTGCATCGATCCTACCTAGGAGATGACGAAAATCAAAATTATATATATAAGTCTGTTAACACACTCTAGCGGTTGTAATATTTGCTTGGTCGTTACCAAACTCGATATTTAATTCTTTCATGAATAAAGAAATGTCAAGTTCGTTAATGACAGAAATCAGACCAGGGAGGGAGGTGGGTTTAGAGGGGACATTTCGAAAATTTGAAATACATCCGATATTATAAGCGGTATCGAAAAATTGTACATAACCAACCTTATTGAAAATTACGTTACGCATAAATTGTGTATAAATTTCTTCTATATGGAATATTAACAGAAATATTCGGATTTTAGCAGATTTCCCTAAAGGGAAATCAGCTATTGAGGTTGTACTCATGACGGAATTTTCGACTTTTTTCAACAATTGTCCATCAATCCTACCTAGGAGATAACGAAAATGAGGTCCGTTCAAAACTGTATATATATATATATATATAGATATATATATATATATATATATATATATATATATATCAATTGATTTATCTATCTATCTATAAAGTTCGTCACGCAGGGGCTGCGTAAACTAAGCAGACTTCCCACGTGAAGTTTTACAATAGAGAAATCTGCCTAATAACAACTGTAGTAGTAAGAAACCTCTAAACCTAAAACATTATTTAGGGCGTAATAACCCAGAAGTTTCTAGCCCCAAAAAACAGTTAACCTAACCTCTAAACCTATTCACGAGGGACGAATCGTTATGGAAACGGCCGCCAGAGATCTCGGCGGAAAGTCCGAACATAGTCTACTGATGACCACACGCAGAATACAAATGCAAATATCTCGGTTAATATTCAAGATAAAGAATAAATGTATGGAACAATATTTATAGTAAATTTAATTTGCAATAAGATTTATTCTATACACACTTTCGATCCGACGCATAATAACGGAGATATTTTGAATTTTCAAATCCCCCCTGAACCCCCCCCCCGTCCACTGGTCCGATTTCAGCCATTAACGAACTTGATCCTCCTTTTTACATAAAACGATTAAATTCCGAGTTTGGTAACCATCAAACAAAAATTGCGACCGCTAGAGCGTTAACAGAAAAATATATATGTATATCTATCTATCTATCTATTTATCTATATATATATATACATATATATATATATATATATATATATATATTTTTTAACGGACCTCATTTTCGTCATCTCCTGGGTAGGATCGATGGACATTTGAAGAAATTTTTCGAAACTCGCATAATGAGTACGACCTCAATAGCTTAAGGGAAATCTGCTAATATTTGTCTGTTACCGCTCTAGCGGTCGCGCAATTGTTTTGTAATCGTTACCAAACTCGATATTTAGTCGTTTAATGTAAAAAGAAAGATCAAGTTCGTTAACGGCTAAAATCGGACAAGGGGGAGGGGGGGAATTTTGAAAATTCGAAATATATCCGTTACTATATATGGAAAAAGTGTATAGAATCAATCTTATTGACAATTAAATACTCTATAAATGATGTTATATACATTTATTCTCTATCTTGAATATTAACCGAGATATTTACATTTTTTCAGTTTTCAGCCTTCAGTAAGCCCCCACTTCTTCTAGTGTTACATAAATAATGCTCTGTTATATTATAAAAAAATATTAATTGAAGCCTAAATACCAAATATTGTTTTCATTGATCTTTTACTTTGTGAGATATATGCAAATACATTCTGTTGACCCCCCCCCCTTCTTTTGTTTTTGGATTACTAATATTAGAGTGATTGAGATAAAACCGATTCTGATTCATCACAAATTACACCACTAGCTTTAGTAAATGGTTTTAAATAAAATATATGGTTATATTCAAATATATTCCATTAATTGTTTGTCTTTCCGGTCTATCTATCCAGCACTACGAGGTTGGCTTGCCTGTTTGTTTACAATTCAGCCTTGTATTGTACATTTACTGAGCATTCACGGTAGTGTTACCTGTATGTATATTTATCTATTGTAAACCTTCACGTGGGAAATCTGCTTAGTTTACGCAGCCCCTGCGTGACGGACTTTTTTAGTTTTCAACCTTCTGTAAACCCCCACTCCTGCCCAGGCCATTTTAACAATAAGCTGTTATACCAGGAACCTCTTTGTTATATGTGTAAATACCAAATATTCTTTACAAGAGACCTCTATTATGCGAGATACATGTAAATTCGTTGTGCTCTGACGCGGTCAACTAAGATTTTATGTTCTTGTCTCGAAAATTTGTATTTGATCTATAACTTAATTGATATTTATCCATTTCAGTCAACACTAGAGAATATGTTTGTTATTTGCTGAAATCGGACCAGGAATAGGGAGGGTTTAGAGGGTGGGGTTTCGAAAATTCAAAGTATTTCCGTAATTATGAGTCAGATCGTAAAAAGTCATAGAGCCAATGTCGTTAAACTATTGATTCTCCACAATTGTTCTTCTATGAATTTTTTAACTACATTTTTTTAAAACTCAAATATTAAACGATTTGTACTTTCTTGTTTTCAGTTAGAATAGGTGACTGAGGTGAAACCACAAATGCGTATTACCAGAATGTGGGATATGATCTTCTTAGTTTACGCTTGCCTTTTGTGGCAGACTTTTATATTTCAGTCATTCTTCACAAATAACTTATTTTTATTTTATGTATTTGAGCCTTATGTTTATTTAATGGGCCTATATTATTGTATGTATATTTATTTTATAATTCAAATGTTATTTATTCCAGATACCCATTAATTAAAATCTTGTTATTGTACTGTCTCTCGTGATTAATTATGATGATACGATTTTTTTTTTTTTTTTAATATTATGGTTTTATATATAATTTTCTATAATTGTATAGAACAATTATGACTAACTCAGGTAAGAAAAAAAAAGCCTCGTTCCTTCACAGTTGTTTATTCGTTGCGACGGAGCGCTTTCAGAGCATACGCTCCATCATCAGTGCCCTGCTTTTCACAAGGATTTAACTGAAACCAAGGATTCCCTGTGGCTGCACAGATTGCCTTTCCAAGGGAATCCTTGGTTCCAGCTCCTCAAACATGATTTATGACTAAGGTCAGCTATGTTTACGAAAGTCTTAATACAATTGTATTACTGTGAGGTATGGGTAATTGGAACTTATATAGAGTTATGGGTATAATAAATGAATTCCTTAGTTCACGCTGGGTGGAAAAGTGAAGTAGCCTGCAGGTAACCCATCCTAGCCTTAGTAACACAAAATGGGCGTTAATTTATCAAAAAATATAAAGACTTATTTATTTTTTCCCAGCTGATGTGGCGGCTATCTGAACCGGGAAGAGTTCAAGCTCAGTATCCTGTTGACTTCCATAGGTTTTTCACTGATCTCCCTCGGACTGTGAAACGAATCGATGCAATCTACCAAAGGGCACATGATTCCTACATAGTACTCTTTTCAGGTAATGTTGCAATCAATAGTCTTAAGTAACATATTCAAATACAAGAATAATGGAGATAACAACTTACCATCAGTACAGTATTGGTTTTGAAAGATGTTAATGGTTATATTTTTTCATAACGTGAAATTAAAATCTCTGAAATCGTTATCATAAATATTATTGGTTTAATAATTTATTATTTTTTTATTAACGTCCATTTTATGCAACTATGGCTAATTGGGACGGGCTATCTACAGGTCACCACTCTTTTCTAGCCAGGGTGGGACTATGGATTTTATTTAATGAGTTCGTCACTAAATAAATTCCTATTTGCCCAGGCGGGAATCGAACTCGCCATAATTTATTATTGCTATGTTCGAAATTATAGTCTATTATAGTAGAAGTATTTGATATGATAGGGCGATAGTTGGAAAAACTATTTGATTGAAGATGGGGATTTGCAAATTTCTTGACAGAAGATGGCTTGTGGGCTATGCTCTGTGAATTTAACTGTTATCACAAGGACTTCTGATCCCTTTCTACTTGATAACCTGATAGTGACTAGAATTATTTCTCACTTTTCTAAAGGTAGCGAAAATAACTCTCGCAATTAATGTACAATTTGGTTTAGTGTTATTGTTGATGTTGATATTAAATCTGTGCTATAAAATGCAATAAATATTATCTCAGTGGAAAGAGAAAAATCGTTATTTGAATCTCCGAGTCGGGGGAGGGGGGAGGATGAATGCGTTTGGGAAGAGAGATGAGAGAGTAAAAAAAAAACATTTAGTCCTTTCATTGGAACACAGTTCATTGCCATTTATTGATGATAAGTTGTTCATTTGAGCGAAGATAAAAATGGTGAGAGGACATATTTGGTGAAAATGAAAATAATTCATATGTGTTTGATAGAATTCCCAATCCAGACTAATCTTTTTATACCAGCTTGAGGAATAGAAGGGGAAAGGGAATGGTATTCTCATTTGACGTATAGTGGCTAAAAGAAAGAAGGGGAGAGGAAAAAAAATATACTATGAAAATAAAAAATCCTCGCGAGCCATCAGGAACGATATGAAGCCGTTCATGGAATGGTCCACCTCTTTGAAAAGGCCCGGGAACCGCTTGAAAAAAAAACTCTTTATGGCTTTTCCACGTTGGAAATTGGAAGCTCTTCCATCTCTGGATGAACCAATTAATCATGCTGGCCCTACATAATTGGAAACTGAGTGTCGATGTAATATACATCATGTCCTCGCTTTTTATCCAATACTATTCATATTTCCATCCGCAATCAATGTAAATACACGCGGGTACTCGTCACGACAATAGACACCCTCTGCAGGAGATCAATTTGAACTACACATATGATATTGCTTTTAAGAAAGAAATATAAAGGTTCAGAATGTTTAATCAGAATATGTCTCTTCATTATTCAATTCATGACTGCAGAAAGCCTATCTTGTGAATCTACAAAACATATGTTTTACACCTAACCTATATCTTACAATTACAAAGAGATGATGTAAATGAGGTTCGTTCAAAACTATATACGTATATATATGTATATATATCCCGCATATATATATATATATATATATATATATATATATATATAAAACGCTCTAGCGGTCGCAATTTTTGTTTAATACCAAACTCGGTATTTAATCATTTTAATTAAAAAGAAAGATCAAGTTCGTTAATGGCTGAAATCGGACCAGTGGGAGGGGGAGGTTAGAGGAGGGAATTTCGAAAGTTCGAAATATCTCCGTTACTATACCTCGGATCGACAACTTGTATAGAACCAATCTTATTGCAATTTACTATAAATATTGTTATGTACATTTATTCTCTATCTTGAATATTAACCGAGAAATTTGCATTTATTTTTTTTTGTGGAGATAACGGTAAGTAACGTGATCGCTGATGTTGTGTATATTCGTGACTCCGCTGAAAGCTAGTTCGGCCGTTTCCGAAACTGTTCGGCTATCGTGAAATTTGTTTAGAGACTCGTTACTACTACTGTTACTAGTATGCAGATTTCTCAATTTTAAATCTTCACGTGGCAAATCTGCTTAGTTTGCGCAGTCCCTGCGTGACGGACTTTTTCATGTTGCCCCCTATCATTTGGTGATTTCTTAATGAAGCCGGTTCTATCTTCCTTTATGCCAAAAGTAGAACTCAGCCTCTTTCAATTCTGCCTGTTGGGTCTAGCTGTCTGTCTTCTGTTGGTTGTTTTGGCTTTATACTCCGGAAACATATGTGGAGGACGAAGTTGTTACGCCTGTAAGATTTGAACTAGCCGTAACTATGGCCAACACTACCCCAAATTCTGTAAATGAAGTCTATTAAAAATGAACACAATGCCTACACAGATTCTCTTAAAAATCAAATTTTCAAAGTACTCCAGCTTTTTTGACAAGTTTTTAACTATATTTAATTATTTCATAATCCTATTAAACTAAAAGTTCGTCAAATATTCTTTCAGGTCGTAACTACTGGGTTTTTGACGGAAGCAAGTTCTTGGATACACGACCTCGCCCAATCACTGATTTTGGTTTACCACACTACATTGAGAAAATTGATGCTGCAGCTTCAATAAACGACACTGCAATATTATTTACGTAAGTAAATGTTCCATTTTATTGATAACTACCAGCATTAGTTATTACTTTTGATTTCAACAGTTCTTGTTCAACTCGATCTTTTGACATCTCCAAGATCAGTGTGATATTGGTTGACTGATTAAGTTGTTAATGAATTGTAATGGAAATATGAATTTTCTTGAATGTCTATAGGCTGCGCAAACTAAGAATATTCCTCCAGCTGTTGTGAAACTGTTGATCTTATCTCACCATATTTTCTCTATTTCAAAATAAAAGTCCTATGAGTAGAACTGGGTGGTCAAAAAAATCTTAGTTGATGTCGTCAATTCTCAATGTATTTGCATATATTTCATCTAGTAAAGATCTGTTGAAAACTTTATTCGGAATACAAGCTTGGGATAAGACGTTTCATTATAGATTCATCATCATCACTGGCGCTACATCCCGCGAGGGGACAGGGCCTCTTGCAGCTTTGACCACCAGTCATCTCTGTCCTGCGCCGCCATCTTCCAATCCCGAATCCCCAGCATGGATCGGGCATCCTCGGCCACGCCATCTATCCACCGTAACCTTGGCCTCCCTCTCCTTCTTGTGCCATATAGCACCTCTTGCAGCACCTTCTTGGGGATCTCGTCTTCTGACATTCTCGCCACATGTCCAGCCCATCTGAGACGGCTTACCCGGATGAATGTCATTATATCCGCATATCCATATAATGTCATAACCTCGGCATTAGTCCGTCGCCTCCAGATCCCATTTTCACAGTCGCCTCCCAAGATTTTCCTCAGAATCCGCCTCCCAAACCTAGCCCGAGCTTGTTCCTGCTTCTTATTAGTCCAGCATTCTGAGGCATATGTTAAGACTGGCCTCAGAAGTGTCTTATAGAGGCGGATCTTTGTAGCTCGAGATACCACTCGGCTTTTAAAATGCTCCAGCAGTCCATGGTAACATCTGTTGGAAATTACTCTACGCTGGATCTCTTGTGCAATGTCATTCTGGGAATTCACTTGCGAACCCAAGTAAACAAATTCCTCCACTCTCTCGAAAGTAAAAGGCCCAATATGAATAGTAGGCTCGTTTCTATGACCTGTTGTACACATATATATATAGTCTTATTTTCATTGAAAACGAGGCCTAATTTTTCAGCTGCTTGTTGAAGATCTAGAAATGCTCTTTCCATGGCTTCAAAGGTCCTACCAACGATGTCAATGTCATCAGCAAAGCCCAAGATCATTGCGGACCTATTGAAAATTGTGCCTCCAACTTGAACTCCTGATCTTCTTACAGCACACTCCATGGCTAGGTTGAAGAGCAGGCATGCAAGACAGCCCCCCTGCCTAAGTCCCTTATGTGTGCAAAAGCACTCTGAGGTCATACCCAGATAGCGGACCATACATATCACCTTTCCCATGGTCATGCGAATAAGGCGTATAAGCTTAACAGGGATGCCTATTTCCAGCAGTCCACTATAGAGCTCTTCCCTTATTATGCTGTCATATGCTGTACGAAAATCAATAAATAGTATGAGTATTAATATTATAATCTCCTCCTCTTTCCAGTGCTATTCTTAGGGTGAAAATTTGGTCTATAGTGGACTTCCCTTTCATAAAACCTGTTTGGTACCTTCCATTCATTATATATTCGCTTATTGTTAAAGTACAATGACTAAAGGTGGAGGTTAATAGTCGAGATAGAGAGAACGTTTCATATTCGTAAACATCGAAGTCATAAAGCGCGTTACACAACTATGTTCTCTTGATGTAGAAGATTCATGTTTAACGCTGTCTTATGATTTAAAATATTTATTACAAACATTTTAATAAATTGTTTTCTTCATCTTGAATATTAAGAAGATTTTTGCATATTTTAGTTTTCGGCCGTCAATAAACCCACTCCTAAACCTGTCATATAAACACTAAGCTGTTATATTATAGAGCACTTCAACCGAAGCTTAAATATCAAATGAGAGGTTTGGTGCAGAAACGGTGTAACCCACAAGTTTACTGTTTTTAGAAAGAAGGAGTAAAAGTAAAAGAAACCGTATAAATTAACTATTGCTGCAACAAAAATTGTTCTTTGTACTTGGAGTGATATTAGTAAATGTAAATATTTGCAGTGTACATGAACTTAAAAATTGCATTTTCAGTGCCAAAATTGTGGGTTACACCATTTTTCCTCCAAGAAAAATTTGAAACTTTATTGGTGGATTCCACATTTTTGTATTTATATACGTCATTGTTGCTCTCTATGAACAAAATATGTATTTACGGCAAGCATGAAGTAACCTACATTGCCATAGTTTTAAGAAAAATGGCACAGCAGATGCTTGTAGTCTTGCTGTTTCAGCACTGGTTTGTCTTTTCACATTTCTCTTTTTAAGCTTCCTTTTGGGGGTTCCATAATCAGCATCACCTTCGCATGCAGAAGCATGTGGAACATATTCTTTATAAGAACCAGAGTTACTCAGATTTCCTTCACTATATGAATCTAAAGTAGGTTACACCAATTTTGCACTCAATTAATTTCAAAATAGCTGTCTACAAGTTACACCACTAATGTTTTATTCCTGAATGGCACCTGAAGAAGTACAAAAATGATAGACTATAAAAACAATATAATGAGGTAACAAAAAACACAAAAATATAAAGAAATGGATATTTGTGGGTTACACCGTTTCTGCACCAAACCCCTCAAATGCTGATTCTATTGAACTTTTACATCTGTGAGATAAATGCAAATACGTTCTATAATGGCGGCACAAATTCAAATTATATGTTTTTACCTTAAAATATTCATTTGGACTAAACCATGAACGATATTTAACCGTTTAATTCATTACTACAGTCAATAGTAGTTAATGGCTAATCGGATCAGCAAAAGGGCAATAAGGGGGTGTTTAGAGGGGGCGGTTCGAAAATACTACATATCTCCAGCAAAAGGGCAATAAGGGGGTGTTTAGAGGGGGCGGTTCGAAAATACTACATATCTCCAGCAAAAGGGCAATAAGGGGGTGTTTAGAGGGGGCGGTTCGAAAATACTACATATCTCCAGCAAAAGGGCAATAAGGGGGTGTTTAGAGGGGGCGGTTAGAAAATACTACATATCTCCAGCAAAAGGGCAATAAGGGGGTGTTTAGAGGGGGCGGTTCGAAAATACTACAAATCACCAGCAAAAGGGCAATACGGGGTTTTTTAGAGGGGGCGGTTAGAAAATACTACATATCTCCAGCAAAAGGGCAATAAGGGGGTGTTTAGAGAGGGCGGTTCGAAAATACTACATATCTCCAGCAAAAGGGCAATAAGGGGGTGTTTAGAGGGGGCGGTTCGAAAATACTACATATCTCCAGCAAAAGGGCAATAAGGGGGTGTTTAGAGGGGGCGGTTTGAAAATACTACATATCTCCAGCAAAAGGGCAATAAGGGGGTGTTTAGAGGGGGCGGTTCGAAAATACTACATATCTCCAGCAAAAGGGCAATAAGGGGGTGTTTAGAGGGGGCGATTCGAAAATACTACATATCTCCAGCAAAAGGGCAATAAGGGGGTGTTTAGAGAGGGCGGCTCGAAAATACTACATATCTCCAGCAAAAGGGCAATAAGGGGGTGTTTAGAGGGGGCGGTTCGAAAATACTACATATCTCCAGCAAACATTTTCATTCACTTGAAAATACTTATATTTTCGTTCATAAAGTTGTATTGCTCTTATTCAAGCAAGCATCAAGCAAAGTCAATAATAGTTTCATTTATACCTTATGAATTTACATATAACGGGATCTGGGTTTATAAGCTCAAATATTTCGAGAGAAGGTTGTATAATACGTATAAACTCTGCAGGCCCCTCGCATAATATCAGAAAACGATATTAGAAAGTCATTAGCAAGTTAGTAAAATTCCTTGACAGAAAGGCAAGCAATTAGTGTTGAAGCGGCCATTGTGTGTGTTTGCTTTGTGGAATGAGACCTTTACTTTAGAATAACATTTAATGACCTAATAAATGCTCAGATTTCTTTTGTGTATTTTACATCCCACTGCTTGCTCTGCCTAATTAATTTTGTATCGAAAAGAGAAACAAAAAGCTAGGCACTAACTTGCTAGTATATCAAATTGTTTTTGCATTTTGTTGTATTTGAAAGTTTTACGAAATTTTCAGAGATTCATTTGCTGAATGATTTTTTAAAATTTTATATATATATTTTACTATAGTACTATTTCAAAAGCTTGACGTGCATTAAGATATAATTTGTGAATTAATGAATGAATGAATTATTTATTCATAACCGTAATTGAAATTGCATTATATATCACTTTAGTAGTATAAATGCAATTATAATTTATTACTTTATAATTGATTTGGAATATGGTGTAAGTAATTTTTAGAATTCATCCCCTTCAAACCTTCATGGCCCTTGCCTTTGAATTTGGTGAAGTAGAGACAAAAGAAAATGCCGATTTAATTAGAACCTGTACTTTAAAAGACATTAGACTAGTCTAGAGTGCGAATAATGAGCTCCGGTTTTTATCAGTGTAGAAATATAGTTATATGATTAATGATTATATATGTATTTTATTTTCAGGCAAGAGTTATACTGGAGATACGATGACTATGAGAGAGAATTAGATCGAAATTCACCTAGGCCTATCACCGACTGGGGTCTGCGATATCCAATTGATGCAGCTCTTAATTACAAAGACGGTAAATGATTTTCTATAATAAATTTCCATTATCAATCATGATTATCCAGATTATCTTATATACGACCATCGCCGTGGAAGTTGGACAAAGAGCCATCGAAAAATTTCAAGAAAGTAGAGGAAAATAATATAGCTACCTAGTAACATGGATTAGAGAATAGAGTTAAGTATTAATACTCTTTAGGACTCCCTCATTGGAGGATAGGATGTAAACTTTATATAATGGGTTTAGATAGAAAATTCATATGCTCCAATTTTCCTAACTTTCTGAAAATCTGTCATAAGTTAAAGCCCATATTATAGCAAATTTATTGTTGAAAAAAAGCAAAAACTTATTGGATATTGAAGGAAAACAGTTTGACTATTAGAAAAGTCCGTCAGGCAGGGGCTGCGTTAACTAAGCAGATTTCCCACGTGCGCCACGTATTGGCGTTTATCTCAAAACTTAAAAGTTCAATGAGAACAATATTTGGTATTTAAGCTTCAAATAATGTGTTTCACTACATAATAGAATATTGCTAATATGCAATGAGTAGGAGTGGGGCTTTACTGAAGACCGTAAACTAAAAAATGCAAATATCTCAGTTATTAATCAAGATAGTGAATAAATGTACATAAAAATATTTATAGAAAATTACATTAGTAATAAGATTGGTTCTATACAATTTTTCAATCCGACGCATAATAACGGAGATATTAAGAATTTTCGAAATTCTCCCCCTCTAAACCCCCCTCCCTCCCCCTGGTTCGATTTCAGCCGTTAACGAACTTGATCTTTCTTTTTGTATAAAACGATTATATATCAAGTTTGGTAACGATATGACAAAAACTACGACTGCTAGACCGGTAACAGACGTATATATATATATATATATATATATATATATATATATATATCTCTAGACATATACAGTTTTAAACGGACGTTATTTTCGTCTTCTCCTGGGTAGGATCGATGGACATTTGAAGAAAAATTTCGAAAATCGCGTCATGAGTACGACCTCAATAGCTGATTTCCCTTAAGGGAAATCTGGTAATAACAACTAAAATTAAAGAAAAAAGTCCGTCACGCAGGGGCTGCGTAAACTAAGCAGATTTCCCATGTGAAGTTTTCCAATAGAGAAATTTCACGAGAGCCGAGCCAGTCAAAGAAACAGCCGAACTAGCTTTTGGCGGGAAAGTAACCTCGTCCGTTAGGCTCCGAGATTAAATTGAAAACAATTCAATCTCAAAAAACAAGAACACAAAAGATGGACTTACCGTTAATGATAGCAGCGCTCAGAACACTTATTACACCAACACTAAATAGTACCACAGAATATCCATTATTTGTAAGACTTAATACTGCTGTGAATATTAAGTAAACAAATAAAGGGCAAGTCAAATGGTAAGAACCTTCCTGATAGCAAACAGTCTGAGTTCTAAACAATCAGGTTAGCCAGCTTTTACCGGAAATAAAAACAATTACGGAAATATATTTGAATATAAGTTATAAATTTTATTCATATAACTATTTATTATATCTAGTACTGTAATTAATAATAGACCAGAATAATTTTAATCACAACCATTCCAAATTTAGGAATCCGGGAAGAAAATAGAAAGGGGGGCAAAATACGATTCAGACGGTTATGAGATTTTCACATGATTAAGGAACTAGCAGGTTAGCCAGCGAAGGTTTACAATAGATAAATATACATACAGGTAACACTTCCGTGAATATTAGTGAATAATTACAAACGGGAATGAGAAATCTTTCAGTGAATTTACAATATAAGTTAATAGTCCCTACAACGTAATACGGCTGAATTGTAAACAAACAGGTTAGCCAACCTTGTAGTGCAGTATCGATAGATAGACAGGAAAAACAAACAATTAAAGATATATATCTGAATATAAAATATTAATTTTATTGGAAACTATTTATTATAGTTAGTGGAGTAATTTGAAATGAATCAAAATAATTTCTATCTCAATCACTCAGATTTTTGTAGTCCAAGAAAAAAGGGGGGGGGTACAACAGAACGTATTTGTTTGCACCTCGTAAAATAAAGCTTTGTTGAAAACAATATTTTGTATTTAACCTAATAATGAGTTTGTTTATTAGATATCAGCTTATTATTAATATGTCCCTAGTAGGAGTAGGGGCTTACTGAAAGCGGAACTCATTATACAGAAAATATGTATAGAACAATATTTATAGTAAATGTAATTTGAAATAAGATTGATTTTATACAATTTTTCGATCCGACGTATAGTAACGGAGATATTTCGAATTTTCGAAAATCCTCCCCTCTAAACCCCCCCCTCCCACTGGTCCGATTTCAGCCGTTAACGAACTTGATCTTTCTTTTTACATAAAACGACTAAATTTCGAGTTTTGTAACGATCAAACAAAAATGGCGACCGCTAGAGCGGTAACAGACAAATATATAGATAGATATATATATATACAGTTTTGAACGGACCTCATTTTCGTCATCTACTAAGTAGGATCGATGGATATTTGAAGAAAAATGTCGAAAATTCCGTCATGAGTACAACCTCAATAGCTGATTTCCCTGAAGGGAAATCGGCTAATAGAAAGGCCTGATATGGTCGGTTGGTGATGAATAAACTAAAAAGAAATTTTAGAAAATGGTAATCCCTTGTTGCTCTGGATTTGCCATTATTCGGAATGAAGGATGTGAATTTAGCTCCAGAACAGTAGTTGGACAATGTGAATTATTTTTCTAAACGTGATTTTCAATTCATCTGTTAGGTCCAATTATTTTTGGTACATAATATTATCACTTTTTGGTTCAACTTTACGAGACAAATATATGAATAACTCAATACCTTAAAAAAAATTAAATAGAGACTCACATATCTATTCCATTAGAAAGTTTAAATATTTAGTTCCAGTCGAAGTATTTCAAAAGTATACGCGTTATTCTATTAGTGAATTCCCATTTTAAATATTGAAGTATTTAAAATTGAATGGAGAGGAAATACACTGAGAACTCAAAGTTTATGTAGCGGTTTTTGTATTTATTATTGAGAACTCCATTTTAAATTGTTATTGATGTATGACACGGCCAGTTTTGAATAATTAAAGGTTTATATGTTCCAGGAAAAACTTACTTCTTCCACGGAGACCACTTCTGGATGTTTGATGAGAGGACCAGATCAATCAAAGCTCCAAGGTACAGAGAACGTGCATCACTGTACTGGCTGGGCTGTTGAGCAGAAGTAACGATGAACAAGTATAGACAACTGTGATATAAATTTTTACCCGAGCCATTAGAGAAAAATCGAACAATATTTATAGGAAAATATTGTTCAACGAGAATGTAGAGTTATATGCCTATTATTTCGTCACTAATTTAGTTATTTAGCCCTATATCTAACAAATTTTGAGAATTCGTTTTTCCCGAAAAAAATACTCACTGAGCACTATATATTAAATGTTTGGCATTATTTGTTTTATTAAATATATTTTAGTACTTAATAAAACATTTTTGTAAGTTAAAGAATATTTTAATCGTAACATATACTTCTTATGAATGTTTAATAATATAGCCATACACTATTTAAAAGTTAATTTTTTTTAAGACGAGAACTGGAATACTTTAAGTAAATTATATGTACATTAAGTAGATAAATTATTTTAGTTCTTTAGAATGTTTAGAATTAAATGTTTTGAATTATTTTTTTTTTAAAAACGTTAATATTTAGCATGTGCTATATGGGATAATTACAGTATTATTATGAAATATTAAATATTTTAATACTCATTTCCTTTTAATAATTAGTAACAAAATATTATTAAATAAGTTATGTAGAACATGCTATAGCAATTATTAGTGGCATTATGTTATTAATTGTTATATGGGCTTATTTTTCCAATAACTGTTTTTATTATTATTATTTTTATTTTTAGTTAAGCTATTCTTATAGCTTTTTTGTTATATGTAAAATATTTTAAAACTAGTACTAGTAGTTTATTATTTTTGTTATGCTTATGAAATTTTTGGTAGGATATATTATATATATCTTCCCAAAATTAATTATTGATTCAATGTAATTTGTATATATCCATATTTAATATTAATAGTGAAAACACATCAATTACAGTATCGTAATTTAAATGATACTAGGTTAGGTGCATAAAGCATAAGCTCTACTGCCTCATGAACTTGTAAACTATATAGTAACTTCTCACGTTCCGCTAACACTAAATGTTCACTTATAACTTAGGTATTAACTAATAATAAGATCTCAAATTACTTATATTTATTTTTAAAGTTTAAGGTATGTAATTCAATAACATTAATCGTATATTATATTGAGGGGCAATATTAATAAGAAATATAATATACTCAACTCTATATTTTATTGAAGGACTTAATTACATTTAATATAGCCATATATTATATTGAAGTGCTCAATCAATTTTAGTAATTACATTAGTCATTATTAATTGAATTGAAATATATAATTAATTTACGAACTTCATAGGAAACTCATTGCGTGTATTCATAATTTCTAAAACATCTTTTTCTATAGGATATCACCATCCTTTGTGTTATATGGAAATACATTAATTGCTGATCAAAGAAAAACAGTACTTCTTTCAGAAATGTGATAAAATTAGAATAAAATGTTATATTAATTATAAAAATATTCAAGTTATTGCTAGAAGTTTTCCAGAATCTCTTCACTTGGCTGCATTTCAGGCAAGATTAGTTTATGTGACATGAAGGCCTGAAAGACCTCTTTCATGAATGACTCATTGAGGAACATTGGTGACACGTGTTCCTTAAAAATGAGAAAACCTGCCCACGTAATATTTAAACAGAATAATGTGTTATAATGATAAATGATATATATATATATATATATATATATATATATATATATAAGATTATGTATTTGACACCTTCTAAGTTCTAGACACTTTTCGAATATTTTGTCATGAGTAAACCTGGATAGCTGATTTCCCTTGAGTAGTCAGCTCCAAAAAGGAAGATTTCCCTCGTTTAGGGAAGACATTTTTCAGAGTGATAACGTTTTTTGTTATCGTTTTCCTCATTTTCAATAGGTGTCACTGAAAATGAGGAAGTGCATAGGTACTAGATATGATGTAATGTCATTTGCCAGAATTAAAAATCTTGAATGCACCGAGCGTGCTATTTGGATATTTTATTTTGGCATCGATCACACTAATATTCAAGATAGAATATAGGGATGTAGGGGGTCTTCCTTTAATTGAGAATAAATGATTTTGTACGCGAGTGGGCTAAAAGGTTTAAAAAAATATTTATTTATCGCCAAGAAGTTTCTTAAACTTAATATTAATTAACAATGGGCAAAGTAAAGATTTTAGCCTCTTAATTCTAAAGATTTATTGGAAGAGTGCGGTATAGAAATTGCTGAATGCCATTGTCGATTGTGCGATCCATTTCCTTTTGAAAAGAGGTTTTAAATCGACCTTAGAAGGCTAAGAATTTAGAGAGAAAGGGATAAAGGAGGGGTTGGTGGGGGAAGAAAAGCATGGCTGGTTCTATTCCTGTAGGAAGCAAAAACTCTCTGGATGAATGCAGGCTTTTGTAATGGCATTTTTAGACTGTGTGGGACAATAACAGCCATTTCATCAAGAGCCACGGGAGTATGGAATATCAAGAAATGAAAGACGTTCATTCGGTCATGTTTCCTTCCTCCTTGTATCTACCTCTTTTCTTGCACATAACCTCTTTGTTTGTATCAGGAACTGTTCAGTAGAGGGTGAATTGCGACTGTTCATTTTTTCAAGGATACCGATTATAAGGTTATTACTCCATAATATGAAAACATTTAGTACTGTTACAAGCCAATCCATAAATATTTTATTTGTTTGTGTGAGACTCTCTCTCTCTCTCCCTCTCTCTCTCTCTATATATATATATATATATATATATATATATATATATATATATATATATATATCTTCTTAACATAGATGACCGCTTCTTAATTTCTTTGAAAATGTAGCCATACTGGGCCAACGAACAAATACCTCTTTTATTCCTTAAAACACCTGTTTTATGTGCCCCTAGGGGATTTAAATAAAACAGATGTTTTAAGAAAGATAAGAAGTTTTTTTTCATTGACCCAGTGTGGCTACATTTTCAATCTATATATATTTATTTATTTATTTCCATCTCGAAGGAACCCTATGAGAAGGTAATTTATTACCTACATGAACCGTACAATTCTTGTACACTACATGTTATTGTTAAATTTAATATAAGTATTTTAAACTTGTTAAATTAATTGCAAATTCTAACAACTATTGGCAAAAATTAAAGCAAATTAAAGAAAAAAAAACAAATTATTTCTTATCTAATCTTACGAGTACCGGAACATAATTACAGAAAACAGGACAGGACTTTTCATATATACAGATGGCTCGAAATATGCAGGAAGATGTGGCTCAGCTGCCATAGTGGGGAACCAAGTACTAACGTGTAGACTACCGGACGTGTCAAGCAACTTCACTGCAGAACTACAGGGCTTCCTTTTTGGATTACAACATCTTACATACGTACAACAAGACAACATTCATGTTTTTACCGACTCCTACAGTACTATGCAGTCAATACTTGATCATTACACAACTCACCTAGTCATGAGACGGCTTCAGGAATTACTAACTAACTTACAAATACAAATGAATAAAATAGTAACTATTCATTGGATACCAGGACATGCAGACATCACGGAAAATATCTTGGCTGACAGAAATGCAAAATTAGCGACTGAACTTGACACATTACACACTGATCACATTACAGGGCACGATGCCATTAAACTTATTATAAGAGAAGTCAGCTTAAAATGGGAAGTGGAATGGCATCAGACAGACACAAAACTACGAGAAATAAAAGACACTATTCGTGAATGGCAGTCAATTAATCGGGAGACTAGAAGAGAAGAAGTAGTCCTTGCTCGGTTGAGACATGGCCATTCACGGATAACACACGGACACCTCATGACTAGGACTGAACCACCATTATGTACACTGTGCAATACACAACTGACTATTAAACACCTACTTACAGACTGCAGACAAATAATCGACAAGAACTTACCCACCAACCTATCAGAACTACTACACGACAACAGCCCATACATCACGACAATCATGAAACACCTCCAACAGACACATCTTTTCAACTACATTTAAAACTTTTACCAAACCCTAACTTAAAGAATTCGAATCTGTTACCATTAATATACACTGGAGAAAATATAACCGTGCAGACCTACGACTAGATATTTTAACATATTTTTCTTTTATTTTAAGGTGGCTATACCAACTCTTAGTTTTATAATATGATTACTGTGAATCGCTAAAATTGCGACACACTTAAATAAATAAATAAATAAATTATCTAAAATAAGTTCTCAAGTTTCCGAGTAATTTATTAATGTCTTCAGCAAATTTGTTAAGTGCCTTATTACACATGTAAAATAATTTTTTTTCCTCAACAGGCCATTTTCCCAATTATATTTCAACTTCAGTCTGGAAGGTTGTCTGTACAGTTGCATAGTAAATGTCGGGAGGTTTGTTCCGTTGTAAATTCACAGAAACAGCTCGGTTGGTCCCGTTAGTACTAGTGTTGTAAAAGTTAGTTAATGGGACTAGCATGTTAAAATATTGAATGGTGTCTGATATAAAATGTTTTGTGTTCACATTTTGTTGATAATGCCCGTACTTGTTGCCATTTATGTAGTGTATATATCAGCAACAGATTTGGCTGCATTATCGGCTAGATCGTTCCCCAATATTCCGGAATGCCCTTTACTCCATGAAAAATAAATATGTGTGTCGTTTTATTTGTATAAGTGTCATATTTGTTCAGATAGGGGGCCGTTGATTGTGCGATTTTGGAATGTCGTTAATGTAGATTCACTGTCTGTAAACCTGGGTATAAATGGTAAAGGGGGTATAAATGTTTATATTTTTCGACCCTGTTTGTGGACATCAATACATTGTAAACATATTAGAATTGCCAGTTTTTCTGCACGATTGTTAGTACAAAGTCCCTCGAGTCTGTATTTTTGAATGTCTGTCGGTTCTTCTCTCTCTCTCAAATACCGAAAACACACACTCTTAATATTATTCTATTTGACTGACATTTATATATATATATATATATATATATATATATATATATATATATATATATATATATAAATATATATATATTCATTCCTGCACTGTCGATTGGACCTGCCAGTAGCTCAAGATATATAGCTGGATGAATCCAATTGATATATTTTACAAGCTTCTGAAGTTTTCTAAAGAGAATAGAAAAGAGAATATATATATATATATATATATATATATATATAGATATATATATATATATATATATTGAAATTGATTCGTCCCCACTTAAGTTACTTAGACTATGTGGCACTAGTTTTCGGAGGGTAGTCTCTGGGGCTCTTCCCATTCCTTTCGTAGCCTTGTAGTGAGATCTTCCCTACCTAGCCCCCAGGCCAGATTGGTGTTTCGACACTTCATACATTTTCTACGTGTCCTCTTTAGGATGTGTTTCTTGAGTTCCCCTCGTCTTATGGAAACTGTGAGAGTTTCCAGTATCCACAGGTTTATAGGCCAGATTTCTCTGTTTTTGCTCGTACCGTTCTTGGCCTATTAACATGTTTTCTACGTCAAGATCTGCAATCAGATAATACGTATTTAGTTTTAGATTTTAATACTCCTGATTCCATTGCTCTGAGATATATTACGACATCAATCTCTCTCTTTATTCCTCCCACACTTTTCTTTCATTTTATAAAAATATTTAATTTTCCTTTAATAAATAATTATTTATGTATCCCCATACCACCTTATAGACAAAGTATTAAATTAATCTTTTTTACTGATGTTGACAGCAGTGTGCCCCTGTGTAGGTAACACTTCTGTCCCAACGTTCAAACCCACGTATTAATTATACTGAAGGTAATCAGTAGCGTAGTTTCTCTAAATACCTTAAGAGAAATGGTGTAAATAGTCAAATTTGATTAAAACTCATGGATGACAGAGATCGATTATGAAATATTCTTCGGAAAGGGATAGTAAATAATTGCCACAATAAACATGAGGCATTAATCTGATAAACATGTAATAACATGTGTGATAAGATAAGAAAAGAAATACTAATTTCACTCTGACGCTAGTGGTTGTTATGAAATTAAGTGCGTTGTACCTGTACGTAAGTGCTTTCTCCCTGGTTTCCGGCATTGCAGGAAGTCCAACAGGAAAAGGGGCTGTTCGAAGCTGGAGTCAACTCGCCAAAAACGAAACTGCCCTTCCTTTCGAAGGTTCAAAATTGTATGAGGACGGGGTAGGAACAGTGATGCCAACTGCGAGCAATGACAGCATCATTGTAGGGAACAGACCTGTAGAAGTTGGCAAGAAACTTGACTTTGCTTCTATTATTGTAGCGCCTTACAAACCGTGTGGTGCGGGGATGAAAAGGGCCAACGGTGTATGCAGAACAGTATATAGCTAACCATGAATATGCATTTACTAAACGGATGAACATGTATTCATTGACATTCGTGCTTGCTCACTAAATTAAGTAATTATGCTTACCTAAAAGCATATGATAAAGTATATGAAAATTATGTCCTGGATCCATGATTTACTGTCTAATAAATATTTTGAATCAAGCAAATCATAGTGTTACTTCCAAATTCACTAAAACCATAGATAGTAAAGCAAAGGTAATTATTAATCGAAAGAAAGTACAATCAAAATAAAAAAAAATAAAAATGTTAATTCGACTGTCATAAAGAAATAATATAGTAATAATAAATATTTTCACACATTTTGGATTACATGTCCTAAAGAATGGGAATTGAAAAATAGATTTAACTAACTAAAATAAAAATTTTAATCCTAATATTATTTATTTATTTACATAAATTGTATCAACGGTAATATCTCAAATATATATACCTCTACATATCTAAATAAATACGATGAATCGTGTATATGGGGCCTATAACATTTGGGGGTTTTAATAAATTAGGAAATATTTAATAAACATTATACTACTAATAATGAAAGAAATGCACTGATAATAATTTACATACATAGATAATTTTAGATAATTGTCGTACATTTTTTTCGTTTCTCATGTGAATATCTAGGTTGAGTATACACATTGTGGGGTGGTTATCAGTGACAAAGATGGAAATATCCTTTTTTCCTAAGCTAAATAGAAAGAGCATCCTAAAAAGAAGAGTGAAATATGAAAATATACTTATGCCTTTTGATGTAAATTCTTGAAAACTTTAATTACGGGCCCCTCTGTTGTCCCAGAAGCTTCAGTTTCTTCATGATTTAATTTCACCATAGGTTCGTTTCACCCTGTTCTAGTGAGCAAATGCATATGTAGAGGTTTTTATATATGAAATGTCTGGTATGTTTTCAACACAGCTTAATTTGATGGTCTTCAAGACTCAGGATATTTCTTATTTGCATTCAATGTACGTTCATGCTTCCTGAAATTCAAACTGTAAATAGGAATTTATTATATGCAGCGCGCGGGGCCTTCTGGTCGTTTGTTAGAGAATTTTGTTGATGTGAAATATCTCAGCTTCTCCAAATTTTCATTTGGCTTTTCTCCAAGATTATTAGCCGATTTTAAAAATATTTAAAGAAGGGTACATGCTAACGGACAAATAGAGTTGGTATCCGTCTTGATATAGACAGTAGCGATTGAAAAAGTTTCTTTTTGTCTGTGCAATAATGAGACTTCATTGTAAAAAATATCTTGAATACCTGAGATACTGCTGCTGTTACAATTATAATGAAATGTGATGAGGTGGCACTGAAAATTGCTGAACTAGATAATACTACATCAAGGTACGTACGTGGTTTTAATATTTCTAGTAGATTATTTTCGCTAGCTATTTTTTATATACTCTTTTTCTCTCGCTGCTTTACTGATTGGAATTTGTTAGTTTATATCGTTAAATCTAACGTTCTAAACTAACAAATTGCAAGTCTATACAGTCAGGATGTAGCAAGAAGAACGATGCCATCGGTATGTAACAGCATTTGTAGTTCTCTTACTTTCCGTAATTGCTGGAATGAATAAATTGATGCTGTCCGTTATAAATGGGATACATAACAGTGCTCTCAGAGTTTCATCTTGTAAAAGCTTTCTCCTAACGCTGAGTATATTAACCAGGCAAAGTTCTGTACTTTTTTTTTGTAACATCGGACTTAGGTACTCTTAGGGCCACAGAACTTGTGTTTTACATTTATATTGGAATCTACAGCTCGCTTGAAGTCTAGGATTATTTCAAGAATGTTGATTCCTTTTTTGCATAATATTTATATTCAAAATCGAAACACTCCACCTGGGCAGGTGTTTTTTTTTTTTTTTCTGCCTTGAAGCAAATACGGTCTGCAAGCAGTAGCTTGTACACATCTGATAATCGTTTAGTAGATCATGCATGCTATTATTGCAAATGTGTTTACTGCTGCAGAGAATATTGCAAGATCCCTGGGGTTGATAGCGGTACGAATATCTCCTGTTTTGTCTTCACAGGATCAGGTTTGGACATAGGTTTAATTAAGAACATATTAAACTCCACCAAGTTGTGCTAAAGAGTCCTAAAATAGATGTTTCTGAAAAACGTGAAATTAATAGGATAAGTACTATGGCTTAAAGTCAAGATACCTCAGTGTTCGATTCTCGTCTGGACTCTAGCTAAGAGGAAGGACTTGAGAAGCCTCTCAGCACGGAGGGGAATAAAAGGTGAGAGAGAGTGTACAGAAAACAGGTCCATCCCGGACTCTGAAGTGAAATCAGGTATAGTTAGTTACCTACAACTTTTCTCCTATCCGAAACCCAAATAAATCAATACTCAATCTTAACTTTGTTCACATCTCAGCTATTATGAATACTTGTTTTCCTTTGAATTATATTAAAAGGGGGTGATAGTAGTTAGAGCTCAGGGAACAATTACATGTAGGCGTTTAAAAATATGTGATTTATTAAATCGACTTTTTGCTCCTAAGGCTAATTGGGTAGGGTTATCTACATATTGCCACCCTTTTCCAGGCACGGTTTTATTTAAGGAATTCGTCATTATATAAATTTCTATTACCCCAGTGAGAATAGAACTCTCGGCTCTATTTTTAAACGAGATTAAGATCTAGGCCTTATTATAATGATTATTTCTATGGTATGCCAGAGTTATTAGTAGATCAAGTAGCAATTTCCAAAGTATGACAATTATAGTTTCATTAGTCACTGCAAACCAGTCATTGTGAAATAATTATTTCCTCCTCAATTTTCTTTGCAGGTAGATAATTTCCTTGTTAATCTTTTTATGATGGCTATTGGAAAGTATCGTTCTTGTATTTATTCCAACAGAATTTTTTTTTAAATTTATTTAAATGTTTCAAAATTATGAAGCGTAAAGTACCCAGTGATAAGGATAACTGACGAAGAGTTGTTGTTATCAGTTGTATGAAGTGATTCATTGGGATTTCCAGCCTCCCGTGACCGATGTTCTCGGGCTTCATGCACAGCATCAGACACTTTGAATCCACAGTTTCAAATAGCTCGTAGACATGCTCATGTTCAAATCGTTTCTCTTTGTTCTTTTAGTTCTGGCTATTAGCTCGACAGGAACAGCCCAGGCATGGGTTTTCCCTGAGGACGAAGTGGCTGCTAGAACAAATGGTAGCCCACCTAGTACCGAGGATGATATATCCACCAAGTTCTTCATCAAAGTTCCCTTCAGGAGCCAACCTAGGAATGCCTGTCCACCTGGGCAGAGGAAAGTGCGGGGAGAGTGCAGAGACGTCTTCGCCCCATGACGCCCATTGGTAAGCTAAGTGAATTATTTATCGATTCTTAATAGTTAGTTATTAATTCTTATTTCCATGATACTTTTGCTCGAAACAAGAGATATTTAGTCATTGGCATTTAAAAAAAAAATTCAAGTCTAACAGACGTTTGCAGGTATTATTGAATAATTTATTAATTTTGTTTTAAAGGCGTAATTAGTAATTTCGGAATCCATAGTCTCACCCTGTAAAGAGTTATAAACTGTAGATGACCCATCCCTATTAGCTTCAATAGCCTAAAATCGATGGTAATACATTAACACAGCATCCGTAAAAAAAAATATCAATAGAATTAGAGAAAAGTAAAATTTCTACCTATTTTTCAAGTGATTTCTTCTGTCTAGTTGGGATAAAATGTTTTAAATGAAACCCTTGTCGAACGAGCCCGTTGTTTAACCTCTTGAAGTCGGGAAGTAATGTTATAATGCAAAAAGTTAAATTAGCACTAGTAGGTATAATTAACCATTGAAAAAATTGAAAAGATTTTTCTAAACATTTATTTCATGATGTTCATCATAAATACTGCCTGCATAGCGATAGAAAAAATAGAATTATTCCTATTTTTATTAATAAATGCTTACCGATTGTATTACAGAAATATATAATCTTGATGTTGTTTTCGACAAGGTTCTGTATTTATATGGTGTTGTTGTTTTTTTGAGTTTTGGTCAATGTTGGTGAAAAAACTTAGTTACTATTACTATTTTACATAACTGTTGTACTTCTGTAACCAGAAGTACAACAGTTATGTACAATAGTTTTTAAGTATCTTTAGTCTTGCCCTGAAGAAGAGAAAATAAATATTCTTGAAATATTGGAATAAACTAAGTTTTCTCGCCAACATTGACCAAAACTAAAAAAAAAAACAGCAACACTGTATATATATTTGTATGTACATACACACACACACACACACACACACACACACACACACACACACACACACACACACACACACACACACACACACACACACACACACACACACATATATATATATATATATATATATATATATATATATATATATAAATTAGAATATGTTCGGGACATTTGTAAACACAGGATGGAACTCAAATTAATTCATTTATTCACATAATATCAGCAAATGTGAATGAAGGATCGAACAGTGTCTTTTCTAAGAACTTATGCAATTTGCGGGAAATGGTCTAGGAGACAGTAAACAGCTGGTTCGACTGACACAGCTGAACTAACTTTTCGTTCAATATTCTCAGAACAGACCAATATAATGCATTCAATAGAGTTCTCAGAAAAAATATGACAACTTTTCTGAAGCAAACCGAGACAGAACATTTTAACTGTCTGACCTGAAAACATCATTGAAGGTAGGAATTGAAATTTTATCATATTTGTCCTCCAGAAATTATATTGAATGACCTTTTAAGCGGTATTCTTGACGCATTCCCTGTCCTATGGTAAGCGTAATAGATTTTACTATTTCTAGAGATTACTAAAATCCTATTTAATTGTCTCACGATGCTGAGTGGCGGACAACACCGGTGGGACAAATATAAGTCAAACCTAGAAACCTGGTACTCACACAAATAAATAAAATTTAATGTGCATTCATAATTAGAAATGTTGTGAGGGATCAGGGGAACCCTGTGAGTTAAGGTGTTGGTGTTAATCTCACAAGGTAAACCTGCTGTGACAAATTCGATTCCCACCTGGACGAGAAGAATTTATTTAGTGTAGAACTCAATAAGTCCTTCGTCCTACCCTAGCTAGTAACCTGTAGGTAACCCGTTCCACCTAGTCGTAGTAGTGCAAAGTGAACGTTAATGAAGAGCATTTTTTTAATAAAAATAAAAACGAACAAAAAAACATTGTATAGGAGATTAATAATGTAATAATTTTATTATTAATAATTTTTTCAGATTTGTGAATTTTTCAATAAAGAATTTTTATTAATATTTTCCTAGTGAGAGGGTAATGACCGAATACTGGGCTCAAATATAATACCTTGCTATTAGCTATACTTTCTAAATCAAATCCTGGCATTAGGAAATTTGTGATATCTTATATTTTCTGTTTTCAGATTAATCATGAAATTGGATTACCGACGAATTTATATTATGATTACGAACTAATTCTTTCTCCAATTCAATCTGACAAAATGCGAAGTGAACATTAGTTTTGTTTGAAACTTTCGTTTACCATCTAGAGTACATTTTTTCTGTGATATATTAATTGCTTTATTTTTATTTATTTCTCTGTAAATCTAAAATGAACTAAGACATTTGTGAATTTATATTTTTCAGGTGTACTCTCCATTTTAGCACATTTCCCTCACGGGAAATCAACTATTGAGGTCGTACACATGACACGATTTTCCAAAAATTCCTTCAAATTTCTATCGATGTAATATATATATATATATATATATATATATATATATATATATATATATATAAGTCTGTTAACGGTCTAGCGGTCGCATTTTTTGTTTGATCGTAACCAAACTTGACATTTAATCGTTTTATGTAAAAAGATAGATTAATTTCGTTAATGGCTGAAATCCGACAAGTGGGAGGAGGGGGTTTAGAGGAGGGAATTTCGAAAGTTCTTAATATCTCTGTTATTATTAGTCGGATCGAAAAATTGTATAAAACCAATCTTATTGCAAATGTAATGTTCTTTAAATGTTAGAATAGTTCTTTCACTATCTTGATTATTAACCGAGATATTTGCATTTTATAGGTTTTGGCCTTCAATAAACCCACTTCCTACTCATGTCATATTAACAATAAGCTGTTATATTACGATGTTCATAATTTGAAGCATAAATACCAAATATAGTGGTCATTGAACTTTTTTTTGAGATAAACACTTAGCATAAGTGGGAAATCTGCTTAGTTTAAGAAGCACCTGCGTGAAGGACTTTTTATTTCTCAGTAAATCTAAAATTAATTGAGATACTTGTGAATTTATACTTTTCAGGTGTACTCTCCTTTTAATATATGTAAAACATAATTCTCTTTTCCAGTCAATCATTCTAAGTTATGTTTGTAACCGTAGGCTACAGCTGGTAATTAATTAATCCTGAGAGTAGTGAACAAGGGGATGAAGAGGGATAAACAAGGACACGCATGGTTGCCCGTTACCTTCTGCATCCAGCAATAAATGCTTCAGAACGAAAATTACAGTCCTTTAAGGAAAAGAACAAGTGAAGTAAATTCCATTCGACACAAGAATCGCTATAGAGTTGTTGATCGAAGCCTGTATAACGTTATGCTTATCTGTAGATTATGATATGCTTAATAGTAGCCAGTAAGATAAGTCGGACAATGACCTTGATTCACCCGTCAGGCTTGTCCACTTATATGTTGTTGGTTTGAATTTGGAAAATATGTGAAGTTTTTATGTTTATTTATTGTATTAATACTTTGAAATATGGGCAGTAATTCAGAATACGGGAGTCAAAAACATGAAACTCATTATTCAAATATATTCCAATAATAGTGAATTATTTAAATGTTTCGATATATTTGACGAATGTATGTTTTGACTTATAGAAGTCTACTCCACATTGGAATATAAATTTCTTATATAATCTAAATTTAACCTCGAGATATTTAACTACATTTTATGAATGTTTATTCATTTCCTTCCTGCCATTGTAATGCAATTTAGTGCCAATATGGTAGACGAACAGATATTTGAATCTTCACACTGAATATTCTAGGCGTTTTATTTATTTGACTATTGAGCAATTTTGTTCGTTTTCTTTAGAAGCTGCAAAATCGTTAATGTTCCACTTCCATCCATTTAATATGGTGTATGACCACTTTTTACATGAATGAAAAATGACCAATATATGTCATTAGAGCTTTTAATGGGGGTTGAAGATACTAGCAATTTTGTATCTCCAGTCAAAATAAATAATAAAAAAGATATACTCAGTTCCTTTCGTTAAAAAGCTACCCCACCTGACATACTAACGCGCTTGCACTCACACTTACAAACGCATATGATTAAGGACTTTTTAGGCATCTAATGGGAACTTTTTATTAAGGCATGTACATAAAGTAACGGCTAATCGCAGAAATAGGGAAAAAAACGTGCAAGAAAAAATTAAAGAATGCGAATTCCAAGGAGAGAGCGTGGGCATCAGAAGGAATATATATCTTTTCGAACTAATCTTCGGCCTTATCACAATATTAGGGGTATTTATGAATCTGGCTTGTGATATGTACTATACGTGTTATATTATGCTATATGCGTTTTGAGTGAATACTCCAACTTCATGCTAGAGTCCGAAGGATTACTGAGAATAGTACGTGGCTGCAAAGCCTTGACTTTTTTTTTTTTTTTTTTTTTTTTTATCTGAGACCCAGCTTCTTGATGGTTGGTGTTAAGGTAGTGTGACCTACCAGGGGTAAGAATGATAGTTCCCCTTCTACTGAACAATAGTTCCATTTTAAGGGAAGTGGTAATTGTGATGGGGTGGAATGGAACAACGAGGGTAGGTGACCCGGTAGCTGGTGATACCGGCTGGGTTGTGAGGTATAGGAAGAAAAGGAAAGGGATAGATGGAGAGGAGATAAGAAGAAAAGAAGAAAGTTGGCAAAGCCTTGACTATGATAGAAGCGATAGCCTACCCGGCATGATATAACACGTAAATGGCGAGAGTGTAAGCTGGTTAACAGTTACAACGGAAGTTGCACAAACCTTTCTATTGCAATATAGTTCTCACTAATCTGACTGAGGCTGTCCAGGACACATCAATATATATTCATACTCTTCATAATGTATATGAGCTCAAATTTTAGGGAGTTCCCTCTTCTCGTCTGGAGTCATAAAAATAAAAACATTTTATTTTTTATAAAAAACAGGTCTGCATGTAGCAGAGATAGCGTGTTATCTTGGATGTTCATTAATTTACAAAAAGCCTCAGTCTGGATGGTAGAACCGTATTTTATTTGAAACACATTTTAATTGAAATGAAATAAAAGAATTCAGAATAATTGAATAGTTCAGTTTTTTCTTCGTCTCTAATTGAAGTCATAATCATATTCTGAATTAGAAACTAACCACCGTAAAGAAACTTTTTAGATATATAGAAACACTCATGTCCGTCTGTGATTTACTCCTTTATTTTTCGAGTATAAATATTTTCAAAACATATAAGACGAATTGTATCTCCCAAATAAAAAGAGAATTAAACCATTCAAAAAATAAAAATGAAACGTTTCCATGATCTGTAAAAGTTGGATGAATGGGCCATGAGTGAAAAATTGTACATGATTATACTAATGTTTGTCATAATAATTTGATCGATTTTGTAAAACATCTTTAGCTTTTGAACTGACTCTATATTCAACAAATATTTTCTATTCTGGACAAGTAATGAATAGTTACCAAAATATGACTACATAATGGAAATATGTAGTAGAAGATAATTTATAATTTCTTTATTTTTATTGAAGAATGTGGCATTAACTTTTTATGTATTTGCATATAATACTAATATAGAAAGTAGGAGAAAGTCTAAATATGTTTTTTGGAAAAAAATCAATTATTATAAATTTTCCTTGTTCCAAATTTTAATGGAGTGGGGTTAGCTTTCTTAGTTATTACGTTGTTCTATTCACTTATCACCCTTTCCTGAATATGACGGAGACTTATACCGTTCTATGAATATTTTTTTTTTCATCATTTGGGAAGGGAGTGTACACACGAAATAAGAAATGAAAAAGACATTGCTATATGAGAAAATGTATTCATATATCACATTGAAATTTAAAACTAAAAACATTCACACTATTTCTGTTGTATTTCATGGATTCACGATGATTCCTCATGTACGGATCGAGGTGTTGTATTCACGCCACCAACTCGAACTAAGCTTGATGAATATCTGGAACACAAAATCTATTCGAATACATCCCTACATTTTCCTCTAACCATCCGTTTGCCAGCTTTGCATGGTGCTTTGATGATTTCCTTGATGATCTGGGTTCCTGTTGATGTGGCGTTGTCAGGTCTTTGAGTTACGCTGCCCAGGGCGACCGACAAGGCAGTGAGGAAAAGCAACACTAACCACAAGAACTTCATTGCAACAACTGGTTTACTGAGAATCAAACCATAGATGATATCTTATTTATCTTGTATAAGATTAATTCCACAGTTATTACAGAGCACTTGACAGTTTGAGTATTATTACGAGTTTACTAATTACTGGGATAAATGAAAAAAATGAATTTCGAAATCGGTATTTTTCCACAAGCCACTTGGAGACTAACTAATAAAACTGTATTTGTAAATGATCCACGCTTCACATGCCATTTAAAACTAAGCACAACATATGTTTACATAGTGTCTATTAGTTATTGCTTTATTTATTGTAAACATACAGAAAAAATATTGTGAGTCGGAGATAATTAATTTTGACTGGATATACAAAGACACCATTATTAAAATTTAAAAAAATTAAGTTCTATTAGCAAAATAAAGCACTTGTAAATAAAAAAAAATCTCAACGTCATGCGTAAGTCCTCTACTTTCTGCTGTGGTATTGTAACTAACTAATTAAATAGCATTTTACAGTCGTTTTTATGTTTTAATTTTTTTAATCCACTTTCTTAATACGACGAAAGTGTATATAACGGACGTTACTTTAAATAACAAAAAAAACAACAGTTTGGTATGTGCATATTTGCCCAAAAAACCAATGGGAAACAAAATATCGCAATTTGTCATTTCAGGCTTCCCTTATAAATCCCACTCCTGTTAGTCTCTGAGAATATTATTACTAGCCTTTAGTCTAAGTTGGATTACAAGTATTATGAGGACCAAGTTTCATTGATTTCGGTCCGGTAGTTTATTTGTGAAAAGGTAACAAATAAAAAACACAGACACCAAAGCTACACACACACACACACCCACACACACACATATATATATATGAAAAGCTGGGGGGGGGGGGGAGCAGCTGATGCTTCCATCAGTCTGATGCGTATTATTTATATTTCAAAAATCCAATTTGATCTTCGTTTTCATTCTCCACTGTATAAGTGGTCGAAAAGTCACATATCCTGTTTTACACGAATTTAATGGGCTTAGTTTTTCTTTCGTATACAATATCATAAAAAAAAAAATTGGAAGAATAATGATCAATATGAAAGTTATCAGATTGTTAGTAGTATTTCTACTTTTTAAAGTTTACGGATTTTAAAAAATGGCATTTTAACAAGCTTTTGATTATGAAGAAAATTATTTTGACTGTAGAAGTAAACATAAATGATCTGTAACTAATTACCCACGAGCTAATAAAAAAAATAAAATATTACTTAATTCTAATCAAATTACTTAAATTATGCCTCAGAAAAAAGGTTTGCGTATAACTTGCAATTCATTACCAGTTCGTTTAGAACCAACGTTGTTGAAAATAATTTTTGTTCATTTTCTTTTTTTAATGTTACTCATTATTTTGATATTATCGATTTTATATTTTATTTGGTACCTAAGTAATATCTTCTGGTCCGATTTATCGATCTATTAGTTATAATTTGTTAAAATAATTAATGATATCAAGTTTAGTAAGCCCTCTACAGCAATGACATACAAATGTATATATGAGGCGCTCAGTATTATAGTGGCCCAACCCTCAAATTTTACTTATTTGAGTTACCATAGCACCTGTTGCTGAATAATGTGCTCTATGAAATATATAGTGGCCGAAGCCACCTTCTAAATTTTTTCACTAGATAGCAGCAGCAGTTTGTTTTTTAACCTACAGTTTTGGCGGTCTTTGAAAAATATATAGTGGCCTAACCAACATAATTGACCTAACCCACAAAACAGCTGTTCCGAGTTGTGGGTTGGGCCAAATGTTTACTGGAGTTGTTTGTTAAGCAAGTGTTTGTTATTCAGTTATAGATTTGAGATTAACTTCTGAAACATGAATTACAGTGAAGGGAGGTGTACAAAATACTTATTTTTAGTTAGTAGTATTTTCATACTACAAACATGCGAATAAAATAATCTTTTTCAAAAATGTCTTGGCTGTAAGTGATGGTAGATTAACACGTGCCCTATTGCGCAAAAACGTCGCAAAAATCACACCTCTCAAGGATAAACTGGGGTTACATTCATCAGAACATAGAAAAAGTCCGTCACGCAGGGGCTGCGTAAACTAAGCAGATTTCCCACGTGAAGTTATACAATAGAGAAATTTCAGAATAGAGAGTCAAACAGTTACAGGAACAGCCCGAACTAGCTCTTGACGGAAACTCACGACTAGACCCGAAGTAAGCCGATCTCATCTCAGAAGCTGAAAACAGAAAAATGCAAATATCTCGGTTAATATTCAAGATACAGAATAAATGTATATAACATTATTTATAGTACATTTAATTTGCAATAAGATTGATTCTATATAATTTTTCGATTCGACGTATAGTAACGGAGATATTTCGAATTTTCGAAAATCCTCCCCTCTAAACCCCCCCTCCCACTGGTCCGATTTCAGCCATTAACGAACTTGATCTTTATTTTTTGCAAAAACCGTGTAAATATCAAGTTTGGTAACGATCAAACCAAAATTGCGACCACTAGAGCGTTAACAGACAATATATATATATATATATATATATATATATATATATATATATATATAATATTATATACATATATATATATATATATATATATATATATATATATATATATGATTGAGATTGTGGACTTTCGACTTTCGGGATCCAAAGAACCATCCAAAACCTGATCAGAGTTAACGTAGTGAGTGATAAAATCAACGCACTGTCCAATTTAACATGAGGGCCTGGAAAGAGTAATTTCTAGACTGAGGTGCTGAACAGCAGTCATTATGCTCGGGTGAATCAAAGGTTAGATCGAACAGCTGTTCATTCACCTATAAGAACTTCAAAGTCCTTGGCCATACCGACCACTCACGTCATACAGGTACTCGTAGCGCTTTCTGGTAGTCAACTAATGAACCTTATTTCTCAGATCTCAGCAACCATGAAGAGGTGCAATATGAGAAATAACAAACTATCATTTGCAGATTTATCTTATACTTGAACCTTTTTGGGATAATGAGAATGAAGTTTAGTTAGAATGTAACTGTTACAATACCCTGTTCATAATGAAACTAAATACACTGTCAAAATCAAGGAAAAAGTAAGAAATGCAAAAATAATTAAAAAAAAAAAAATAGAAAGCAAATATCACGTTCAAGTACTTGTTATGATTGTATTATATAAGGGGATTCCATGGGAGATAAAATGATTAAAAGTATTACTTTATCTGCCAAAGTATGTGATTGTCACCATCTCGGACTCATAGGAAATGGGCGGTTTTGGCTGAAAACCTTATATATTTTAAATTATTAATAGTAAAAGCCTGATTACTAATTATCTTTATCATTTATTTTTTCAGAACTAATAATAAAACTGTACTCATGATATTACTCTTCACTGAAGGACAGATGAAGACCATAAAGTACTGCTGGATTATAAAAAATGGGGAAGAAATGTAATTATTAATTAGTCCATGTTTGCGTTCTTATGAATCAAATTTGACTACAATTTGTACTTAAAATGAAATGCATATTTATGTATATATATCAACATTAAAGTCTAAAACATTGAAGTATTTCTAATAGTTTTAATTTTTATTTGTCCCTTAAGGAATTATTACTTTAAATAAGATAATGTATATTATATATAAGTATTTATTTATTAACGTAAAAAAAATGTTTTGTTAAGAAATAATATTTTTTCATGTTTTTGTTTCAATATTTCACCTGAGATGCTTTTATAAAACCAGAATCATTTAGAGATATTTTCACATACGCATTTAATATGAGTTAAAATTTTTACTTGTTCGGTATATACCTTATATATCAGATGGTGAATACTTACCTCACTAAAAACATTATGTTATTTTTTTTTTTAAAGTTGTTTCATCTAATGTCTGCACTTGGTACTTACACTCGTGAAAAGCAAGTCATGAATTTCATGGATGTGAACAGAGGAAAACAGAGTATCACAAAAGCACAAAGGTTCCCTTTGCCTTCTGCACGAGATAAGTTTATCCATAAATGAGGATTTCTGGAAAAATGGAAAGACTTTTTTCCATCACTTCTGGGCTCGAGATCAATTCTATAAGACTACATATTTATCTATCCTTCAATCTAGGGACTTCGGATCAGGGGAATGAATACATGGGATAATTCTGTATAAAGAATCCTTTGTTTTGAAAAGGAATGCATGGAAAAAATATCAAAACAGTGTAAATTTGATTTTTTTATTTATTCTACATAATTGTCAATGAATTAAAGTACTTGGTATGTTTGCATTAATATCACACTCAAATGTATTACATATAATTAATTTTTTCATTTTGATCTATTTTGAATTTTTAAACCAGATTTACTCATAGACAAACTCTCTCCAAAAACATCCCTACACTCACCACGCACTAAACGCATCCCTGGTTTGCACGGCACATCAATGATTCTCATAACTTTGGCAGCAGGTGTAGTAAGGCCATGATCAGGTCTTCTTGTTACGTAGCAGACTGCCATCGACAAGGCTGCGATGACCAATAACACTTGGCAGAAGAACTTCATGATCGTGACTGGCTTCAAGAGATTCTTCTAGAATTCAAAGACATCATTTTATCACATTTTAAATAATTATTATAAGATAATTCCACTTAAAAGCTAAACAACTCGAAAGCAAAACTCTTCAATAATATATTT
Source organism: Riptortus pedestris (assembly GCA_019009955.1). Lineage (NCBI taxonomy): Eukaryota > Metazoa > Arthropoda > Insecta > Hemiptera > Alydidae > Riptortus > Riptortus pedestris. The sequence continues at coordinate 68,054,621 of CM032231.1, forward strand.
CATTAATTACGATGAGGAAGTACTGTACAATGAAAAATAACAACAAAAAACATTTAATTGATTTTCGTCACTTTATATTGTTTTCTTACGTACTGCTTCCGAGAAAGAAGCAATTCTCTTATCTTGATTGGATAATGAAATTCAAGGTTCAATTTTACATTCTCTCTCTCTCTCTCTCTCTCTCTCTCTCTCTCTCTCTCTCTCTCTCTCTCTCTCTCTCTCTCTCTCTCTCTCTCTCTCTCTCTCTCTCTCTCTCTCTCTCTCTCTCTCTCTCTCTCTCTCTCTCTCTCTCTCTCTCTCTCTCTCTGTCTCTCTCTCTCCCTCTCTCTCTCTTTCTCTCGCGCACACACACTCACACACACATATGTGTGTAATGTATATAAGAATGTACCCATATACTAAACTCATCTAAAATTAACCAAAAATACTTCAAGAAATGTGCGTAATATATATAAGAATATACCATATATAAACTCATCTAAAATTAACCAAAAATACTTCAAGAAATGTATTATATATATATATATATATATATATATATATATATATATATCAGTGGTAAAGTGTAAATAGGGAAAAAAAGGAAGAAATTGATCACACTGGATCTGCTTCAACTATCTAGATTTTCTAAGTAACCTATACAAGACTTCTGAAAAGTCCACATTAAGTAAGCGATCGTACATAAATTGATTGTTATTTGTTAATATTGAAATTGTTATAAATTATTTTTATTGCATTTGTGGTAATGACCCCAAAAATGAATTTAATGGAAAATAGACGCGACAGTACTATGGTGTTTTTTTATTTGTCAGCATTTACGTCCACTATAAAACACAACCAATTGCTAAAGACGGTGTAAAAAAAAACAACCAGCAAAAATTTATGAAAGGAAAGACGAAGGCAGTGTATATCTATTTTTTTGGTCTGTTTAACTTTCTTAATGCCATATTCAATCAGTAAAATCATTAGTTCCACGCTGACAAGAAAAGCTACCTCATGATAATTTTACATTTCACCGTGCATCATTCAGCAATAGTGAACTAAAATAATGTGGAGCGCGATCCACCATTAAGGGACCAGGGCAGTTGAATGAAGTTACTCAGTAAATTTCATCCGAAAAGCTTCGAGCTGGTAAATATAATGAATTATTTAATTTCATTCTAGAGGCATCAAGCTGGTGAATGAAACAACTTAATACATTTTATTGCAGGGTCATTAAGTTAATGAATTGTTAAACTTATTTTCATCAACATTTATTTCAAATTTCTATAATTCTTTATTTTCCTTTATTACATTTCATTCGAAAGGCATCAAGCTAATGAATTAAGTGCTACGCTCATTTTATTTGGGAAGGCATCAAATCGTTGCATAACTAACTAAATTTTATGCTTTTTAATTTGGGGTAGGAATCAAGCTGAAGAATGAAATGACTGGTTACATTTCATTGGAAAAACTTCAAGGTAATGAATTAAGTGCATGCTCACTTTCTTTCCTTAGGAATCAAGCTGGAGAATGAAATGACTAGATTAAATTTCATTGTAGTGACTAGAAGCTAATGAATTAAGTGCATGCTCATTTTCTTTCCTTAGGAATCAAGCTGGAGAATGAAATGACTAGATTAAATTTCATTGTAGTGACTAGAAGCTAATGAATTAAGTGCATGCTCATTTTCTTTCCTTAGGAATCAAGCTGGAGAATGAAATGATTGGTTACATTTCATTGGAAAAACTTCAAGCTAATGAATTAAGTGCATGCTCATTTTCTTTCCTTAGGAATCAAGCTGGAGAATGAAATGATTGGTTACATTTCATTGGAAAAACTTCAAGCTAATGAAATAAGTGCATGCTCATTTTCTTTCCTTAGGAATCAAGCTGGAGAATGAAATGACTTGTTACACTTCAATCGAATGACTTAGAGCTAATGAATGAAGTGTCTTGCTCATTTTCTTTCGGTAGGAATCAAGCTGGAGAATGAAATGACTAGTTACATTTCAGTCGCGAGACTTAAATCCAATGAATGAAGTGGCATGCTCATATTCTTTCGGTAGGAATCAAGCTGGAGATTGAAATGACTAGTTTCATTTCAGTCGCGAGACTTAAATCCAATGAATGAAGTGGCATGGTCATTTGCTTTCCTTAGGAATCAAGTTGGAGAATGGAATGACTTAGTACTTTTCATTCAAGGGGCTCCAAGCTAATGAATTAACTGGCATGCACTTTTTCTTTTCTTTCCTTAGGAATCAAGCTGGAGAATGAAATGACTTGTTGCATTTGATTGGAGAAACTTCAAGCTAACGAATTAAGTGTAATCCAATTTTCTTTCACTAGGAATCAAGCTGGAGAATGAAATGACTAGATTAAATTTGATTGTAGTGACTAGAAGCTAATGATTTAAGTGCCATGCTTCCCGTATGAATCTAGCAGGAGTGTGAAATGCCTTGTTACATTTCATTCGAGAGACTTCAAGAGACTTATTACACTAATTTCTAGTTACTACAATTTGAGTGGAATCAAATGTCATCTTATAGTTTGATTGTTAGCTTTGGCAATTGATTTAATGGTGGGGAAGCCCAGAACCTTGGAGGCCAATGATTTAACCGAGGGCGATTGCTGTAGAGAATTTTCCTGCTTCCCCCACTTGGAAATATAACGAATAAACTCAGCTGGGTATGTGTTGTCGTTAGAAAGGAGAGAGTATATGCTCGGTGGGGCATATCTCCTTCAGGAGAGGGGCAGAGTTTTTTACTCTGGTTATTTAAATGACTCGCGGGGATTTCCAGATCGTAGCAGGAAATCTTCGGATTCACGCATCCTCAGAGTGCAACAGAAGCTCCTTCTGTTCAGAACGGTAGTTTAATGTCTATGCTACACGTAGTCCTGTTTCTTCTTTTTTGCAGATTTGCATTTTCAGCTCCGGCTTCCCCGTGGATCTATCCGGAAGATGAAGCAACATCTACAACAACTCCAGCGATACCTACCGACAACATTTCTATTATCGCGAACATTACTGTAGTTCACACCTTGGAAATAAATGTTTCCTTGGAGAGGCACGACGTTAAACGGTGCCCAACTGGACACCAGAGAATTCAAGGAGAATGTACTCTGATCTTCAGTAGCCCTTGATTAAGTGAGTTAATATATTTGCAATATTGCACGGCTGGACGATTATAATTACAAAGGATCATTAATCCTTGGAAGTGTGGGAAATTAGCAAGTAAATAAAAAAAAATAATAAAGGGGATTCAAAATTGGGGGTATTTTTGGTGAGTTATTCATTGAGTGATCAGTTACAAATATGTGGTATAATAAAATAAATAACATCCGTGATGTTGAATCCATATTCAATAAATTTTATACTGAGACATGAACTACTTTTTTTGTTGGCTCGGACGAATGATTTTTTATATTAATATTTAGTATGTTTTAAATGATCAGTAATATTCTTTGTTTATTTTGACCATTTTCTTTAGCTTTTCTGACCCCCAAAAATGATTTTTTTTAACCTTTTTATTTTAAGGAGACGAAAATTGATTTTTTGTAGTCAAAACATTATTTTAGGATTAAATGATATGATTTGTCATGCCCAGTAAAAATAATGTTTGTAAATTACTAATAACCCTGAAATAATAATATATTAAACTGTGTACTTCTGTACTTTAGGTAAGATATGATTTGCAGTAAATTTTTAAGATTCGGAGAAGGGTTAATTTTGTAACAAATTCTTTTTACTAAACTTTCTTAATCATATGTCAATATTTTAAATGCCTCTATTTACTAAACACCTGGCATTTTGGCTTCACCAGACAGACAATTAGTGCTTACAAATACTGATGAAGCACCTCCATCAAAACACGATTACAATGCCTACAATATGAAAGTGGTATAACAGATATCTTTTGGCTATTTATTAAATGGATTTTATCAAATATGTATTGCAAGAGTCAACAATAAGACAGTTCCCCTGATGTGGACTTTTCTTAAATCCACCCTAATGAAATATGAGGGTATTTGAATATTGGTTCTATGAAAGCTAAACGAAAAAATAAACGGATATCTTCAAGTTGTGTATAAATTGTAGATTTTAACTCATAGTCAGTCCGGTGTACTTACATTCTAGCGATTCAATTTGGGAAATATTTAAGAGACCAACAGTGTACTTGGATTAGAGATCATATTTGTAGAAATAGTTCACATAGCTCGGGAAGATTTGTAAAAATGGTGCAGCACTCTAGGGGTATCTGTGATAGTTCCTGTTTCAATGGCTAAATTATGAAAGACTAACATGTTTGGATGAGCAAAAGATAAATGTCTGAATATTCTCCTTTTTTTCACCAAAGGAGTTAAAAGACAAAAGACACATTTTTATTGTAAAGGAAAATAAATAAATAATGAAAATCCTATCGATATATTGTAGATACCAGTTAAAAACGTTGAACAATTCTTCTACTTGGAATGTCATTGATAGAAGAAAATGCTAGTCATCCTGAATATATATAAGAATACCATGGATTCCAAAAAAATTTATCATCAGTGTTAAATAAGCAGATTTCCCTTTTTCCCTCTTATAAATTTCAACAAGAAAGTAATCTTGGGGAAATGAACATAGACGTTTGTCGAAATAAGCATCCTAATTTAGAATAAAATTGTCAAACAATTTAAATTGATGTTTTTCTCTACTTTCAGGCTATTATTTACTGGATGCTTGTGGTACTCTCTCAAATATAACCAGATGTTCCTTTAGAAGACTGTTGACATGGATTACACTGTGCCCCAGTCGAACCAATGTTTCCCTTAACCAACACACGTACAAAGTATTTAATATATTTGTCAACTTTAAATAAACATTTTTTTTTTTTAATTTTATAAATTAGTTTATGCCTAAACAAACAGCAAAGATTGTGAAGAGACTGAGTATTAATCTTCAGGGTTATTTTCAGAACAAATACTACACCATACATTCTTTAATGAGTACTTGAGCTCAGTGTTCTGGGTATGAGTAGCCTGATAGGATCTCAAAATGATTCTTAAGTGTTTTCTATATATTGTGTTTCAATTTTTTTAAGGTTACTTTAGATTGTATTGTTTTCCCGTGGTCAATCTATTTTCTCGAAACATTTTAACGAATTCCGGGTTATACGATGCCAAATTTTAGGATTGGACCATTAATAATTCTGAGGTGTAGGTCGTTTTTGGTAAGTGGTATCAAATAATGGGTATTACAGTAATTAAGAATATGTTATTTGATACAACGTTCTTGGTCATATTGGATTGGAATTACGGGCCAATGGCAGCTACATCTTTATTTACAATAATAAATTTTATAATAGCCTCGGAATTGTCACAACATCCTGGAGCACAGGAGGATCGGATAGAAGCCCAGTATCCATCCACGCTGTTAAAAATAGAATCAAGCTTGGATTATCGTATCCTTCCAGGGTCAAAAAAAAAACACTACTTCTCAGAGAATAACCACTAGTAAATTGACCAACAATCTAGTTTCTTATAATTACTTTTTAAATATCATAGGCACAGGTTATTTTGTCCGAAAATTTATGATATTTTTAATTAAGAGGAATATATTCTCACTGTTATTGTTATTTTATTTCTACACCATATTTGAGCTGTTAAAATGCTTAAATTAAGCTGATTGGAAATAATTTAATATAGGCAGAAAACACTTCAATCTGACAGTTTGATAGTATAAATAATTTTAAATTAAAGGAATAGCACATAGTAATGTATATAATGTCACCTCTTTTTGAAGAATAAGATCTCATAGTAAATATATTTCAGTTGCAAAAACCTTAAACTCTTACACGAACATAAGAAACAAGTGCAAAACAATATTTTTACAATTGAATAAATTTTTATTTTAAAATAATTTAAATATTTTGTATTATATATATATATATATATATATATATATATATATATATATATGTGTGAGTGTGTGTGTGTGTGTGTGTGTGTGTGTGTGTGTGTGTGTGTGTGTATTACGTAATTACATTATTCTAATTTCCCAAGTCTTTTCTTTCTGTTTCAAATTTAAATTCGCTTATATTTATAACAGCCTAAAATTTGTGAAGGATTGACTCCTCTGTTAATTTATTTTTAATACCTATGGGAGTAAATTTGATACATCTCCTATCAGTTTAGTAGAGTTAATATTTAATTGTTTCGGTTTTTATCTGTCGTGATAAATAGTTAGTTTGTTTGTATAGGTTTATTTGGACATGTTTTCAGTCTGTCAGACTGTTTATTTATTGTGCTGCTCTTTTTCCTTGTTTTGTTTTCTTATTTTCATTTTTCGTGTTTCTACTTACTGCCGTTTTCCGGTTCCCACGAAGGGTCATTCATTGTAGGGCACAAATATGTTACAAATAAATATATTGACTTCATGATAAAAAAGGCATTCAATAGATATTTAGCATTGTGAACAGCAAGTGGGGTAATGTGCATAGTTTGCTCAGCCCCTGCGAGGCGGAGATTTTGAAATGTTAGAACTACTTAACTTCATTTTCACACAATACTTGCTTTTAGCAGAATCTACTTAAGAGAAATCAGATATTGAGGTCGTTCTCATAACGCGATTCATATGCCCATCGGTTCTACACAGGAGATAATGAAAATGAGGTCCGTTCAAAATTTTATATATATATATATATATATATATATATATATATATATATATATGTGTGTGTGTGTGTGTGTGTGTGTGTGTGTGTGTTTGCCTGTTAAAGCTGTTAATTTTTGTTTGATCGTTACCAAACTCGATATTTAATCGTTTTTCTTAAAACGCAAGACCAAGATCGTTAATGGCTGAAATCTGACCAGTGGGGGGGGGGAGTATAAAGGAGGGGATTTTCGAAAATTCGAAATATCTCCGTTACTATACGTCGGATCGAAAAATTGTACAAAACCAATGTTATTGCAAATGAACTTTACTATAAACTGTTACATACATTTATTCTCTATCTTGAATATTAACCGAGATATTTGCATTTTTATTAAGTGTGATAGCAGACGAGATGAGATCGGCTGAAGTTGGTTCTATTCGGGACTTTCAGCCGAAAGCTAGTACGGCCGTTTCCGTAACTGTTCGGCTCTCGTGAAACTGGTATAGAGACTGGTAACTACTACTGTTATTAGTAGGCATATTTCTCTATTGTAAAACTTCACGCAGCAAATCTGCTTAGGACTTTTTAATGTTCAAAGAAGGTGTGGGTCAATGTTTTAAAAACAGTAGCCGGTAGAGATCGAACAGGTACACGTACTTCAACTAAAGTAGGTAGACGGATAAATGAATATATGTATCCCATTCTAGATTTGAATTGTCTATCGTTAAAAATGTTTCGGGAATTGAACAGGCAATTAGTCAGAATATTCGGGGGAAACGAAACGACTAAAGTGAAAATGAAATTATGAATGCATCTGAATATGGAGGCAGAGAGCATTTTCAAGAGAGCGTTACGTCTTTCCCCCTTGACCTCTCGTTAGCCGGGGACAGCTGACTTGACTCTGGAGCAACGAGTCAAATCAATTGGGCCCAGTCAAGTCATGTCTCCGACGAGTGGCGTTTCTTTCCTGCTCCTCGGGTCCGTCCTACTCATCGCTTCTGCGGCCAGCAATAATAATTCCTTGACGACTACAACTCAAAAAACGCCCACATCTCCGGCAACTACAGTAGTCCCATCATCCGAGACGTCCACCGTTTTCGGGCTTGACGACAGGGTGTTCATAAGCGCACCCAGGAAAAGGCTGAGGAAGAAGGGCTGTCAGCAAGGTCACAGATATGTAGGAGGGGAATGTAGACTTGTAGTGACTAAGAAATAAGGTAAATTACAACTTAGTTACATTGTACGCACCTTAATTTATTAGTTTAAAACAATTACACTATAGCGTTTTAAGAAAAAATATGGATTAACATAACGACCACATAGAAATAAAATGAACATCAATGCAGCCTTACGTTCACAGTGAATTTTTACTGAACTCATAGCTTTGAGTATTTAAATATTGTGACTGAAATTAGCGTAAACATAGTAAAATTCTTAATTTTAGAATTTATGTGATTTTAAACCTGCATTTAAACTGTTCGCAAGGGTCGCATAATATAAGCATTTTATTGGCCAATGAGATTGTTCCTTCTCACTTGTACATTGCACAGAAAAGTTCTAGAATTATATAATTTTTCAAGTTATTTAAAAAAGGTCGTAGCCAATTATATTATGTTTTCAACAGGTACGTAGAAACTTGTTATTTAGTGATTTAATCCCACTTAGAAATTCACAAACATTTCCATTATGCATATGCAGAGAATCGTAAATAATGAATATTTAGGTCAAAAGTGCAATCGGCACATCACACGCTCACTCACTCTTATTTCATGAAATAGTGTTTTTGATATCTAGGTGAATTAAAAAATGTAATATTACTCAGAGGGATGAAAATTCGCTAAAAATATGGAAAATGTGAAGGGCAGCAGATTGGAGCTTTATGTCCAATATGAATACATTGCATGGCATCATTAATTTTTCTTTTTAAAAAGTGTATATGACATTCATTTTAGCAAGAATATTAAAAATTCCAATTTTTATTTTTAATAGCTACAAAACATTTTTTCTTTTTATAATAGGTTAGCTAGTTCGTTGAATTTTATGAAAGGAGTGTAAATTTCTATCAGCTCAATAAAATTCATTTTCATCACAATGGAAAAAAGTCTGCTGCAGAAATGTCCACAATTGCACTGTGATTCAAATTTATTTACTTAGTGATTCTGACCTTCTAGAAAGAATTTCAACAATAGTTTTACTATTAAATTACTGCACTCGTTTTATTAGCAGATTTCCCTGAAGGAAAACCAGTTATTAAGGTTGTACTGACGATATTTTCGAAAAATCTCCTCAATTGTACATCGATCCTACGCAGGAGATGACGAAAATGAGGTCTGTTCAAAATTGTATATATGTATGTTTATATATATATATATATATATATATATATATATATATATATATATATAATTAAGTATAACAAAACCACAAATTTTAAAAGGAATGTCGTTTTACAATCTTACTATTTTATAGTTTGTAAAATTTACTAATATTTAATATTTTATAAAACGTTCTGATCAATAATTATTACACGATGTAGAGAGATCTTTTTTAATACGACTCTATTTATTTTAATTATAATTTTTACTTTAATATATGTGTTTTTTTCTAATTTTATTTATCATAGACTTTTTTTACCATTTATTATTTGTTTAAGTAGGGCGTTTAATTCTACGATTGAGATTTTCTTTATTATTTAAGTAATGCATTTAATGCGGGATAATCAAGAACAAAATTGACGTCAGCCTAACGCGTTCAAATATCGTTGAACAGCAAGGTTCCTCGAAAATGTTGTTTCCAGACAATGTATGGTAGTTCCCATTATATTTGTATATACGACTACAAATAGAAGGGAACAATGATAACACTATAAAAAAGGAAAAAATAGTTTTCTGGTGAAACGTTTCCCACAAAATGCTCTACCACTTGTGAACTTCACATGTACTTGAGAGGTGCATTAAAGCATAATGTTATTTACTGATAAGAGGCATTTAACCGTAACTCTTGGATCTATTGTTTCGCGAGTTCTCGGGTCCGTGGATTAGAGAAAAAAAAATCAATTTTGATTATTGTCTGTTCTCGTTAATTGCTCATTGTCTGATGACTCATTTCAGAGAGTCCCCCAGCCGTTAATATATAAATTAGCACAGTTGATTGCTTAGAGTTGATAGAGACATGCAACAGTTAGCAGCTGCGTCTCTCGCCCTAATATTCTCTGCATTTCTCTGCACTGTTTCCACATCAGCTGACTCAGATCCACCGTTGGTCTTCCCTTCCGAACAGCCAACTGAACTACCTGCTGCGAGAGTCGTGAGTCGTGTCCTCGGGCTGGATGATAGACAGCTTATCAAAGCACCTGTTAAGAGTTGCCCTGTTGGCCAAAAAAGACACAGGGGCCAATGTAGACCTGTTTTTAGTTAAGTAAGGTGAGTCTTATGCACCATTTACTTAGTACACGCTTTATAACTCATTGATAACTTGATTAATTTGAAATATTTTACTCCAGATGGTTTTAATTATTTTTTTTCGAATTATGCATACTTAAGTCTAGCTTTCATGATGCATATCGACAACAGGATCATTTGACAAGAAAGTATCAACTGTAAAGTTGCTATTCAATACTGTCCGTCATACCCTCACCCATCTTCGTTGCTCGTGTTTTGGGACTGGCAGAAAATGTGGTACAACCACTCCTAGTAACACAAGGCCTAGGAATACTGTGTCCTCTGACATCTAGGATATCTTTCAGTTTTGTCTTCCTTGCCGGAAATCGAAGAGTGAGTACAATATCGTTGTTTTGGCAGATTTCCCTTAAGGGAAATCAGCTATTGAGGTTGTACTCATGACGGAATTTTCGAAATTTTTCTTCAAATGTCCATCGATCCTACCCAGGAGATGACGAAAATGAGGTCCGTTCAAAACTGTATATATATATATATATATATATATATATATATATATATATATATATATTTGTCTGTTACCGCTCTAGCGGTCGCAATTTTTGTTTGATCGTTACCAAACTCGATATTTAGTCGTTTTATGTAAAAAGAAAGATCAAGTTCGTTAACGGCTGAAATCGGACCAGTGGGAGGGAGGGTTTAGAGGAGAGGATTTTCGAAAATTCGAAATATCTCCGTTACTATACGTCGGACCGAAAAATTGTACAGAATCAATTTTATTAAATTTACTATAAATATTGTTATATACATTTTTTCTCTATTTTGAATATTAACCGAGATATTTGCATTTGTATTCAGCGTGTGGTCACCAGTAGGCTATGTTCGGACTTTCCGCCGAGAGCTCTGGTGGCCGTTTCCATAACTATTCGTCCCTCGTAAATAGGTTTAGAGGTTAGGTTAACTGTTTTTTGGGGCTAGAAACTACTGGGTTATTACGCCCTAAATAATGTTTTAGGTTTAGAGGTTTCTTACTACTACAGTTGTTATTAGGCAGATTTATCTCTTGTAAAACTTCACGTGGGAAATCTGCTTAGTTTACGCAGCCCCTGCGTGACGGACTTTTTTCAAATTGAGGCCTGCTTTATAAACACATCCTGCTTTTTCCTAGAGTATAGTAATTTAAATGATCCCATAGTCTGGTATTACGGGGAATGCTTAAAACAAGTTTCATTCAGGTCCAACCCCTCATTTTTGTTGAGGAAAGGGGGCGACGAGTCGTATTAAAAAGTGAGTAGAATTCATTTTATGAATATTATTTAGTACTTTCACTAAGAAAGAAATTTATTTTGTTATTAAAAATAATTATCTTCAAGCCCGTAAAATGTTTATATTGCCAGTACAACTTTTGACGGGCTTGAATTTGGTGCCTTCGCATCGAAATCGCTTGTCAGCTGCACTCGAACATCACCCAGTGACGACGGTCTCCACCGACAGGTATGACAACAGTATCATTTATAATGGCGGTTCTACCCTTTATTTGGTTTACATATTTATTCTTAATTCTGGTAACTAATAGCCGCTTCAGCGAATTATTCTGGGGGACGGACCAGTACTATTAGATGTATAGAAGAATGTTTAATAATAACTCGTTTTAATTAAATTTTGCTACTATTATTGTTCTGTTCAGGTTATTTATAATTAAACTGAAATATTAATTGACTCCTGAGAGATGAAGTTTTTATTTATTTAAGCATGTAGGAGTCATTAATTTGAAACGTTGCAACGATGCAAATTTAATGATAGTTATATACCAGTTATCGTGTATATGGTCTCTCACAAAGGAAATATATATATGAGTATGGGTGTACTGGCGCCGGTTCCCCTGGGGGTTAAGGCGTGAGTATATTTACCACTACAGTCAGTAAGGTTAAGATCAAAATAGGTGCAGGTTCGATCCCCGCCCAGGGAGAACATTAGTTCACATGTGGCTAGCAGAGTGCGATAGTGTCGCAGTGCTTATAGACCAGCATAAGGCTAATGAATAAAAGACTATGTACATCTAACAGCCACTCTGAATGCCTAAGGGTTATGACCGTATTAGCTCCCGCCCACAGGCAGGCTGACATCGCGATCTGGCCACAGTCCCACCAAATACAATGGGGGGTCGGCAGTCTAGTAGAGACGACTCATTCCAGGTCCCTCCTAGATAACAACCGTACGTCTAGTTCACTCACAAAGAAAAAAGTCCGTCAATTCTGAATTTTAATAATAATTTATATTTTACTAATTCAAATTTTAGTAGTCCAAGAACTAAAGGAGGGGGGGGGTGAACAGAACGTATTTGCATAAATCTCCACTGGTCACGAATCCTCGATTCACACTTGGAGGCAGCTAAGGATCTTAAAGGTCTATAAGGACAACCGAATATATATCTTACAAATTTTAAAATTGAACAGAACTCATTTTCGTCATATCGTAAATTGGATCGATAGTATCGAAATTTGTCAAAGTTATGGATAAATTAGCTAAAAATGGAAGTAATTTTGATATGAGATAGAAGAGGCTTATGAAAATTATTGGAAACCCAATAAGAACTGTGCGGTTAAAAAGCATTACAGACTGTGGTTGTTAGCATTGCAATAAATGAAACGCTGCAGGCTGCTCTGCAAGTTTTAGCAGATTTCCTCGATGGTAAATCAGCTATTGAAGTCTTACTCATGACGCGATTTTCAAAACATTTCTTCAAATATCCATCGATCCTACCCAGGAGATGGTGAAAATGAGTCCGTTCAAAACTATATAAATATATGCCTGTTAACGCTAGAGTGGTCGCAATTGTTGTCTAATCGTTACCAAACTCGATATTTAGTGAGTTTATGTAAAATGAATGGTCAAGTTCGTTAATGGCTGAAATAGGAACAGTGGGAGGAGGGGTGTTTAGAGGTGTGAAATATCAAAAATTCAAAATAAATCCGTTATTATAAGTCGGATCGAAAAATTGTATAGAACCAATCGTATAGAAAATACAATTTTCTATAAATTTTATTTGTACATTTATTCACTATCTTGATTAATAACCGAGATATTTGCATATTTTAGTTTTTGGCTTTTTGTAAACCCCCTCTCGTACTCATGTCATATTAACAATAAGCTATTATGTTATGAAGCACATTATTTGAAGCCTAAGTACCAAATACTGTTCTCATTGAAATTTTACGTTTTGAGGGAATGCCAGGGGAAGCACTAATGAAGAATAACATATATGCTAGAGTAGCTTGGTGGTCGAGAAGAGGACATGAGGAAGAGAGGGAGCCTTACAGAGATCAGAGAAAAATAACTTAAGCCAACGGTGATAAATAGTCGGGTACTTCAAGGAAGTGTGTTTGATAATTTGATTATATATCATATTAATGGTGATTACTTTATAAACTTCCTCTTGCAGTATTTTCCTCATTGCGGAAAATGAAGTGTATCTTAGTCTATTTTATATTTACATCCTCGACAATAATTTTGTCGTTACAAGGTGTAACATGCATATGATCACAATGATATTCATATTTTAATTGGAGCTCATGATTACATACACATGCCGGCCAGTTCTGAACATTAAACTTTGGCATTTCCTCGTATGCGAAATCAGTGTTACTTCATCGGCTGTCATTTCTTCCCCCTTTACTATTAGCAAAGTTTATATACGGTATTACCAAGTCAGCAATGATTGATGACTCAACGGAATTCCCCCCAGCTTACAATTAGCATGGAGGGAAGGATCAGTTGAGTCCGAGTTGCGGGTAGAGAGAGACATGAAGGATGCTGGGGCAGCTTACCTCCTCCTGGGACTTGCCTGTGTAGTGTGTTTATCGGCTGCTCCAGATACCGGATGGATATTTCCAGAAGATCGGCCAGTCACTACAACAACTGAGAGCGCCACAACAATACAGTTCGGAATATTCAACAAACAGCTGATCAATGTTCCATTCAGGAGGAGAGTTGTGGACGACTGTCCGCCTGGTCATAGGAAACTCAGGGGCGAATGTAGGCTTATTTTTGCCCCATGATTTAGGTGAGTAATGGTTTTTCAAATTGTTAGTTTTCTGTGATTACTATTTTTTTTTTATGTTCGTCTACTGGTTTTTTAAACAAACAATTTAATTTTCTAGTAATTACGAGTAAATCGCCTCACACGAGGGTATTGAAGAATAGTAAATGTATTTCATGCAGGGGCTTCGTTAACTAAGATTTCTCACGGGCGTCACGTATTTGCATTTATCTCAAAACCTAAAAGTTCAATGAGAACAATTTTTGGTATTTAGGTTTCAAATAATGTGCTACATAATATATAATACAACAGCTTAATCTTAATATGGTGTGAGCTGCAGGGTGGAGGGTTACTGAATACCAAAACAATAAAATGCAAATATCTCAGTTAGTAATCAGGATATTGAAAATATGTGCATTACAACATTTATAGAAAATTATTTTTGCAATAAGATTGGCTCTATTCAATTTTTTGATCCGACGCATAATACCGGAGATATTAAGAATTTTCGAAATTCCTCCCCTCGATGATCTTTCTTTTTACATAACACGATTAAATACCGATTTTGGTAACTATTAAACCAAAATTGCGACCGTTAAGCGGTAACAGACAAATATATATATATATATATATATATATATATATATATATATATATATATATAATACAATTTTGAGCGAACCATCTACTATGTAGGATCGATGGACATTTGAAGAAATTTTGCATAAATCGCGTCATGATTACGACCTCAATAGATGATTTCCTTTAGGGGAAATCTGCTAAAAGTAACCGGCCATATGTAAACTTCACTGATTAAGTAATAAATCATTTAATACAGGGCTACCATATTTTTACTACACAATCGCCTCCCAACTCTGATACTATAAACAACTTTGTGTCTGCTCTGAAATGTTACAGGCAACTGTAAAAAGTGTGGCTCTTCTCGTTTTGTTTCAGCTAGGTATTTAACCACTGGTTCATCATAAAAAAAAGAAGAAGAAAACGAAATAGTCAGTGCTTCTGTGCAAAAAGTTATAAACTAAAAAAAAAGGTGTCCTCTAGGACCTATTGTTTGTTTTCGTATTAGTGTCAGTTGTGAAATTCCTTGCTGGCTCAAAATGAGAAATACCAGAAGGCTGATACTTGGATTTAATATCTAAGGGATCCTGCGGATCATAGAAATATTTCTAGGAAGCACATGAAATCACTAAAATTCCATTATAAGCATCATCTGTAGAGCACATGGATATTTCTAGTCTAGGTTTCCTTAGAGCTGCTCCAATGATTTATGTCACAGTAACTCAGTTTATATATTTATTATTTAGATATATTTATTTACCGAATTATACCCCCCTCCACCCTCGTTCGGCCCTCATATTAATCTATTGTAACAGGAGCGTTGAATTTCCTGATCTAAGGACGCCTTCCTATAAACATTTAACTATATAAATAGGCAGGAATTTAATACTTTTAACTCTTTAAATAGAAGTTCCAAGTCTGATTATGTAGACGATGACATAATTTTGACGTTCAGTATAAATTGATCATGAGATAGAGTGATAATTAAAACACAATATGTTGAATTATCTTTACTTTTTTTGGTTTCAGCCCTTTGGAAAATCCCTATTCTATCCATCTGATTTTTACTTTCATTACATTACTCACTGAATATTTCACGTTCAATGAACATTTTAATTACTGTTTACATATTCTTCTTACTGTAGAATAAAAAGATGGTGTGATTTTATCTGTATCATTTTCCAGAGAAATCTGCTTAATTATCGCAGCACCAGCGTGAAGGGCTTTCATTTTTATATATAATGTTCATTACCCTGATGTTTCCATATCGTACAATATCGTTTGCTTCAATATCACCTTATATGCTTCAAAAATCATTTGCCAAAGTTCACTCTTTTTCCGTTTGTTGTTGTTTTTTTTGCATTTCACTTTTTAATGACACTTTAATAATGAGTAAATCGCTTGCGTTGCGGAACTCATTTAAATTAAATAAATAAATTTTTATATCGTGCATGAAGACAGGAAATGGTGTACAATTTTTCGATAACGGTGATATTTTGAATATTTGATTTTCCTCCCCCATTCCTCCACACCGACTTTAGCTGTTAACGAACTTCATCTTTAAATGAAACGCATACACATTGAGTCTGGTAAGGACCAAACAAACAATGCGACTTTTAGAGCAGCAACAGACAAGTTTTATATATATATCCACGGACCTAATTTTCGTCAAGACAACGCTAATAACCTGGTAGTTGTTCACCTAACCACATCTCTAATCTAATCAAACCATTTCCTCTGGTTCATGTCCTAGGTATGATCGAATGGCATTTGATGAGATTTTTAGGAAATCACTTCATGAGTAGAACCTCAATAGTTGATTTCCCTTAAGAGATATCTACTAATATGAATATCAGAATTTGTTTATTATTATTACTCTAAAAAATAATAGTAAATCACCTTATGTATCTATGATTTTTATTTCAACTCTGTATTGACCTACTGAAAAGTGCTCAACTCCACAAAAGAGCTTAGTTAACTCAGCCCCTGAGTGATGCACCTATAGCAAATTTTCCTAAAGGGAAATTAGCTAATAAGGTTGATTTCATGACGCGATTTTCGAAACATTTCTTCAAATGTCTATCTATCCTACCTAGTAGATTGCGAAAATGAGGTCCGTTTTATATATATATATATATATATATATATATATATATATATATATATATATAGAGAGAGAGAGAGAGAGAGAGAGAGAGAGAGAGAGAGATCTATTCATATATTTGTCTGTTACCGCTCTAGCTGTTGTAATGTTTGTCTTATCGTTACCAAACTAGATATATAATCGTTTTATGTAAAATGAAAGATCAAGTTCGTTAATGGCTGAAATCCGATCAGTGGGAGGGGGGGGGGGTCAGACAGGAAGAATTTCGAAAAATCTTAATATCTCCATTATTACGCATCGGATCGAAATATTGTATAGAACCAATCTTATTGCACATGTAATGTTCTATAAATTTTGTATGCACCGTTTTTCACTATTTTGATTATTAACGGAGATATACTCATTTTTTCAGTTTTCGGCGTTCAATAACCCCCAAACCTACTCATGTCATATTAACTATAAGATGTTATATTATAAAGCATTTAATAAGAAGATTAAATACTAAATATTTGTTCTCATTGAAAATTTACTTTTTGAGACAAATGCAAATACGTGACGCATGTGAGAAATATGCTCAGTTAACGCAGCCCCTGCGTTACGGACTTTTTGTCTATTGGCTGTATTGTATTGTTAAAGTTTAGTCCTGATGTTTTTCTTCCTTGCATTGCATTATGTCAACATCGTAGCACACTATTTATGTAGAACATCTGGGCTGACTTGCATTGTCAGTCAATGCGTAGCCTTTGAGTCTTAACCCTTGCCGGTGAAGCTATGTTTAGTGCATCTGTTATTAGTTTTATTCTGCTCACCACGACAATAGCATCCTACCAACCGCTCTGGGAAATGACCAGAATTATTGACGTACCTCTATTTTTGAATCCAAGGACCCTATTGGAATGAAATTTGCCAAAGGAATATGCAGGCCCGTTTTTTTCACAACAGACCAAGATGTATACAGTGAGTAGGATTTGTTTTTAATTTGAAAATTTTTAATTAATATTTATTTTCTACCTTTATTTGATTTTGAAATTTTTATATTGTACGGAGTAGAAAAACGTTCGTCCCCTGTTTCTGTAATATTAATGCAGATATCTGCATTTGCTAATATTTATTCACAGTAAACTCCCGCTTATTATCATCCATTTTTCAATTGTGTAACTGAGTCACTAATCATATCATATCCCGCTGGTATTTCAATTTCTGTTTACATAAGATTCTTATTATGGGGGAAATAAAGAATAGTCAAGTCAAATGGACAAGTTCATACAATGTGATAACTGAGAACCAATAGTTTACTGAGATTAATATGATATTTGTATGCTAAACCTAAATAAATTTAGAATAGATTCTTCACTCACGCATCTTCTGTGTGCTAGATTTACTATCTATGGAATCTGGGAATCAAAATTACTCATTATTTTCTCACTTAAACTTAAACTTATTCCTTCTGAAGGCATTATCAAATATATACATATACGTTCTTCTTATTCTGGACCCAATATTTTTTATATATTCTTCATATTTTATGGCAATTAATCATTTTTTCATTATGAAATTATTTTTTATCAACTTATCCACTTTATGGCTTTATTTTGAAGGCTGTTTATCAGATCTATCTCTTTGAACATTTATCATTTAATATGTTTATTTTCATAGTGTAGTCTTTCCTATTCATTATTACTGTCTAGCTTGCCTTCTTTAACTACCTGCTTTAACTATTAAAATTTCTTTATTTTCCTTAACATAATTTGTAGTATTTTTTTCATATCGCTTTAACTTTTCTGCCAAATAAATATCTATATCAGTAGGAATATTTTTGAAAATTGTCTTATTTTTGGCTTGATTAATTAAACTTAAACGTTTATATCTAATTTTATTCTTTTCCCTGTTTGAAATAGAATCAATGTCAAGCATTTATTCTGTCAGTTACTAAATTTACAACGTCTTTGTCATGAATTGGTTTTAAGATATTAAATTTATCACTGAGCGTTAAAATATTGGTGACCTTTGCTATAAAATATCAAGAATACATATATATATATATATATATATATATATATATATATATATATTGTACCCACGCCTTAACCCGCATGGCTACCAGGGCTCCAGTATAAATATATCAACGGAATGATATACAAACTCCAACAATGACATACAAATATTTATATTTCATTTGAGTTTGAAACAATTTATTAAACATGTGCTTATTTGTTATGCCACAAAAGACTGAATATAGGGGGAGGGGGTAATCCTTGAATGAAGTCAGCCTATAATAAAAGGATTTTTAAGAAGAGAGATTTGTGATATATCGAGTATATATGATGTGTATAAGACCTGAAGTAAATAGTGTAAAAGTCCTTTTGTAATTGAAAAGGACCAAAATTTTTAATTTAAAGAGATTACGTTCACCTAAAATACATGATTTAGCACTTACATTGTTTTATATTTGCATGTAATATATTGTGTACACATTTGATCCGTATACAATATATGTTAATGAATTGTGAGTTCATTGGTTCGTGGGTGGTTTAATAATTTATTTACTTACCCACTTATCATAGTAATCATAGTAATCAAAGTAATTTTTTGATTAACAGTAATCTCTGAATTTTATATAAAAAGAAAAATTTAATGGATGTATTTATTTCATAATAACAAATTTATTTCAATGTGACTCTTTATTATAACTTTGATTGGGTCTGATGAAAAGTGTTCCACTCAATTTTTTCTGTTGGGGAGAGGATTAAATTGTTAACTCTCCTGCAGACTTGAATGTTGGTTCTTCTCTGTTATCAAGTTGTGCAATTTTGATCTTCTAATGCAATACTCTAAGTAAACAGTGCCACATTTTGCCTTGGACATCTATATAAAACAATGCCGCCACTTTCCTCATCAGTTATTTCAGGTGACAACACCATACAAGCCTTAACCGATCATCAGTAAAACCATGCTTAATGCCCGTTTTATTTGTTTTTTTCTGCTCATAACGGGAATTTTAGCCTGTAGATTGGCTAAATTGAATCAAGAAGAAAGAATTGTCAAAGTGCCAAAAGTGAAGAAGCTGCTGAGCTCACAGCAATGCCTTCCTGGAATGAAATTTGCGAATGGAAAATGTCGGTCTGTTTTCTTTACAACAGACCAAGATGTATACAGTGAGTTGCAAACATTTCCAGATAGCTTGATTAGTTTTTATATTTTATTTACATTTTTTTTTCTTACTTATTTCTCTCATTTCTTTTAAATTTTGACACTGTATGATGTAAAATTGAACCTATACAAACTAAAAATACAAACATTGTTAATGACGTTTCATAATATGATAATTACATTTGATATAATTATTTACTTATTTTTATTTATTTACTAGATGTGTCGCAATTTTAGTGATTCACACTTACTCATAAAAGTAAAAATTGGTATATCCACCGTATTATAAAAAAAGATAAGCTAAAATGTCAACAGTTGTGGGTCGTAGGGCACGGTTACATTTTCTCCAGTGGATATTAATGGTAGTACATTCTAATTCTTTAAGTCTAAGATGCTAACTCTTCGCTAAACGTTTTAAATGTAATTGAAAAGATGTGTCTGTTGGAGGTGTTTCACGATTGTCGCGATGTTTGGGCTGTTGTGTAGTAGTTTTGATAGGTTGGTGGGTAAGTTCTTGTCGGTTAATATAATTAAAAAAAGTCCGTCCCGCAGGGGCTGAGTAAACTAAGCAGATTTCCCATGTGAAGTTAAACAATAGAGAAATCTCCATACGAGAGCCGAACAGTTACGGCAAATGGCCGAACTAGCTTTTGGCGGGAAACTAAATAAACTAAATCGTCCGTTATACGCCCTCATTTCATAAAAATGCAAATATCTCGGTTAATATTCAAGATAGAGAATAAATGTATTGAACAATATTTATAGTAAATTTAATTTGCAATAAGATTGGTTCTATACAATGTTTTGATCCAACGTATGGTAACGGAGATATTTCGAATTTTCGAAAATCCCCCCTCTAACCCCCCCCCCCCTCCCACTGGTCCGATTTCAGCCATTAACGAACTTGATCTGTCTTTTTGCATAAAACGTTTAAATATCGAGTTTGGTAACGATCAAACAAAAATTGCGACCGCTAGAGCGTTAACAGACATGTGTATATATATATATATATATATATATATATATATATATATATATATATATATATATATATAATTTTCAACGGACCTCATTTTCGTCATCTCCTGGGTAGGATCGAAAATCGCGTCATGAATACGACCTCAATAGCTGATTGCCCTTAAGGGAAATCTGCTAAAAGTAGTAATTAACGTCCAATTTGTTTCAGTAATGTTAATTGTGTCTGGTTATCTACAGGTTAACAACCTTTTCTAGTCAGGGTGGGACTAAGAATTTTATGTAACAAGTTTTTTTACGAAATAAATTCCAATTACTCTGGTGAGAATATTAGATTACTCTATTCAGTGTTATGTTTGTAATGGTGTAAGCTGATTTTGTTTTGTTGGATTATTATTGTGTTAGATGAACACTCGTCTTTAATTATAAATCGTAGAAATAAAATAATTATTATTAATTGGAAATATTTTTATACATATGCATCGATCGGTGTTACAAAGAATACGGAAAATGCCTTGCAGCAGAATATTCAGGGCGTATCTATATTCTAATTTAACTTGGAGATTTTATTTTGCTTCTCGGCGATAACAAAAGTATAAATTCTAAGGAAAGGGTAATTGAGAACTAGACGTTTTCACAGATTAATCCGATATTTTTGTAACAGATCTAAATAATTTGAGGACAGAATCGTTGCCATGAGAAAGTATAGGATACAGCATAATTCATCGTGTTTGTCTAGGACGGCTGAACTCAAACTGAGGCCTCATAAATATGAAAATGATCTCGTTAAAGCATTTCTGGGATTCAATATTGACTATGAAAATTCTCTTTAACCACTGAATTCGGTTATTATTATTCACATAGTTAATTAACACTGAGTTCACTATAAACAAAAAGTAATTGCTTCAGGTGGCATACGATTCTCCATAACTCGGTTCTATCTCTAATTGACTAATTTAAGCCATTTTATTCAGTAGCAATTTTGGATTATCTTAGCCCTCAACGGATCAAATAAATAATAAAATAAATAATTTTCAGCGTAATGTAAGTCTAAAATAAGTAATAACCTGTCGTAGTTGTTTTATTAAAACCAGCGAAAATTGAAATTTAAGGAGTTGTTTATTTTGGAGAATTCATTCACAGAAGAATGGACTGCTTATTTGCTAATATTTACACAATGAACATTGAATTGATGCGTTGCTGAGCCTTTTTCAATTTCATGCAATATTGCTAAATTTATTATGAACATTGTTTTTCGAAATTATTTCAAATGATCATGATCTACGTTAATATCCGAAATCTGACCTGATTCTGTTATAGTATAGGTAAAGCTAATAATTGCGGTGTTACGGTGTTAATAAATAAGAATTAGAATTAGGTTGAAGTGGGAAACCTCATACAACTATCACAACCAAATTAAACAACTATGCCCGTACTCTCCCTCCATCCTCACAGGATACTGAAGAAATAATAGGAAAATCTTCATACCATCTTTAAACTGTAATAGATGAAAAAGTATGCAGGCTTCATTAAGTATTGTGTACATCCTATATGGGCTCGCAGAAAGCAATGGAAGAGGTCAGAGATTGGATGAACTTGTGGAAAGGAACAAGTTCTTTATTGTGAATATTACTTACTTCTCACAGTTGCCTCACACGTAAAAAATGGGTTTGGATTTATCCACGGCATATACAAAAATGAAATAGATTTCATCCTACCCGACACAAATAAAATCACAATAACTGACATTGAAAGTATCTCTGTAGAAATTTGAGCTCAAAGTATTTAAGAAGAAAAGTTCAGATATACTGCTGTTAAGAGCGCTAAGCTATGACGAAAAAGTATAGTCAAAAGTGGCAGAAAATATCTTAATATTAGAGGCACAGATCTGGATGAAAAACTGGATCATATAATCAAGAAATTGAAAACTGTAAAAGAAATACCCAGATCTCTTCCAAGAAGAAAAGGTCACGGAATTTCCCAGAAAATATTAAAAAAATAAAATAAAAATGTTTGTAGGAAAACGAGGAACCTTGTAACTGCAACAACCAGGAAAATAGAATACACAGATATTTTAAAAACCAATATAAAGGAAATCGTAAGATGGTTGCAAGCAACAAAGCAAGCTGAGATAGAAATAGCATTGGGAACTGGAGAAAACACAAGCAAATATTTTCTGGAAGGAAACGAATTTCAGCCATTGTGGATTAAGCACAAAACATGCTCAAATTGGAAACAAGAAATAGTTAGTAGTATCCAGAGCTACTATGAATATATATAATATATATTTCTTTTTTTTCCAGATTACCTCAAACAAAAGGGACTTGCAAAAAAAAAAAGGCGGGACCTTGTGGCCCAAGCCCTGCGGGGGTATGAGCTGATAGTCCTCTTGTAATGAGCGAAGCGCTCTATTTTAAGGGGTGGTTGTGAATGGTTTGGGGTGTTAGAGTGATTAGGGTTGTGGTTTGACCTGGCATCTGGCGGCACCAGGTGTGAATCATCTACTCTGACGCCCCACCTTATATTTATGATAAGAGATAGGGAAATAGATTCCTGGGAAAGAAGCTGGCACATGACGTAGCAGGAAACGCAATGACGCAAAAGCAGCAGAAAGATGGCCGAAAATGAAGCTTTATCTATCACCGGATGTTAGTCAATAATTTCTGGAAGCTAGAAACCCCACTTTTCTGAAGACGACGATTGTTAGATTTTTCTTATCAGGCTTCCTTTGAAGATATGCAGTCCACAGTCTTACAGCAACACTTGATACCGGTACGATGAAGCGTTGGCTATTCCTTCTGACTTGCTTAGTCTTGGCTTGTTCCGTTCACTCACGACCTATTATTGAATCGACGAAACTTCAAAACATTGCACGATCATTTTATTCAGTTGCTTGGAGACCCTGCCCACACGGCCAGAAAAGAGTACGAGGCACTTGCAGAAGAATTTACACTCACTTAAAAGGTAAAGCAGATTTGACTTCTGCTGGACAAATCAAAATTTCATCCTTTCTACAGGAGCATTAAATATTAATAATTATTATTATTATAAGTGAGTAATATATAAAGGAAATCAGAAAAATCTTACTTCCACAAATGCGTTTTTCATATGACGAAATTGTCTCCCTAACCATCACATGTCCAATAAATTTCAAATCGTGCTTAAATAGACTACTTATTAATGGAGAAATAGAAATGAAATTTGAGATGACATTGGACTGACATTTCAGCATTTAATCTGCTTCGTTTAGCCAGGACCTGCGGGAGGGACTTTTTTTATGTTACATGCTTGATGATATTACAAATATTTCATTTTAGTCTTCCCCACCAAGTAGTGTGATTTCGACTATCAGTAAATTTGCTTTTCAACACACATGAACCATTTAAAAACCGAATTTAGAAAGAACTGAACAACACTGTAGCTACTATATCCACACAAACACACACACACACACATACACGTTTTATGTGAAAATAAAAATCAAGTAGAGAGGAGGGAGGGGTATTTAGGAGGTAGAATTTTGAAAATTCGAAATATCTCCGGATCGAAAAATTGAATAAAATCAATCTTATCGCCAATGTAATATTCTATAAATTTTGTTATGCACATTTTTTCATTGCCTGTATTAACCGATATATTTGTATTTTTTAGTTTTCTGTCTTATGGACCCCCCCCCCTCCTACTCATGTCAAAGTAACAATAAGCTGTAATATTATGAAGCAGTTTATTTGAAGCCTTAATATCAAATATTATGCTCATTGAACGTTTCGAGATAAATGCAAATACATGACGCACGTGGGAAATCTGCTTAGTTTATGCAACCCCTGCGTGACAGACTTTTTATTATTAAAAGCACACTAGAATCAACAGACACTAGCTATTATTTCTAGATACTTTGGGCATTTACTTGTTCAATTGTACCATTTACCAATGTACTTTTTAAATTAAAATCACGTTATAGAAACTACCCATAGTCTCAAAATTAATAGAAATATTTATTATAATTAACAAAAAAAAAAGCTCACACGGCGGACTTTATTCTAACTCTGGCATCTGTTAATTAGATCTCTAACTTAAGCTGATGGTGATATGCTTTAGGAATCAACAGCTTGGTGCATAATCTCTTGAGTGTGATTCGCAGGGATTTCTTGAATAATAGAATGGACAGAAATAACGCCATTCACTTTTGAGAAAGAGAGTAATAACTCTTGATAGCTATACTTCTAAAATAAGGCTAGGGTAAATAGTTGCACAGCTGAAATTAATGAATTGCACAATGCTTGGTCATGGGCTTCCACGAATACTACGATTGTAGAAATAGAATTTCAATGCCAATTTCTTTCTACTGATTTCTATTAAGGAAGTTTGGCATAATTAATAAACGTTAACACAAATAGTATTTGTCTTCGAAAATAGAAGTTAGAATTATTTATTCCAGAAGATGGACAGAATTTTGAACAAACATTAATATCGTCAGATATATTATTTGACACAATTATTAACCGGAAACGGAACAAAAGACTTTCATTTTTGTCTGACAGATCAACTAATTTATTACCGAGGCTTTGCAATGGAACAGACATACAGAGACTTGTTTTATCGCTTTAGACTACTAACCGAACAAGGAAAAGAACTTTTAATCCGAATCATGGTATCATAGAAGATTAAAATTTTCATTCCCCCTTTTGAAATCTGAACAGCTGATTTCAGCCCTTAATGAACTTGATCTATAGTTTTACACGAAGCATTTAAATATTGAGTTTGGTAGTAATAAATCAATAATTGCGGCCAGTAGAGCAACAAGAGTGGTTCTTTAACATTTTGTGATACGATTCACAATAAGGGAGATATTTTGAATTTTCAAAATACCCCTCCCCTCTCCTATAAACCCCCAATATTCCATCCCCTGATTTCAGCAAATTTTACTAATAAATTTTAATCATATGTTTACTAATATGATCTTTAGTGTGCAATGTTACAGTTAAATATCGAATATGGTACAGAAGAAGTAAATATTTTCGATTCACGACCCAAAGTTTTAGCAGATTTCCCTTGAGGGAAATCAGCTATTGAGATTGTACTCATGACGGAATTTTCGAAATTTTTCATCGATCCTACCTAGTAGATGACGAAAATGAGGTCCGTTCAAAACTGAATATATATATCTAAATATATATATATATATATAGATATATATATATGTATATATATATATATGTCTGTTACCGCTGGGGTTAAAGGGAGGATTTTCGAAAATTCGAAATATCTCCGTTACTATACGTCGGATCGAAAAATTGTGCAGAATCAATCTTATTGCAAATTAAGTTTACTATAAATATTGTTATATGCATTTATTCTCTATCTTGAATATTAACAGAGATATTTGCATTTTTATTAAATTTGGGCGGCTAACCCGCCAAAAGCTAGTTGGGCCGTTTCCTAAACTGTTCGACTCTTAGGAAATTTCTCTATTGTAAAACTTCACGTGGGAAATCTGCTTAGTTTACGCAGCCCTTGCGTGACGGACTTTAAATTGATGTCGCCACACCTCTACTTGTTTATATCACACAGTAATCATTCAATGAAGACAATATTTGGTATTTGAGCTTGCAATGAAGTGATTCATGATATAGCATCTTTTTAGCAGATTTCCCTTAAGGGAAATCAGCTATTGAGGTTGTACTCATGACGGAATTTTCGAAATTTTTCTTCAAATGTCCATCGATCCTACCTAGTAGATAACGAAAATGAAGTCCGTTCAAAACTGTATATGTATATATATATATATATATATATATATATATATATATATATATATATATATATATATATATATATATATATTTGTCTGTTACCGCTCTAGCGGTCGCAATTTTTGTCTTTCGATATTTAGTCGTTTTATGTAAAAAGAAAGATCAAGTTCGTTAACGGCTGAAATCGGACCAGTGGGAGGGTGGGTTTAGAGGAGAGGATTTTCGAAAATTCGAAATATCTCCGTTGCTATAAGTCGGATCGAAAAATTGTACAGAATTAATCTTTTTGCAAATTACATTTACTATAAATATTGTTATATATATTTATTCTCTATCTTGAATATTAACCGAGATATTTGCATTTTTATGAAGTCTGTGTTCGGGTATAGTTCGGATTAGGTCGGCCATTTCCGTCAGTACTCGGCTCAGGTGGAAGCTTCTTCTAACCTTACCTTACCTTCGTTACTTTGTGAGATTTATGCAAATACGTTCTGTTCATCCGCCCCCCCTTCTTTAGTTCTTGGACTACTAAAATTTGAGTTATTAAAATATAAATTATTCTTACAATTCAGAAGCCGTTTCAGTTGGGAATTTATTTTAATTAACTGAAAGATTTCTCATTACCGTTTGTATTTAATCACGGTGGTATTGTGTTACCAGTATGGAGATTTCTCTATTGTAAAACTTCACGTGGGAAATCTGCTTAATTTACGCAGTCCCTGCGTGACGGACTTTTGCTAATATGATATGAGTCGGAGTAGGGGTTTACTGAAAGATGATCACTAAAAAATGAAAGTATCTCCGTTGATATTAAAGATGAGACTAACTGTACATAACGATATTTACAGTACATGATATTGTCAATATGATTGGGCCCATACAAATGTTTGATCCAACACATAATAAAGGAGCCATTGAGAATTTTCAAACTTTCCTAAAGGAAATCTGCTCCTGGAACTCTTAATGTACCTCATTTTCGTCATCTAGGTAGGCTCGAGGTTTATTTGACTATACTATAAGAAAGTCACAAAGAGCTATCCATTTATTTTAATTTCCACCCTAGTTGGATGGATAGTTAAATTATTTTTTATTATTTTTCAAAAAACTGGTAATGAAGTTAAGTTCTTTCGGTCACTTATCTTTTATGTTGCTTGAAAAAGGACTAATACACACACGCACGCACGCACACACGCTAACATGCTCAAAACGGCTATGTGGTGCTTATGACTCCTTCATTGGCCAACGCCGTGTAATCTTGTCTTAGCACAGCAACCACCTGATGAAATCTGTTGAGAAAGCATGCTTGACAATGCTTTTTACAAGGTGAGTCCTAAACAAGGGACGTATTTTTATATTTTCATCCGCAAAGTTGATGAATTGAAATTTCTATGATACTTTAAGTGCAAGTATCAAATGCCTTTTCTTAAAGATGGCAAAAATAAAGACCCTGTTCCTTAGAGATATTAAATGGGTCTATTTTAATATCAGCGGATGTACCCGATAGCGACCCTGGACACTTCCTCCATGTGCACGACACTTGAGGAGATTTTTTAGTTAGGGGTCAATATCTAGGTCTTTCTTACAGAGTTAGAAACATCATTCATAATTTCAGTTTTTATTAATTTGATTCATTAAGGACTTAAAAGTCACACGTTATAATGTGAGATAATAAAATAAGAAATCCACCCGGCTGGGGCTGCATGGTCTGACGCAGTAGAAAGTTCATCTCATCATATGTTCCCCATAGTAAGAAGCCTATGTAAGCTGAATTAGAAATGCAATCTGTAATATCTCTGGAAATATGATGGATGGTAGAGGAACCAATTGATTAATATTTCAGTTACTAAAACATACATAGAACAATTGTAGAACATCAGTATTTTAACAAGATATTTTGCGATCAGATTCATTATAACGAAGATATATTATCTCTGGAATATGCTGGATGGTAGAGGAACCAATTGATCAGGCTCAATAAGAAGGCCAAGTCCTCTACAGTTTTTTAATATAATGCAGAGTGCACTTTCGGAGTCAACGCTCCAGATTCTGCATCAGGCACTGAGGATGGAGCGTTGACTCCGAAAGTGCACTCTGCATTATATTAAAAAACAGTAGAGGACTTGGCCTTCTTATTGATCCTGAAGATATGTTAATTTTTTTGGTTCCTCTACTCTAACCCCACTCCCGCCACATAATTCTGTATGGCTTCCACATGGCTTCACTTCAAAATTTAATTTAATTGAAATTGCGCTTTTTTTAAAAAAAGATTCGTCAAACAGGGCCTGCGTTAAATAATCAGACTTCCCATGTGCGTCACATGATTGTATTTATCTCAAAACGTTTCAAATGAAGTGCTTCGTAATATAACAGATTATTGTTAAGAGTGGGGCTTTACTAATAGCCGAAAACTAAAATATCTCGATTAATATTCATGATAGAGAAAATATTTATATTACAAAATTTATTGTTAATTTAATTTGCAATATGATCGGTTATAAATTCTTTTTTGGATTGACTTATAATATTGGAAATATTTCAAATTTTCTAATGCCCCCTCTCACCTAAAAAATGCAAAAATCTAGGTTAATACTCAAGATAGTGAAAAAACATACATAATAACATTTACAGATAATTCAATTTGCAATAAGATTGGTTCCATACAATTTTTTGATCCGACTAAAAATAATGGACTTAATATGAATTTTCTAAATTCGTCCTATGACCCCCCCCCACCCGTCACACTGGTCGGAGTTCAGCCATTAACGAACTTGATCTTTATTTTTACATCAAACGTCTAAATATCGAGTTTGGTAATGCTCAAACAAAAATTGTGACTGGGAGAGCGTTAACAGAAAAAAGTCCGTCACGCTGGGGCTGGGTAAACTAAGCAGATTTCCTGCGTGAAGTTATACAATAGAGAAATCTCCATACGAAAGCCGAACAGTTACGGCAAAGGGCCGAACTACTTTTTGGCGGGAATCTCGAAACGTTCGTTATCGGCCCAAATGTAATAAAAATCCAAATATCTCGGTTAATATGCAAGATAGAGAATAAATGTATATTACAATATTTATAGTAAATTAAATTTGCAATAAGATTGATTTTATACAACTTTTCGATCCGACGTATAGTAACGGAAATATTTCGAATTTTAGAAAATCCTCCCTTTAAACCCCCCCCCCTCCCACTGGTCCGATCGAACCAGATAACGAACTTGATCTTTCTTCTTCTATAAAACGACTAAATATCGAGTTTATTAACGATCAAACAAAAATTGCGACCGCTAGAGCGGTAACAGACAAATATATATATATATATATATATATATATATATATATATATATATATATATATAGTTTTGAACGGACCTCATTTTCGTCATCTACTAGGTAGGATTGATGGACATTTGAAGAAAAATTTCGAAAATTCCGTCATGAGTACTACCTCAATAGCTAATTTCCCTTAAGGGAAATCTGCTAAATATATATATATATATATGTCTGCGTGGACCTCATTTTGGTCATCTCCTGGGAAGGATCGATGGACATTTGAGGAAAATTTTCGAAAACCGGTTGATAAGTAGGACCTCAATAGCTAATTTCTCTTAATGGAAATTTGATTAAAAAAATATATATAATTTTTTTTCAAATATTAACAAATTGGGCAGAAAAAGAGGCTGCCCCTGACGGGAACCCTGCAGCAGGAGTTTGTTAGTGTGTGTGCGTATATATATATATATATATATATATATATATATATATATATATATATACGCGCACATAAACAAATTTTTGAATAGACATCATTTTCGTTATGTATTTCGTAGGATCGATGAAGATTTGAGAACATTTTTTTTATGATCTCAATAGCTGATTTCCTTTTAAGGATGAGTGTGTTTCGTATATAGTTTTTCGGAACTAAAATATCGGTTTATTCTTGAATTTCAAAAAGTAGGATCCTGACCACCGGTTGATTATTGGAGCTTTATTGTAGTTGTCTTTGATCGGTACTTGTGTTGAGATGCCCTACTCTGGGGATAATTAACTAAAAAATATAAGTCAAGAGGCTGTAGCGATGATTGAAATCTCGGTCGTTATCTTGGCCTTCTGACCCAGGAGTAGATACCCCGCCTCTGCTTCCTCTCAGTACTACATCAATTGCTCGCCGCTATGACTGCCCTCGCCGTGTACATCCTGGTCGCCGGCTGCCTCCTGGCATCCATGGATCAAGCACAGGGCTACTACAACTGTCCACCAGGAACCAGGTTTAACTACGGAAGATGCGAAAGAATACACCCACCGTCGCCGTACGACTATCCGGACCCGAGGTTCTTACATTTCAATAACCAAACTAAGTGTTTGTCCAATTTTTGTTATTAGTTGATTTCACTTCTAGCAGATAAGATAGCTTTGAAGGAAATTAGCTATAGATATAGGTACGGGTGACGCAATTTTTGAAAACTACGAATCCTTCCCTAGAGAAGACGAAAATGTGCTCAACACACACACACACACACACACACACACACATATATATATATATATATATATATATATATATATATATATTTCTGATGAATTCTCTAGATATTTCTTCTAGATATTCTTGATTGATCGTTACTATATTCGATATTAAAATGTTCTATGAAAAATTAAAGATCACGTTCCTAACAGCTGAGCTGTGATCAGGTTCACGGATATAAGTGTGGAAGGGATCGAAAATTCAAAATAACTCCATTTTTGATTGATCGTTAGTAAAGACGATGTTGAAGTGTTCTATGAAAAATTGAAGATCAAGTTCGTTAACAGCTGAAATTAGATCTGGTCAAGTGAGAATAAGTTGGAGGGGCAGCAAAAATTAAAAATAACTCCATGTTTGATTGATCGTTACTAAATTCGATATTTAAATGATCTATGGAAAAGATAAAGTTCGTTAACAGCTGAGCTGGGATCAGGTTGAGGGAGTATAAGTGTGAGAGAAATCGAAAATTCAAAATAATTCCATGTTTGATTGATCGTTAGTAAATTCGATATTTAAATGATCTATGGAAAAGATAAAGTTCGTTAACAGCTGAGCTGGGATCAGGTTGAGGGAGTATAAGTGTGAGAGAAATCGAAAATTCAAAATAACTCCATGTTTGATTTATCGTTACTAAATTCGATATTAAAATTATCTATGGAAAAGATAAAGTTCGTTAACAGCTGAGCTGGGATCAGGTTGAGAGAGTATAAGTGTGAGAGAAATCGAAAATTCAAAATAATTCCATGTTTGATTGATCGTTAGTAAATTCGATATTCAAATGTTCTATGGAAAAGATAAAGTTCGTTAACAGCTGAGCTGGGATCAGGTTGAGAGAGTATAAGGTGTGAGAGAAATCAAAAATTCAAAATAACTCCATGTTTGATTGATCGTTAGTAAATTCGATATTCAAATGTTCTATGGAAAAGATAAAGTTCGTTAACAGCTTAGCTGAGATCAGGTTGAGGGAGTATAAGTGTGAGAGAAATCGAAAATTCAAAATAACTCCATGTTTGATTGATCGTTACTAAATTCGATATTTAAATGATCTATGGAAAAGATAAAGTTCGTTAACAGCTGAGCTGGGATCAGGTTGAGGGAGTATAAGTGTGAGAGAAATCGAAAATTCAAAATAATTCCATGTTTGATTAATCGTTACTAAATTCGATATTCAAATAATCTATGGAAAAGATAAAGTTCGTTAACAGCTGAGCTGGGATCAGGTTGAGAGAGTATAAGTGTGAGAGAAATCGAAAATTCAAAATAATTCCATGTTTGATTAATCGTTACTAAATTCGATATTCAAATAATCTATGGAAAAGATAAAGTTCGTTAACAGCTGAGCTGGGATCAGGTTGATTGAGTATAAGAGTGAGAGAAATCAAAAATTCAAAATAACTCCATGTTTGATTGATCGTTACTATATTCGATATTCAAATGTTCTATGGAAAAGATAAAGTTCGTTAACAGCTGAGCTGGGATCAGGTTGAGAGAGTATAAGTGTGAGAGAAATCGAAAATTCAAAATAATTCCATGTTTGATTAATCGTTACTAAATTCGATATTCAAATAATCTATGGAAAAGATAAAGTTCGTTAACAGCTGAGCTGGGATCAAGTTGAAGGAGTATAAACGTAGGGAGGGATTCCGTCATAATTTTTCTGTACATGTTAAAAGTAAATCGAAAAGGGAGCAAGTACTTTGTATGCTTTTAGCCCAATAAATCCCTACATTTAGTTACTAAATGTTAAAAATATATCATGAAATGTCTTATTTTAAGCCCAAATACCTATTGTTGTTTCAACAGATCTTTAGTATTTGAGATATGTACCTGGAAATGCTATATTTGCGATGATGACGCCATCAAGTAAGATTTTACATTCATAGTTTGAAAATGTTAACGCAGTCACTGCGTGAAGGACTTTTTAATCTATTTATTTACATAATATTACCCGAGATTCTTTTACTTTTTTAATTTTTAGCGTTCTACCCCCCCCCACCCTCACTTTTAGTCATCGCACTTTAACAATATGCACATAAATTGTGAAACTTATTGCTCCAATTTTAAATATCAAACTGGTTTTTACAAGATGTGAGACCTACAAACACTTTGTGCGAAGCTTCATTCATGACGATTTTAATTCTTGCCTCTAAAATGTTTATTTGATCTATATTCGATATTTAATCTTTCATTCAAAACCAGGCCTCTATTGCTGGGGAAGGGGGGGATTAGAGAGAGATGAAATTCTAAAATTCAAAATATCTTCATTATTAGTCGGGTCAAAACATTTTATCTAGCCAATCTTGTTAAACACGTGATGTACTACAATTTTTGCTTTATACATATTTTTCTTACTCATATATTAACAGAGTTTACTTTCTTGTTTTGCAATCTTCAGTAAACTTCCACTTGTAGTCGTTGAATGTTTTTTTATTAACATTTTTAATAATAGAATGAGTTGACTGTTGTGTCATACCAGTAAGTGTAAACCCTGTTTATTTTATACAGGCCTCGCGCGTCGGCCTCTTTTAATTTTTTTAGTAGCTAACGGATGTAGCGACATACGGGATACATTTCCAATTTTGATGTCCTATAAACTCGCTACATTGTTTGGAGCAACGTCCAATATAAACACCACACTGTTGATATGTGTATGCTTTCTAAAGACTGATGTCATCCATATTTCTACGCCTTTGACATGCATTTCATGCATGCATTACATGTTCACACCGAAACTACAGAACCGAATTTATGAATCTTGGTACGTAATTGCTACTTAACCAACTTAGTCTTAAGGTAAGTCAAATATTGTTCTCATAGACGAATAGGAGTGGGCCTGAGATGGAAAATAAGGATATTTCATTTCTATTGGTTTTCGGCAAGTATGCGCATAAAAGAAGTTGTTTATTTTGTTATTCATTGTTTTTTTTTTTCATTTTGATATACACTCTTTTGTCGTATAACGAAGTACAACCATGATAGAAGCTAAAACTATGAAGTAAGTCAACATTGACATTTTCCTTAAGGAAATCAAAAAAAAAAAAAAAAAAAATCTAACAATACTCACTGAAACCCAATCAGAATTTTAAAAAGAAGATGATACAATATCACGATATCTGACACATATTTCCTTTTGGTTTTTTTCTTTCTTCGAACCCACGTAACCATTCTTATCATTTGCGATTTGAAACATTTCTTAATTTATCTAATCGGCTCGATTATAGTAATACAACTACTGTTCATTAATCTTTACTACTATTTTAGGCGGCGCAGCATCAAATAAAACGGTGTTTTCTGAAATGGGAATGGAATATTCCCAATATCTAAATAGGTTTTTCGATAAGAATCTTTAATTCTATTCAAAGCCTGTAGATTAATGGAGTAGTTTGAGTAACATGAAAAGCTGTGTTGCCAAAGATGTTATTTGTTTAACAGTCCTTGACGGCCGCTCTCTCGCCCCCCCCCCCCTTCAACAATCGTCCAGTCTACACTTGATTGAATAATTAGGGCAATTATTCTCAATATTCTTAACATCAAACAATAGAGCTAATCAAGCTAATTCCAGCTATTATTGCCTGCTGTACACGCTACAGCCGACTATAAATTGATGAAGAGGCATCAATTGCCTCCAATGTATTGTACAATAGCAGATTTCCCTTCCAGAAGAAAGATTTCCTGTCATGAGTCGGATCGAGAAATTTTAAAGAACCAAACATGTTTATCTATTGTACTTTGAAATACGGAATATATGGTGAGATGACATTACTAGAGTACCATTCCATTACTTGGGAAATCTGTGAGTATACAAGTACTCCAACTTATCATCTGTTAAAACCTTTGGTTTAGAGCTGATGTTCATTAAGAAAAATGAACTTTTTTTTTCTCTCTTTTTTTTAGCATGACTCTACAAAACTAATAAAAAGTCCGTCACGCAGGGGCTGCGTAAACTAAGCAGATTTCCCACGTGAAGTTTTACAATAGAGAAATCTGCCTAATAACAGCTGTAGTAGTAAGAAACCTCTAAACCTATTCACGAGGGACGAATAGTTACGAAAACGGCCGCCAGAGCTCACGGCGGAAAGTCCGAACATAGCCACTCCTGCCGAGCACATGCAGAATACAAATGCAAATATCTCAGTTAATAATTTGCAATAAGATTGATTCTGTACAATTTTTCGATCCGACGTATAGTAACGGAGATATTTCGAATTTTCGAAAATCCTCCCCTTTAACCCCCCCCCCCTCCCACAGTTTTGAACGGAACTCATTTTCGTCATATACTAGGTAGGATCGATGGACATTTGAAGAAATATTTCGAAAATTCCGTCATGAGTACAACCTCAATAACTGATTTCCCTGAAGGGAAATCTGCTAAAATAGGACAAGTGGGGGGGGGATTACGGAGGGGAAATTATTTAAATTTAAAATATCTCCTTTATTATGAGTCAAATAGAAATATTTTATAGAACCAGTCATGTTAACCTTTAGTCACTTTACAATTGTTGCTTAATATTCTTTTTTTAGATCTAACATTAAATGTGTCATTCCTTATTTCCTGTTTTCAGCACTCACATAACCTCTACTTCTTCTCATCCAATGTTTACTTTCATATAGAAAATATAAAGTCCGTCACGCAGGGGCTGCGTAAACTGAGCAGATTTCCCAAGTGAAGTTATACAATAGAGAAACCTCCATACGACAGCCGAACAGTTACGGAATTGGCCGAACTAGCTTTTGGCGGGAAACTCCCCCATTTCATAAAAATGCAGATATCTCGGTTAATATTCAAGATACAGAAAACATGTATAGAACAATATTTATAGTGAATTTAATTTGCAATAAGATTGATTCTTTACAATTTTTCGATACGACGCATAATAACGGAGATATTTCGAAAATCCCCCCTCCCAATGGTCCGATTTCAGCCATTAACGAACTTGATCTTTCTTTTTACATAAAACGATTAAATATGAACTTTGGTAATGATCAAACAAGAATTGCGACCACTAGAGCGGTAACAGACAAATATATATATATATATATATATATATATATATATATATATATATATATATATATATATATAATACAGACCTCATTTTCTCATATATATATATATATATTTATATATATGAACGGACCTCATTTTCTTCATGTCCTAGGTAGGATCGATGGACATTTGTAGAAAAAAATCGAAAATTCCGTCATGAGTACAACCTCAATAGCTGATTTCCCTAGAGGGAAATCTACTAAAAAGTCCGCCACGCAGAGTCTGCTTAAATTAAGTAGATTTCGCACGTTCATGACACACTGGTCGTCTCACAATCACCGTATTTTCTCTATTTCCAAATAAAAATCACATGAGCATTAGTCAAAAAATAGTAATTGATGACATTATCACACAGTTTATTTCAATGTATCTTATTTCGTAAAGACCCGTTGAAAACAATATTGGGTATTTGAGCTTGGAATAAGCCGTTTCACTAAAAACTGGAATAAAAATTGGGGGTCTACTAAAGTCTGAACATTAAAAAAATGCAAAATGAAACACGTATAAATAAAGTCTATAGAAAACTAATTTTACAACATGATTGGTTATATATTATTTTTTTATTCAACTCATAGTAATACAGATATTATGAATTTTAAATTTTCTATCTCCATAAACTCCACTCTCCGATTTCAGCTGTTAACGAACTTCATATTTAGTTATATTTAATATAATTAGTAAAGAACACACAAAAATTGCTACCGCTAGAGCGTTAACATAGAAGTATATATATATATATATATATATATATATATATATATATATATATATATATTTGAGTGACCTCAATTTCGTCTGCCCAAATAGATTCAATGCAGGGAGTTATTACTACATTAACATAACATTGATGGCTGTGCTGCTGGAACTCATTTTCAACTCTGTTAGTGATGTGACCACATTATTTAATCAGTATCAATATAGAAATTACATTGAGTTTGTCAGTGGCAGGGAAAAAAAAAAAAACTTCTCCTGTAGACATTGTTTTCGTTTTGGTATTTTATTATTATCATTTACTTTCTATTTTAAACTAAATACTCATTTCATTAATAATCGAAATAAGACCAGAGGCGGACGTTTAGCTACTAAGGAAATAGCTGACTCGTAAATATATCTGTTGTTAAGCCATGCATTGAGAAATGATGCCGTGAAAATCTTATTGTAAAATGTATTTCTTGTGAGAATTACATGTGAGCTCATTATGTATGTAAATAATATATAATTGTGGTTGTTAATATTTATTAGGCAAATACAAATACAATGAAACGTATTATGCCTTTGCTTTCATGGCACCTTTGCTAAGGAGAAACTAGGAAAATTCAACAGAGTTTTTAACGTATTCAATCTAGTTAAGTAACTTCAACAGGTGCAATAAGAATGCGTTTTACCTTTTGGTGGTCATATTTCATCAATGAGAACTATTCATCATAGTTCTCGTGAGTAACAAAAACACAGTTACACTTTTGAATAATCTTATCGGAAATAGTTTACGGTTAAGTTAGGTTCATGACCAATAATATGTTTTTGAAATACACTTAGTCATAAGTGTAAGTGAAATATAAACATATTTAATTCGTCCTATAACTTCTCGGCGTATTATCCAGAAAGCAGTTAAATTATTATTGTTCTTCCATGGTGTTTAAGTTTTTCAAATTGTATATTTTTAATTATATGTGGTTTTCTTTTTCTCTATTTCAGAAGACCAGAAAATTTCATCCAACCCTCTCCCTCGCTTCCAACTGAATCCTGCCCACCAGGATACAAACATTCCAGAGGCATTTGCAGTAAAATGACTGACAGGTAACTATATAGGAGGAATACATAGCATTTCATTATTAATATGGAATTAATAAATAGGAATTATAATAAATTAATAATTCTGTATAAAATACTCGGTACGGTTACGGATGATTATATGAAAAAGGCCATGCTTCCCTTCAATGGTTAATGGTTGAAATGAGGAACGTCAATTTTCTTGTTTCTTCATTTTTATTGATGTTTAAACCTTTGCAACCGACTCTATGCTTAATATATTTCCAGATAAACTTCAATACTGTACATTAATTTATAAATATTGGCAATTAATATTATTTTGAAGAACCTTCTTTCTTGTACAGATTTTGGTGATTATTAGAAGGCATGCGCGAACAACTACAAAAACATCTAATCCAAGAGCAATTAATTGTAAACTTTCACACAAGATAATTATCAGCTTCAGGTTTAGGTGGTTAATGAGTTGCACAGGTACGGGAATAATCATCTTTTTTACCTGATAAAAAGATGAAACAATACGAGTAATAATTTTTCACAGGCGGTAGAAAGCATACTTGTTTTGATAAATCATGTCTTTTAGATGATGAAAAGAGTAATGCTACGAGACGGTACCACTCCTAGGTTGGTGGAAAGAATGCGTAATTCGACCTAATCACTAATCTTGAGTGATGGAAAGCATATTTACTTCGAGTAATCACTTCCCTTAGGTGGTGGAAGGCAACCGTACTACGAGTAATTACCTTTTTTAGAGGATAGAAATCCCGTATAATACAAGTTATCACTCACGTAGATGGTAGGGAAACATACCTCTCTCAGGTAGTAGAAACATACGCACTGCGAGTAATCACCACTCTTAGGTGGTAGAAAGCCTACATAATACGAGTAATCACTCAAGTAGATGGTAGAGAACATCTCTCTCTGGTAGTAGAAACATACGTACTTCGAGTAATCACCACTCTTAGGTGGTAGAAAGCCTACATAATACGAGTAATCACTCAAGTAGATGGTAGAGAACATCTCTCTCAGGTAGTAGAAACATACGCACTGCGAGTAATCACCACTCTTAGGTGGTAGAAAGCCTACATAATACGAGTAATCACTCAAGTAGATGGTAGAGAACACCTCTCTCAGGTAGTAGAAACATACGTACTTCGAGTAATCACCACTCTTAGGTGGTAGAAAGCCAACATAATACGAGTAATCACTCAAGTAGATGGTAGAAAACACCTCGCTCAGGTAGTAGAAACATACGAACTCCGAGTAATCACCTCTCTTAGGTGGTAGAAAGCCTATATAATACGAGTAATCACTCACGTAGATGGTAGAGAACACCTCTCTCTGGTAGTAGAAACATACGTACTTCGAGTAATCACCACTCTTAGGTGGTAGAAAGCCAACATAATACGAGTAATCACTCAAGTAGATGGTAGAGAACATCTCTCTCTGGTAGTAAAAACATACGTACTTCGAGTAATCACCACTCTTAGGTGGTAGAAAGCCTACATAATACGAGTAATCACTCAAGTAGATGGTAGAGAACACCTCTCTCAGGTAGTAGAAACATACGTACTTCGAGTAATCACCACTCTTAGGTGGTAGAAAGCCTACATAATACGAGTAATCACTCAAGTAGATGGTAGAGAACACCTCTCTCATGTAGTAGAAACATACGTACTACGAGTAATCGCCTCTCATAGGGGATATGAAGCCTACATAATACGAGTAATTACTCAAGTAGCTGGTAGAGAACACCTCTCTCAGGTAGTAGAAACATACGTACTTCGAGTAATCACCACTCTTAGGTGGTAGAAAGCCAACATAATACGAGTAATCACTCAAGGAGCTGGTAGAGAACACCTCTCTCTGGTAGCAGAAACATACGTACTACGAGAAATCGCCTTTCATAGGGGTAGAAAGCCTAAATAATACAAGCAATTACTTACGTAGTTGATAGAGAATTCCTCTCTCAGGTACTAGAAGCATACGAACTCCGAGTTATCACCTCTCATAGTGGGTAGAAATCCTACATAATACGAGTAATTACTCACGTAGATGGCAGAGAACACCTCTCTCAGGTAGTAGAAACATACGAAATCCGAGTTATCACCTCTCATAGTGGGTAGAAATCCTAGATAATACGAGTAATTACTCACGTAGATGGGAGAGAACACCTCTCTCAGGTAGTAGAAGCATACGAACTCCGAGTTATCACCTCTCATAGTGGGTAGAAATCCTACATAATACGAGTAATTACTCACGTAGATGGCAGAGAACACCTCTCTCAGGTAGTAGAAGCATACGAACTCCGAGTTATCACCTCTCATAGTGGGTAGAAAGCCTACATAATACGAGTAATTACTCACGTAGATGGCAGAGAACACCTCTCTCAGGTAGTAGAAACATACGTACTTACGTAGTTGATAGAGAATTCCTCTCTCAGGTAGTAGAAGCATACGAACTCCGAGTTATCACCTCTCATAGTGGGTAGAAAGCCTACATAATACGAGTAATTACTCACGTAGATGGTAGAGAACACCTCTCTCTGGTAGTAGAAACATACGTACTACGAGAAATCACCTTTCATAGGGGGTAGAAAGCCTAAATAATACAAGAAATTACTTACGTAGTTGATAGAGAACACCTCTCTCAGGTAGTAGAAACATACTTACTCCGAGTAATCGCCTCTCATAGGGGATATGAAGCCTACATAATACGAGTAATCACTCAAGTAGATGGTAGAGAACACCTCTCTCAGGTAGTAGAAACATACTTACTCCGAGTAATCGCCTCTCATAGGGGATATGAAGCCTACATAATACGAGTAATCACTCAAGTAGATGGTAGAGAACACCTCTCTCTGTAGTAGTAGAAACTTACGTACTACGAGTAATCACCTTTCATAAGGGGTAGAATGCCTAAATAATACAAGAAATTACTTACGTAGTTGATAGAGAATTCCTCTCTCAGGTAGTAGAAGCATACGAACTCCGAGTTATCACCTCTCATAGTGGGTAGAAATCCTACATAATACGAGTAATTACTCACGTAGATGGCAGAGAACACCTCTCTCAGGTAGTAGAAGCATACGAACACCGAGTTATCACCTCTCATAGTGGGTAGAAAGCCTACATAATACGAGTAATTACTCACGTAGATGGCAGAGAACACCTCTCTCAGGTAGTAGAAACATACGTACTTACGTAGTTGATAGAGAATTCCTCTCTCAGGTAGTAGAAGCATACGAACTCCGAGTTATCACCTCTCATAGGGGGTAGAAAGCCTACATAATACGAGTAATCACTCAAGTAGCTGGTAGAGAACACCTCTCTCTGGTAGTAGAAGCATACGTACTACGAGAAATCACCTTTCATAGGGGGTAGAAAGCCTAAATAATACAAGAAATTACTTACGTAGTTGATAGAGAATTCCTCTCTCAGGTAGTAGAAACATACGTACTACGAGAAATCACCTTTCATAAGGGGTAGAAAGCCTAAATAATACAAGAAATTACTTACGTAGTTGATAGAGAATTCCTTTCTCAGGTACTAGAAGCATACGAACTCCGAGTTATCACCTCTCATAGTGGGTAGAAAGCCTACATAATACGAGTAATTACTCACGTAGATGGCAGAGAACACCTCTCTCAGGTAGTAGAAACATACGTACTACGAGTAATCGCCTCTCATAGGGGATATAAAGCCTACATAATACGAGTAATCACTCAAGTAGCTGGTAGAGAACACCTCTCTCTGGTAGTAGAAACATACGTACTACGAGAAATCACCTTTCATAAGGGGTAGAATGCCTAAATAATACAAGAAATTACTTACGTAGTTGATAGAGAATTCCTCTCTCAGGTACTAGAAGCATACGAACTCCGAGTTATCACCTCTCATAGTGGGTAGAAAGCCTACATACTACGAGTAATTACTCACGTAGATGGCAGAGAACACCTCTCTCAGGTAGTAGAAGCACACGAACACCGAGTAATTACCTCTCATAGGGGGTAGAAAGCCTACATACTACGAGTAATTACTCACGTAGATGGCAGAGAACACCTCTCACAGGTAGTAGAAGCATACGAACACCGAGTTATCACCTCTCATAGTGGGTAGAAAGCCTACATACTACGAGTAATTACTCACGTAGATGGCAGAGAACACCTCTCACAGGTAGTAGAAGCATACGAACTCCGAGTTATCACCTCTCATAGTGGGTAGAAAGCCTACATACTACGAGTAATTACTCACGTAGATGGCAGAGAACACCTCTCTCAGGTAGTAGAAGCACACGAACACCGAGTAATTACCTCTCATAGGGGGTAGAAAGCCTACATACTACGAGTAATTACTCACGTAGATGGCAGAGAACACCTCTCACAGGTAGTAGAAGCATACGAACACCGAGTTATCACCTCTCATAGTGGGTAGAAAGCCTACATACTACGAGTAATTACTCACGTAGATGGCAGAGAACACCTCTCACAGGTAGTAGAAGCATACGAACACCGAGTTATCACCTCTCATAGTGGGTAGAAAGCCTACATACTACGAGTAATTACTCACGTAGATGGCAGAGAACACCTCTCTCAGGTAGTAGAAACACACGAACACCGAGTAATTACCTCTCATAGGGGGTAGAAAGCCTACATACTATGAGTAATAAATCACGAAGGAGGTAGTGAATATAGATACTAGGATTAATTCCTCTCTTAGGAAGTAGAAACATACATACACCGAGTAATCATCTCAACGTAGGTTATAGAAATTATAGATATTACGAGTAATAACTTTTCGTATGCAATATGAAGGAAATCATGTTCCACTTATATGGATATACTCGCTCCAGGAGAGACAACATTGTACATACAATAACCCCTCCCCCTCTCAATTGTTAATAAATGAATCCAATAAGCTAGCGAGAAACAATCTAGTGTTTAATACATAGTATTCTTACTAAAATATCTATTTCAGTGGTTCATAAACCCATATTACTCAGTTCTTGTATGGTAACGTTGAAACTATTAAAACAAAGCATTATTAAACATTTATACTCGTTGGGGTCACCTCCAAACGATGTCGCTCCTTTGTAGAAAAGCAATGCACTTACCGACGTGTCACTTGCTCAATAATTTTAATTCCTCAATACTTAAAAACACTAAAAGAAAATCCTCATAACAATACTTCGAATTCAATGTTACACATAAATGGACGAAATTCGCATTCAAAGTTCTTAGAAGAATACTACAATAAATATAAATAA
The DNA here is from genome assembly GCA_019009955.1 of Riptortus pedestris. Classification (NCBI taxonomy): domain Eukaryota; kingdom Metazoa; phylum Arthropoda; class Insecta; order Hemiptera; family Alydidae; genus Riptortus; species Riptortus pedestris. The sequence continues at coordinate 68,097,835 of CM032231.1, forward strand.
AACTATGAAATAGATGACATCTCCTGTGAGAAATCAAGATACCCAAGGCTGCACTTGAGGTTTATTTTTTTTTCCTTTTCACTAGAATTGAAAGCGTATAATGACGTTCAAAAATGTGGAATTTTCTCGATATCATTCAATTTTTTTTTTTAAATTGAATTATTGTTTCCAGAATAATTTGTTCATTTCTTAGTAATTAAAAAGCTGTATATTGTTTATATTGTGTGTTACCCTTTGAAAATAATGCTGATTTTCTATACCTTTGGATGATAATATTGCTTGCAGTTATTCTGATCAATTAAAATGGAATACTGAACTACTCCGCCATTTGAGTTCTTATCACTCCTAGTAAAAATATTTATCACTTATCACATTTTAGTTCACTGATTAATCTTTTGCAGCTTTATAATTAGAAATTTGATATTATTCATAAGAGTCGGCAGTAGGTTCTAAATATGAGACTGTTCTCGACATGCGCTCACGCGGCTATTTAATTTTTCATATTCTTATTATTTTCCTCTTGGCGTACCCAAAATTTGTTCGAACGAATAGAAAAGATGTCACAGATTTTCGTGTTCCTAGTCCTGTTCAAGCAGTAATGATAATGGCACCGCCAAAAGCGCCGAAAAAATGCCCACGAGGTTTTAGATTGGTAAAGACGCGGAATGTGAGTAAGTGCAGAGAAGTGTTTTAGATGAGGTAAGGATACATGAGATAGCCATTAATAAAATATTTAATAGTCAATAGTAATGAAGCCGTTATTCCGGTGTACTTGTCAACAACATATAATTGTGGCTCATATTATACAGTTTTTCTTCTCAAAACAGAAATACTAACCAAGAAATTCCATATTTGTACAATCTAGTATGGGCTAGGGTAAACGAAGCTTTCAACTAATTGAATGCAAACATGCCTTTGACTCCAGAACATATACTTCCCTTCAAAGCGAACTTCCATAATGGTTGGTTTTGTGCATTGTGCAGATTTCCTCAGAAAATTAAGAACTTATTTTATTACTTCCAAGTAAACCCCTCTTTTCAAAGTATTATTAATATAAATCAATGATAGCACCCAGAAGTCAAAGTTCTATTTTCTTAATTTCGTTGTATTACTATCAAATACATTCCAAAAAAATTAACTTTTCTTTTCCCTTCTACAATTTCGATAAACTTTAGTTTGACTGGAGAAAATTTTGATTCTCCATAAATAAGCTCTATCTGATAAAATAAAAATATTTAAAATCATAACTCCAACAAATGGAACTTTTAAGTGATTCCAAAACTACAGGTGTCCGGAAATCAGAACACTATTGTTCATGATTATATAAACAATTATACAAATATAGTCCAGTATAATTTGTGATCCCTAACCAAAACAGAGATTTATCATTAGTGCATCCTATAACTGATGTTTTATTCATAACAATTAGAAGTTAATTATCTATTGCTTGTAATGAAAAGTGAGCTCTATTGACGTTTATGCCCATATTATTGATAACAATTTTAAGCAATCTTGGCTGATAAAATCCTTCCTATAAATATTTAAATAAGGAAGAGTTCACTGTTTCAACATTTATTTCTCAACTAGAAGCAGTAATTGAAATCGATCGTGTATTAATAGAACATATTTCAAATAGCTCAATCCCAGGAAATCTGAATTTCAGCGTGGTCCCTTACGTGTTCATTAACGCTTCGCCGTTTAGAAGGAAATTGAATAACAGTGACGTGGCATCTATTATTCAATCGTATTTATGAAACTCGGTACACTTAACTTTTAATATATAAAAAAATCTCATGACGCAGTTCTGCGTGGACTAATCCTATGCTGACATCTTCTGATGTCATCTCAAATTAGATTTTCTATTTCCCCGATACTAAGCTACTATACAAAATGAAATTTTAAATTTCAATTGGACATGTGTTACTTTATGTGAAAATCGCATGAGTGGGGGAAGGGCGTGTTTATCAAGCCTGAAATGGAGGAAACATTTTCCGTTTTGCCCTCACTAAACCCTCCTTCTTGGAACAGAGTTTTAGATTAAACAGGCGATTTGAAAGTGTCCATGGAAAGTGAATTTCTGCCCCCCGCCCCCCTTTCAACGATAAATAAGGGATATTCTGTCTGTTAACACTCTAGCGGTCGCAATTTTTGTTTGATCGTTACGAAACTCGATATTTAACTGTTTTATGTAAAAAGACAGATCAAGTTCGTTAATGGCTGAAATCGGACCAGAGGGAGGGGGAGTTTAGAGGGGGGATTTTCGAAAATTCGAAATATCTCCGTTATTATGCATCGGATCGAAACATTGGATATAACCAATCTTATTGCAAATTAAATTTACTATAAATATTGTTATATACGTTTAATCTCTATCTTGAATATTAACCGAGATATTTGCTTTTTTCAGCAAACCGCCACTTCTACTCACGTTACGTAAACAATACTCTGCTACATAATAAATCACATTATTGGAAGTTTAAATACCAAAAATTGTATTCAAGAGACCTTTATTATACGAGATTCATGCAAATATGTCCTGGTGACTCCCCCCCATCTTAAAGTTTTGGACTACTAAAATTTTATTGATTGATATAACAATTATTCTGACTCATTATTAATTACAGTACTAGATATAGTAAATAGTTCTCAATAAAATTAATGTGTTATATTCTGATATATTTCAGTAATTGTTTTTCTTTCCGGTGTGAGGCGGGCCAACCCGATTGTTTACATTTCCAACCTTACGCTTCCTCTCGACAGGTTATTGAAATTGGATGAAACATTTCTTATTTCCGTTTGTATTTATTCACGGTGTTGTTGTGTTACCAGTATGTATATTAATCTATTACTAAACTTCACGAGGGAAATCTGCTTAGTTTACGCAGCCCCTGCGTGACGGACTTTTATTCCAATATGCATTTTCTTGTGAGCGCACTCTGTAGTTCCTCTCATGAAACTAGCTCACAACTTGCAGAGCGAACAAAATATTGAAAACTCTTTGTTATTATTGATGAAATGACAGGATGTACAGCTAGTAAATATTACTGTTTATAGTATTTACATTTGAAATAAAAAATGGTATCCCGCTACCTCCTAGGCAAGTGTTCTAACAACTGAGCCACCGAAACATTTTAAACACTTTCTAATTTTAACTGAGTGCTGATACCAATATTTTTATTAATACAAATACATATGCTGTGAACAGCCATACTGCTTAAAGGGTGAATTCATAAGACCAGTGGCTGTCTTACAGAAAAAGGATCCGGGGTGTTAACTTTTGAGGGTTGGCTTGCAACCAAGAATTGTATATCTTAATTTTTAGAGATGATAACATAGTTGTTAGAGCATACACTTACTTGGTTTAATGTATGGCTTAATTGGTGGAGACTATAACTTAATTGATAGAGCCTGCTGCATACTTGGTAGACTGTATGGCTTAATTGGTGGAGACTATAACTTAATTGATAGAGCCTGTGCCTTAATTGGTAAAGACTGAGGCTTAATTAGTGGAGACTATAACTTAATTGATAGAGCCTGCTGCATACTTGGTAGACTGTATGGCTTAATTGGTGGAGACTATAACTTAATTGTTAGAGCCTGCTGCATACTTGGTAGGCTGTATGGCTTAATTGGTGGAGACTATAACTTAATTGTTAGAGCCTGCTGCATACTTGGTAGGCTGTATGGCTTAATTGGTGGAGACTATAGCTTAATTGTTAGAGCCTGTGCCTTAATTGGTAAAGACTGAGGCTTAATTGGTGGAGACTATAACTTAATTGATAGAGCCTGCTGCATACTTGGTAGACTGTATGGCTTAATTGGTGGAGACTATAACTTAATTGATAGAGCCTGTGCCTTAATTGGTAAAGACTGAGGCTTAATTGGTGGAGACTATAACTTAATTGTTAGAGCCTGTGCCTTAATTGGTAAAGACTGAGGCTTAATTGGTGGAGACTATAACTTAATTGATAGAGCCTGTGCCTTAATTGGTAAAGACTGAGGCTTAATTGGTGGAGACTATAACTTAATTGTTAGAGCCTGTGCCTTAATTGGTAAAGACTGAGGCTTAATTGGTGGAGACTATAACTTAATTGATAGAGCCTGTGCCTTAATTGGTAAAGACTGAGGCTTAATTAGTGGAGACTATAACTTAATTGATAGAGCCTGCTGCATACTTGGTAGACTGTATGGCTTAATTGGTGGAGACTATAACTTAATTGATAGAGCCTGTGCCTTAATTGGTAAAGACTGAGGCTTAATTAGTGGAGACTATAACTTAATTGATAGAGCCTGCTGCATACTTGGTAGACTGTATGGCTTAATTGGTGGAGACTATAACTTAATTGATAGAGCCTGCTGCATACTTGGTAGTCTGTATGGCTTAATTGGTGGAGACTATAACTTAATTGTTAGAGTCTGCACCTTAATTGGTACAGACTGAGGCTTAATTGGTGGAGACTATAACTTAATTGTTAGAGTCTGCACCTTAATTGGTACAGACTGAGGCTTAATTGGTGGAGACTATGACTTAATTGTTAGAGTCTGCGCCTTAACACGTTAGATGCTGTGTAAGCCCCCGGGGGCATGCCACGCTCCCAACGTGTGTGCGGTTTCAGATTTAAAACATCATTACCTCAGTGCGGCGATATTCTTTTGTTTTTATGAATAATAGTGATTCAAATGACTAAAGGAGCCATTAGGTTGTTTGATTTGTGTAATATGATAAAGAAATTACGTATTTTTTCATACATGCCTCCGGGGGCATGTGCCGCACTGAATACATAACTGCTTTTATCCAGTGCTGTACATGCCCCTGGAGGCATGCATGAAAAAATACGTAATTTCTTTTATCCAGTGCTGTACGGCGTCGGGCGTCGACTTCAGTGATCAGATGGCTTCGTACCATACGCCAGTACGAAAGTCTACAAAATGGTATCGCAAGGTAATGTTTGAGGTGCTGTTTGGCACAAGTGTGGTCAATTCTTGGATAATATATAATTTACGGTCCTCCGATAAATTGGGAATTACAGTATTTAAGCGAGCCTTAGCTGAAAATTTAATTACTTACAGTAGTGTTAAAGACATACCTTTACATACATACATACATCATATACATACATACATACATGCACCAGGGTAATAATCCAGGGTTTTGCTTGGAATGTTTCAATAGACATCATAATAATTAGACTTCTTATTATGTTATTCAAGAAAAATTCATGATCGAAGAATTTGAACTATATATATATATATATATATATATATATATATATATATATATATATATATATATATATATATATATAATACATGTTTCTGTGTCTCATCAAATCTCAGAATTTTCTCAATCAGCCTGTGACACAATCACACTATGTATAATGGACACTTATTTTATAAGAAATGTTATATGAATTAATCCATTGTCATGTCAATCCCTAACAGTTGTTACAATGCAATTATTTGTAATTTAAAAACCACTTCTCATGCTTAATTAAAAAAAAAAACCAGTCCATAACAATTAAGTTATATTCTCTACCAATTAAGCCAAATATCATCCAATTAAGTTGCAGGCTCAAACAATTAAGTTATAGTCTCCACCAATTAAGCCTCAGTCTCTTCCAATTAAGGCGCAGACTCTAACAATTAAGTTATAGTTTCCACCAATTAAGCCTCAGTCTCTACCAATTAACACGTTAACTGCTGTTGTTATTTGGCGATACTAACCCTATATGCCGTACATGCCCCCGGGGGCATGCCCGGTAGTATTCGTATTTGGCGGTACATGCCCCCGGGGGCATACAACCTATATATATATATTAGACTATAACTTAATTGGTAGAGTCTGCGCCTTAATTGGTAGACTGTATCGCTTAATTGGTGAAGTGTATAACTTAACTGTTAGAGTCTGCACCTCAATTAGTAGAGACTGAGGCTTAATTGGTGGAGACTATAACTTAATTGTTAGAGCCTGCAACTTAATTGGACGATATTTGGCTTAATTGGTAGAGAATATAACTTAATTGTTGTGGACTGGTTTTTTTTTTAATTAAGCATGAGAAGTGGTTTTTAAATTACAAATAATTGCATTGTAACAACTGTTAGGGTTTGACATGACAATGGATTAATGCATATAACATTTCTTTTAAAAAAAAAGTGTCCATTATACATAGTGTGATTGTGTCACAGGCTGATTGACAAAATTCTGAGATTTGATGAGGCAAAGAAAAATGTATTAGCCAATTTTATTTTGTTTCAATGTAAAATTGATGAAGGAATTTCTTATTATTTTAGGGACAAATAATCTGTGAGTATTATTTTCACTATAGATTAAAAACATTTTTGGCCTCACTATCTAGGATACAAAGAGACATCCTTTCTCTGTGGCTATACTTAGCTACATCATAATTCATAAAGATTTCTTTAAAAATTAGTAGTTATTGAGGAATCCATGGCTCAAACAAAAACAAAAAGAAGAAATGGACATTAATGAAAACATCCTCTGTAGCTAACTTTGGATATCATTAATATGTAAATAAACACCATTCTAATCTTTTCTTATACTTTGTCATACTTCATTTAGAACCAAATTACCAGAGAAAAATACTCATGTGTGTGATTTTTTAAGACTGTTTGCTAGTATAATCAATAACTAATGAGGTATTTATATAATTTGTGTTTGTTGATTACTAAAATGTCATTAATGATCGAAAATTTGTTTCACAGGGAAATAGAATTGGATAGACTTCCTCAGATACCTTGCCCCCCAGGTCAGAGGAAATCTCGCTTAGAATGCAGACCCTACCCATAATGTAAGCCTATGTTTTATTCAAAATATTACCGCTTATGATTTCAGTAAACCTCCATCATTGATGTGTGTGTGTGTGAGTGTGTGTGTGTGTATGTATGTGTGTGTGTGTGTGTGTGTGTGCGCGCATGTGCGTGCGCATGTGTGTGTACCAAGTAATATTGGAGAATATCAGATGTAATTTTTTTTTTCCATGTATCTAAAAAACAGTTCCAGTCACTTTTTGATTTGTTTGTTTTGCATTTAAAATAAAATTAAATATATACACGAGTATATATATATATATATATATATATATATATATATATATATATATATATATAATAAGAAGGCTGGATTGTTACATATTTTTTTATTACAATTGTAGAAAAAATATTATTCTAATATTCAATATAATAACTTTTATTAATGTTCTTTATTTTTTCAGACTGATGCAAAATGAAAACTAACCTCATCTTCCACTTCTTCCATCTTTTCTGATAAACCTCCATTTATGCAATATGTTTAAGAGCAACAATTTGCTTTTTAGTTATTATTGTTTAAATCAAGTTTTATAAAATGAAAATTTGTTTTTTATAAATTAAATAATCTAATTTTGAATTAATTAAAAAAAAAATGTGTATTTTTAAAAAATATTTTATGATGAAACAAGTATATTTTATTTATTTTACAGTTATTGACATTATATTTCATAATGTTTATATTATTTAAATTAAATCATTGTTTAGTTTATATTGTCCATATCTCATTTGCATTATTTTAATTTTCAAATGAACTAGTATTGTGCATTAAATAAAATGTTTATAATCATTATAAAATAAATTAAAGATGTTTACTACATTTCATTTATTCCATTTGCAGGATGGAAGAAACTTTTTGTTTTTTAAAGGACATAATTAAAATTATACAGGCTAGTGATTCCCCCCCCCCCTGTGCGCAGGAAGTGGTGAAATCAATAGAAAAGAATGATAGAAGAGGTTCAGAAGACCATGCAGAGGCTTTTGTAGACTTTTGTGAGAGTCTATCCAACAAAAGTACATCTCGCAAGGCTGTGTAAACTAAGATTTTTAATGTGCTGGAATGACTCACTACTGATCCCTTCTCAATATATATATTCTAATATAAAATATATTAAGAAAAAGAAATCGCATTCCCCTCTACATCCCATTATGTGAGTTGGATTTCAGCCATTAACGAACTTAATCTTTAAATTTAAATGGATCCTGGAGGTAAAATCTGAAAAATGAAGTATGGAGAGAAATTAGGTGAGGAGGGACTAGTCGAGCCTCGTGTAGAGGACCGAGACGCAGGTCCTTGCTTGCCTCGAGTCACCTCAATCCTATCTCTTAATATCGTCCTATTTCCATCTATGATTTTTTTGCTCTCTCTGATTGTTACCTTATTTATGTAATGGATTGTATATGAAGTTGACGTAGCAAAAAAAGTTTTGAAACCCTCTTGGAAAACATAGGGCTCAACGAGGCCGCCCTCCCCCTTGGGATTGGTACAGGATGAAAAATGCCTGGTGCTGCTTGAGTTTAACATAACCCAGTGTGAGCATACAGCCTACACATATAATGTTCCTACTTAATGAAGCTACGATTAAATTACCAAATATTTTTCTTATATATAAAGTAAGACATCATTTTAAAAATCCACCTATCGGTTGTCAAGAGTAAGGAGATTTCTTACTTACAGTTCAATAATTAAATTCCATTGTATATTGCCGAAGAATAATAGTAATGCAAAATGCAGTCCCTTCAATGAAATTACATATATATTAGGTTTGAATGAGCCGCAGAGGATTCAACACGGTTTCTGGACTGAAGATGTCCCTTTAAATGGGCCAAAGTAGTTTGAAAATAAACCTTTTGTGAAAGAGCCGAGAATTTCATTCAATCTGTTGAAATGAATTACACAACCTCATCCTCAAAGATTGACTTGTGTATTACATCATATGAATAATGCTACTAATATTCAATTCTGACTTTCTCCATTAGTAAATGCCAAATCTACACAATAATTGGCATTTTTTGGCCTTTATACATTTCATTTTATATTAGCTTATTGCAGAAATACGATAAGTAGGAGCAGGGGTTTACTGATTACTCAAAAGTTTCAGGTAACATTGATAGTGTATTGATTTTTTTTTTTAGAATTATACATATCTAACATTCATTATGAAAAAATGTGAGATTGCTTTATGTAGCTAGGAAATATTTTTAACTGAATACATTAAAAAGAACCTTTCTGCCATGTAAGTGGAGCCTCGGGAAGCAATAATTGCTAAACGAATCATTTCAGATTTCTTATTTTTTCCAAGGCATTTTCATTTTTACCAACTTTCCTTTAAAATTTATTAAATGGATCATGCCCTCTGTGGTCTATTGAGAACTATATTTCTATCATTTTTTTTTCTTGTACAAATGTTAAATATACCGTATCCTTGATATGGAGCTGATATGTAGGTATGACCATCAGCTCTAATTATTTGTAACACCATTTTGCTGTTTGGCCCATAGACGATAAAAACAAAGACAATATATTCAATTACTACAAATAATGAGTTTAAACTAATGAATAATTAATAACAAATTAAATTGGTCAAAGAAGAATTATTCATTTTAAATCATTGAAGCTGCTGAGTTGAGTTAGGTTTGAACAATCTAAACACAAAATATAAACCTGCATAATTAACAAATTTCATATACAATTACATTTTTTGATTATAGAATACTTAATGAAAATTGCCAACAGTATGTAGCATCTTCCTTTTTTATACTTATGTGAATGATGCACAATATTTGGACTCAATATTTGGGTTTCGATTTTTGAAATAGTTGTAAAAGTTACTGATCTTATGGTTGTGAGATAAACATAAAATAATAATTTCTGTGCAACAGATTGCAAAGACATGCATAGAACATACATTTTTGGTTATAAAGACTAAAATAAAAGTTATAAACATATTCTTAGTCCCTAATAGAGATAGAGAAATTTGATGTTAAGTACATTCATCCATGGTCACAATCATTTGTTTTGTAGTTAATTGTCAGCAATCTGATTTTTAATTCCTACATTTTACTTGCACAACAACAGCGGAATATACTGAGTTCAAAGATACTCGAGTCTTTGAAACATGCAACATTTATTTTATTTTTCCTTTTTTATATATAGCTCTTTAAATGAGTGAGTGACTACCTATAGATAATTTTGTCTTGACCTTACTGCAGTTTTTGGTAATCTGCAAAAGTAAGTGGGAGGTTGATTAAGTTATATAAAATGAAGTTAGATAAATAACATTTTAAGGTAGAAGTGAAGGGAGATTACAGTCAGAGAAAATCAACAATTTAAAATATCTCAGATGCTATGAGTTGTATCGAAAAATTGTATGCAGCCAATGTTATTTAAAATGCAATTATCTATCAATGTTGAAAGCAACATTGTGCATATAGATACACTTTTTCTCTATCTTGAATACTAATCAAGATTTTCACAGTTTTTAATTTTCGGCAGTCAGTAAACATTCACTTTATTCCATAGCACGTTAACCAAAATCCAATGAAACATCTTATTCTAAGCTTAAATACCGAATATTGTTCTCAAATAACCATAATTATTTGACGTACATATAAATACGTTGAGTGATTATGTCATAAATTATGATTTTATTTCTTTAATTGTGAATGATTATTTGTACCATACTCAATATATAACTTTGTATTTCAACACTAAAGATCTTATTTGTTAATGGATGAAATCTGACAAGGAATAGGGGATTTAGAGTAGGTATTTAAAAATTCAAAATATTTCCGTTATTGTGGGCCAGATTGAAAAAATGTTCTAGAGCCAATCTTGTTTTATTATTGATTCTCTACAATTAATGTGCTATTCATTTTCTCAATACTCGCTAAGAGGAATCTGCATAATATACGCATGAACAGTGAATAAGTATAGTCTGTAGATTGAATAACAAATATTTCAAAATTTGGCATTTTGCCCAGTGCTGTTGACACACTTCATGACCAACTGCATGCTCACAGATTCCACACCTAGTATTTTAGGTTTTCTGTCACATCTGAGCAAAGTCGCCCTGGATCTCTTGAACACTGTTCTTTTTAAACGAGTGTACTGCAAAGATGGACACATTTCTGCCGAATTTGGTTAAACTTATATTCTCTGATTCCAAAAGTATTAATTTCTTAAGACTAAGTGACTTCATAATGTAGTTTTCTAAAATTGGCGTTCACAAACTCTCGATCTCTGAAAATTATTTCTTTTCAAAGGCTATTGAGAAAATTTGCAGTGATTAATTGATTCGGTTTCTATTCAGGATGATTCTCACAATTTTTTTTCATAATATATTGATTATTCTCATAGATAACAATTCAGAGAAAACAGAGTAAGGATGATCGTGACCTAGCAAAAACAGACAGTCAAGAGGATTTGAATCTCCGAGAAATCTTTAAAATGATTTGCCAAATGCGGTTACAAAAGTACCCAAAGAAGTGTTCTATTAATAAGTAATAGAGTAAAAGAAAGAAACACTTTAATAGTATAGTTATTTATGTTTCCTTTATTTGATTTATTTTTAGGATGTAATTCACTGCCATTAAATAATTAATTTATGCATTGCCTATTGCCTCCATATAACACCTTAAAACCATAATGATAATCTTTTAAACTAATAAGGATGTAAATAGTCCTAGTAACTGCTCTAAGCACAAAACGATTTGATAAATTTGACTATGGCCAAAATTTCCATAACAACTCCTACAAACTAAATTCCATGGCACTAAACTCTGGTGTCATACTTTGTTGACAATGAGCAAGAACCAGGGGAGTAAAAAAATATTTATGATATATTAATTAAATGTTGTGTTGAGGTAAAACTGATGAAAAAACTAGAAAATGATTTCTCACAACCAGTACCTAAAAGGTAAATATTGATTTCAGTTTACAAATAAGAAAAAAAAATTAATCTTCAAAATATGTCTAAAACCAGATATCAATCTTATGTTTCAATTGGTTCTGCCAACCTTGGTGAAGAAGAAAGTACTTGTAGTATAAAGAATGCACTTCCTTAAGCTTTGCAGTATACCACATGATAATATGAAAAATACACTTTCTTGAGCACATATATAATATAATAGTAAAAGTAATAATCTGATGCTCCTAGACCACTCGGAGGCAGAAGCGAGTCAACACCACCAATTTATAGAGGAAGAGCGCTGATGATGGGGCTGAGTCCTCAAAAGCTAGCTCTGGAATAAGCATTTAAAACCTAGTCGAGAAGTTGACCTATTTTCAACCCCCAGCCAGGAAACTCAAGTAATCTGATGCTATATTATATTGAGTTTTTCTATGGTTAAAAAGTAGACTTTTAATTAAAATTGCAAGGAAGATAAAGAAAAAAATAATATATATTTTTTTTTTATTTATTTACGTCTACTTTATGCTACTATGGCTAATCGGGGTGGGTTACCTACAGGTTACCACCCTTTTCATTCCAGGGTGGAACTAAGGAATTTATTTATTGAGTCCCTCGCTAAATAAATTTCTATTGCCCGAACGGGATTCGAACCCGTCACTCCCGGTTTACCACGCGAGATAAAGACCAACGCCTTAACTCACATGGCCAAAAAAAAAAATAATATATATGCACACATATATGCAAATTCAGGTTTGCTCCTCTTATGGTTCGCTGTGCTCTTGGAACACATTTTAGCCTGTATTTAAATTATAGAACCAACCAATGAACCAAAGGTATTGTCTAATTGTATGGATTTCATCCAGGATCAAGGTCTGGGTAGGTAGAATTCGGTGCACAGTAGACAACGATAGGACTTGGTTCTTCAACTAAACGATCTTCAAAGAGAAGCCGACATAACATAATGACTGATGCCTACAAGCTGCTTGGAAGACAATGCCCGAGGAGCAGATGTCGCTTACAACTTTGGCTGAAATTTTATTTGCCGGTGAACTTTGATTTCAGATACGACACACAGAAGACGATTTGTTCAGAAAAGAAATGTTCAGTATATTATGAATCGGACAAACCATATTAAAATATGAACGAAACAAGTAATATGTTTACAATAGATGGAAGAGTGGAAACTCAAATCTTTTAACTAATGATTTGATATTATTTGCTAACGCTGTGGGAGCAGATGACAGCATCAGTGATAAGAAAGATAAAGGTGTTTACAATTGGCTCATTTGCTACTGATGAATGTCTTACTGTCTATGCCTGATGCAAACCAATGGTCTAGCCTAAATTTAAAAATTAATTTTCACCAAAGAACTTGCCTTAAATTGTCTTAGTATGGCTCATAAAAAACATATTACTATTTCGCTGGAATAGCGAGTAAATTCCCAATAGTCACAAAGTAAACAGATAAGAATTTCGTTGTTGTTATTGATAAATAGTTTAGCAATAATTTATCAGTGAATGATTATTGTCTCTTCTGGGAAACCATCCTGAATGGTTGGCTAAATGCTTAAAATAATTCTCCAAGGTTGTTTCTGGTAGGTGGAAGTGATTATGCTGATGAGAAGTTTGTGGAAAAAGGCCAAACTTCAACATTATTGATTTTATTGGAGCCATAAAGCGTTTTATATACACACAATTGTGAGCACCCTTATTACACACAATTAAAATATAAACTCTTATTTATTTTTCTATTATAATATTAAAAAAAAAACAATTGAAGAAAAGAATAATATTATACAAAATTATAACTTTTAGTACTTCTAAATACCTACAAAGAAAAACCTAAAACATATACTTTGAAATCAACACACACATTCCGAAAATTATATCAATAAAATAATAAAATGAATTAAAAAAATTATTAAAAATTCGGTTGAACACCGTCCTATCAATCTTAATCACACATTTTTATATCTCTTACATTTTTTTTTCATATTTTTGAGATTGTTTCCAAAAATATCAAGTCTGTAAAATATTTTGAAAGACGCATTTAAATAACTATAATTACAATAGAATAATAAATATAAATTTTGAATGAAATGAAGTAAGGAGTGTATTGAGGGACATTCTTGGGGTTAAAATTACATTATTTCACATTTATTTATCTGCAGTTCATTACCTAGATTTGAGAACTGAGTTATTCAAATTTTTCCAACAGTATCAAAATGCAGCACTCCAATAGAAATTTCTGAGCAAATTAAATAAATGATCTAAAACTAAATTGTTGTTTTAAACCTATTTGAGAGGTTGTGCCGTAACCAGTGACATTTGAATTACGTAATTGAGGAGGTCTATGTAAAAAGGGCTGATAACTGAAAACCTGGTATTGAGATATTGTGATTGCAAAATTGCACTTGTATATATCGTTTAACCTCAAACTTGTGCAACTTGAACTTCCAGTAATGAAATTATGTTCAATTTTTGGTGATATAATTTATGCAGAAATCTAAAAAAAATCGTTAAAAATATTAAATAAACTCCTTTTAAATATAACCTTACATACGCCCTTTTTCGGGAGATGGCTGGCAGCCATGTTTTTCATAAGCCCATTTTACATAGATCATGTTTTCATACGCCCTTCTTGCATAGACATTGCCAAGTAAGATCTGATAATATTGAATAAGAACTAAAATAAAAACACATTTACAGCTATATGTAGAAAGTTAGTTTTTTTAATAAAATAGTACTGTATAAGAAACGTTACTGTACAGGGTCCACTTTTCTCAGTGAAATTACTACCAGAAACTACTTTCTACCTGAATGACAAGAAGGTGTTTTTCAGAAATTTGGTAAAGGCTGAGTAAAAATATGAGGCAAACATTAATAGGAGTTCCCTACATTTTACTGGATAGTTGCACAGTATGTGTTATTGTGCTGGTGCACAGTGAGAGGAAGCACTATAAGGTATCCCGCAAGAAGTGTGTCCTGTACTTTATCACAACCATAAAAATGATCAAACAAATTCTCTCCCTCATTTGTAGTAGCTTTAATTCCACAGGTTCGTTTACAACAGTTCAATATCGAGATAAGTACTATCCATCCTACCTTTTGTCGAAGTATACGATTCACCCAAATATCGTTTAATCGCATTGTTTTTGCGATCTTGAAAAGATACATTTTTCTTTTTAGCAGATTTCCCTTGAGGGAAATAAGGTATTGAGGTTGTACTCATGGCGGAATTTTCGAATTTTTTCTTCAAATGTCCATCGATCCTACCTAGGAGATGACGAAAATGAGGTCCGTTCAAAACTGTGTGTATATATATATATATATATATATATATATATATATATCAATCTATCTATCTATATATTTGTCTGTTACCGCTCTAGCGGTCGCAATTTTTGTTTGATCGTTACCAAACTGGATATTTAGTCGTTTTATGTAAAAAGAAAGATCAAGTTCGTTAACGGCTGAAATCGGACTAGTGGGAGGGGGGGGGTTTAGAGGGGAGGATTTTCGAAAATTCTAAATATCTCCGTTACTATACGTCGGGTCGAAATATTGTATAAAATCAATCTTATTGCAAATTAAATTTACTATAAATATTGTTATATACATTTATTCTCTATCTTGAATATTAACCGAGATATTTGCATTATATTAAATCTGGGCGGACAACGGATGAGAGTGACTTTCCCGCCAAAAGCTAGGTCGGGTCCGTTCGGGTCTCGTGAAATTTCTCTATTGTAACACTTCACGTGGGAAATCTGCTTAGGTTACGCAGCCCCTGCGTGACGGACTTATTTTTCTTCGAAGTTTTGAAAATACGTTCATTACTAATAACTTCTTCCGAATTGCTCATTTTTAAAAAGCACAGCAACAAACAAAACTAGCAAAATACAACCTCACAATTTACACTGCACTAAATATAGAATGTTCACGAATCACTATAGCAAAACGCAGGCTAAACACCAGCTCATTCAAACAGGAGGTAAAAGGAGAAGCAAAGAGATATAAACACGCAATTTCATACATATATAAAAGAGACCACAAGTAATCAAAAAATATCATCTCCACAAAAAAGGGCTTTTTGTACGCCCTTTTTACATAGACCTCCTCAATTTGTCAAGAGTCTATTATGTTAGACTCATGGTCAAATTTATAAATGAAAACAGTTTTGTGTTATAGAAATTACTTATTTAAAATAAGTAATTTATAATCACAATTTATACAAAAAAAAGTGATATTTTGCAGAAATTAAGGGAGATTACTAGTAATGATAAATCTCTCTAATAACCACCTACGGAAATTGGGTCATTTGTGCTCAAACGCCATAGCTGTAAAACATGTAATTATACTGTCAGTTTAAGACGTATTGGCACAGCCAACATTTTAATTTAAAATACAAAACATATTTTAACTATAAACATTTATTTAATCTTCAACACCAAACTTATAAGTTGCAACATAGACTCGTAAAATAAGTAATTATGCTGATTATCACTATTTAACAATATTACTCAATTCAAGACAAATACAATAATGCAAAAGTGCAAAATAATACAAAACTAATTAACAAGTAGAAAATATCTTAGTCAATTATTCTAAGAAATATTTGCATTTTACTTAAAAGATTCAAATCGCTAAATTAGATTTAATTTCATCGATTAAAATAATGCTATTAGAATCATCTAATCATTTTGTTAAAAGAAAGAAATCTTTTTTTTACCTATTCTACAAAACTATTTCCTAGAAGCCCATGAAAAAAAATGTATACTCCAGTCACTGTTCACAGGATTTGAGTAGTATGATAATTGGAAGCACTATTACATTCTTTAGCAAATTCAGTAGCATGAAATCTTTTTCTCGATAACAGTCTGCTGTCAAGGCTAGCTAATAATTCCATGTTCTACATTTTGCCTTTTTTGAAATTTCCTGTTGTTTTTTTCAAGTCTGTTCATATACTAGACCTGGTCAATGGACATTTGATTTTTCAAAAATTGCTTCTTGAGTACAAGCTCAGAAGCTTGTTTACGTCAAGAGAAATCTGTTAAAAGTACGTCCTGCCAAATGTTTCTATGCTCTGCAGAAAGCTTTCCCATTTAAAATTCTCCGAAGATAATAAAAGTTCAAAACATTGTCCTATAACTAACAGTTTTGTTTATCAGTGGAAGTTGGAATGTAACCAGTGAAACTAAAACGTGTTTTTGATATGTTAATCTGAGTAGAAGCCTCAGGAATGACACTTCAACGATCTTCTACTGGCAAGACTTTTAACTTAGGTTGGATGTAATACTCGTAGGACTTAACCTTTTCCTCAATGATTTCAGGAGGATTTAATGGAAAAATAAATAATTCCATTAGTTTGTTTGGAAATGATAACACCCTTTTGACAAATCTTCTAAAATAAACCTAGGGTAAGCAATTGCACAGGTGATATTAATGATTCGATAATGCATATAAATACTGCACCTTTGTAAACGCAGTCGAGCCAAACATTCTCATCATAAATATATGACTCTAACAATAATAAAAGTCTGCTAGTGAGATCGTATTTATGACAATGATTGTCAGAGCATTTCTAAAAACGTCCGTCACGCAGGGGCTGCGTAAAATATGCAGATTACCCTCTTGGAGTTAAACAATAGATAAATCTAAACACTAGTAACTCAACGCCACCGTGAATATTAAATGAATGAACACAAAGGCTAATAAGAAATATTTCATTCAATTTCATTAATCTCCTTCTGACCGGAAGTATCTGAAATGCAAACATGGTTACCAACCTCTCACAGGAAAGAAAAACAATTACTGAAATATATCAAAATATAACACATTAATTTTATTCAAAACTATTTACTATATCTAGTACTGTAATTTATAATGAATCAGAATAATTTTTGTCTCAATCAATCAAATTTTAGTAGTCCAATAACTTAAGACGGTGGGGGAGGGGGAGGTTCACCAGAACATATTTGCATGTATCTCGTATAAAAAAAGTGTCTTGAAAACAATATTTGGTATTTAAGCTTCAAATAATGTGGTTTATTATATAACACAGTTTTTTTCGTGTAACATGAGTAGAAGTGGGGATTTGCTGATGGCTGCAAACTGAAAAATGCCAATATCTCGGTTAATATTCAACATAGAGAATACACACACATACTCTCTCTCTCTCTCTCTCTCACACACACACTTATATTTATATATATATATATATATATAACAATATTTACAGTACATTTAATTTGCAATAAGATAGGTTCTATACAATTTTTCGATACGACGTATAGGAACGGAGATATTCAGAATTATCAGGTTTATATCTCCTGAATTCACTAATTAGAAATAGAGGTTAGGTTCGCTGAGGCAGTTGGCAAACCTGGAGCCATATGGCACCTGTCTGGGCAATATCAACTCATTTTATTCCAAAGTCATTTAATAAAATCCTTACTCTTCACTGGCTAGAACAGTCGTAGCCTGCGGATAGTACAAAGTGACCGTTAGTTTAATAATTGGAAAATGTTGTTCCTTAAGTTTAAATATTGTTCGCTGGACCCCAACTCCATGTTCAAGGACATTTATGAAGCAGAGCTTTGGTATTTTCAGTTTAATAATAAGAAAGTGTCTTGAAAACATCTTGCCAGCTTTTCATCAACCTCTATTTGAGAGAGACTTTTCTTTATTTTTGCCTCTAGTGCAAGGCCAGGTGGAAGAAACAGCCGGTAGCTGCATTTCCCCTGATAAAACCACTCCGGAGAAAGAGGAAGAACTACTTTGAGGTTATGTGTTCCAGGGAGGTTTACTACCGCCAAGTTAAGTGGTGCACCTTCAATCGTGACAAGGCAACGTTAGGGCGTTTAGAACTACCTTGTTCTTGACCTTAACTATTAAGGTACTACCTTAAAGTCTTCTTAACAAGTTAAATTTGGAAGAAAGTCTATGAATACTTTTAGTATTTCGACTTGGAAATGTGAAAGATTTCTCATTGGCAATTACAATACTATTACATTACTCTCTCCTATTTAAATTTTATATTTTGTCTTCAATCATGATCTATTATTCTTTTTGGCATAGTACTAGAAATAAATTTACCAAAGCCATTTTCAACCTTGCCTTATTATTTGGCAAAAAAGATTTGGCAGACTGGCCAACGAAGAGTCCAGGGGTATTGTTGAGATATTAAGACACGTTTCTTGTCGTATTTTATTCGATTATGAAAACCACATACAGAACTACAATAGTACAGCATTGGTACATTAACAAGATTTGTAGTACAACATTTTCTTAATTGGCGCGGGAAAGAGAGAATATATTATATGCTATAATTTTTAAAACGTCCAAGTTTCAAAGGAATAAGCAACAATTTAAAAGGTTTAAAATTAAAAAAAATAAAAATGAAATACTGAAAAAACAAAAAAAAAAAAACAAGAACATATCTTAACTCGAATCTGTTATGCGTTGCGTAATAAATTTAGGGCATTCTGTACAATATGGTTTTTTCTTATCAATGTCATGCTCGATGTTTAATCATGTCTGGCAAAAATAAAGATTATGTGTTATTTATTAACGTCCACTTTGTGCCGCTAAGGCTAATTGGATGGGGTTATCTACAGGTTACAATCCTTTTCAAGTCATGGAGAGAATCAGGATTTAATTTAATGAATTCCTCTCTAAATAAATTCCTATTGGCCAGGAGTGAATCGAACTTACGACTAAAGGTTTACTAAGTGACACTCAAAAATAAAAGAGATTTTACTAAGCTGAAATCGGACAGGGAGGAGGTGTTAAGAGGAGAGGAAAATCGAAGATATCTCTGTAAATAGAATGGGAAAATTTTATATGACCAAACTTTTGTAACTTTAATTTCCTAAAATGTTATTATTTTCATTTTTATATACCATAAACATTTACCAAAATATCTGCATTTTTTAATATTCTGAATCAGAAAACCGCGTTATTTGTATTTTTTGGTTTCAGATTTTTGTAAATCTCCAATATGGTTCATTCGATTTTCATCTCGGGTAACTGAATCACTAAAGATTTCATATCTAGCTAGTATTTCAATTAATGTAGACATATTCTCCGTAGTATGGAAGAAATTGAAAATATTTATTTATTTATTTATTTTGGAGCGTTCGCAGCGAGGCGATATTGCTCATAAAAAAAGAACAAAAACAATTTATATAAACAAAATACAAAATGAAAATAGAAACAGGAAAAAATTAAATAATAAAAAATAAGAACGCAAACAAATAACAAAACTCGACTAAATAACAGAACGCAACAATATAACAAAAGAACTAAATAACGGAACGCAACTAAATAAAACTTAACTAAATAAAAGAACACAACAATATAACAAAACACAACTGAATAACGGAACGCAACTAAATAAAACTCAAATAAATAACAGAACGCAATCAAATAACAAAACAACGAAAAACAACAATAAACACAAAATAACAAATAAAATAAATAAACAAAAACAAAACATTAAGTTCAAAAACAAAAACTGTAAAGACTAATAAAATTTCGTAAACAATTATATAATTTCAATGGATAAAAACTAAATGCATGTACACGCACACACACGCGTGCAGGCACACACACTCACACGCACGCACGCACGCACGCACACACACACGCGCAAATACACACACACACACACACACACACACACACACACACACACACACATAAACATACAGTAAAACGGTTTAGCTGGAATTTAAAATATTTAATTTAAGAAGAATTAAAAAGGATTTTAAAATGTATCAATTCTAAATTTGTGAGTATATGTTAATGTCATGTAAATGTTGGAGTATTATGGGTATGTGTGGGCTACCTTCAGTAAGTAAGTCGTGTAAGTCATGAGGGATCTTTAGATGGTCACGTCTTTTGCAGTCTGTTAGTATGTGTTTTATTGTAAGCGGAGCATTACACACATTGCAGTAAGGCATTCTTTTCTTTTGAAATAGGTAACCATGGGTAAGGAAAGAATGACCTTTACGTAGTCTCGTAAGGACTACTTCGTGTCTCCGTGTAAATACTTCAAATTTGTCACTCCATGTCTTAACTGTAGTTTTAATTTGTCTCAGTTTGTTGTCTGTTAGTAACCAGTCCTGTTGCCATTCTTGGATTATGTTAGTTTAAAAAAATTGAAAATAGATGTTGAGTTAGATCAACAGCGTATCATATTCTAGCTCGTGGTAAATCTGCTTAGTTTACGGGCTTTTTTGTTACCTTACTAGCACGACTAAAATGTTTTGTCATTTTATCTGACTAAAACCTTTCCAATTCGAAGTGTAATTTCCTCCGGTGGAACCGCTGATGAGTCATAACTCTGGCAATTGTTGCCTCTGGCAGGTTATGCTTTCTGTCTAAACATTTTTCACTTCCGTATGGAGCACGAGCGAGAAACCACGTGAAAGACCACGAGAATGCCAGTACGATCTTGTAGGATTTGCAGTCCAAAGCCACACATCTCATACTCTTTTCAAAGACTTCTTGTTTCGTGTTTTACAGACAATGATGAGGTTATTAGCAGATTTCCCTTAAGGGAGTTTTTCTTTAATTAACGAACTAACGATATTTCAATGTTTAATTTAAAAATAATGTTCAAGTTTGCTAACGGCTGAAGTCGGACAGGGGGAGGGGAATGGTTTAGAAGGGGGAATTTCGAAAATTCAAAGTATTTCCGTTATTACTCGTGTGATCGAAAAATTGTATAGAGTCATCATATTGCAAAAGAAATGTTCCATAAATTTTGTCATACACACTTTTTTTCTATATTGAATGATACCGAGATATTTCCATATTATAGTTTTCGGCCATCAGTAAAACCCCACTCCTACTCATGTTATATCAACAATAAGCTGTTATGTCATGAAATTCTTCGTTCCAAGGTTGAATACCAAATATGGTTTTCATTGAACTTTCATTTTGAGAGATAAATGCAAATACGTTATTTGATGACGTCATCAGTTAAGACTTTTCGTTCTTTAGTCGAAAATGTTTTTTTTATCTATACCATACTCAATATTTAACCGTTTCAGTCAACAGTATAAGGCGTAGGTGTTATTGGCGGAAATCGGACATGGAATTGAAGGTGTTCAGTTTGGGGATTCGAAAATTCAAAATACCTCCGTTATTATGAGTCGGATTGTACAAAGTTATAGATCCAATTTTGTTAAACAATTCATGATCTACTAATTGTTATTATAAGAATTATTTCGTAACTCAAGTATAATGCGAATTACTCGTATTTTCATGTATTTTGCTTTCAGTAATCTCACACACAAAAAAATTGAAATGCTCTTTCAGCTTCTTCAGCCACGGTAACAGTACAAAACTTTATAAATATCAAGAGTATTTCACGAAAATGTTGGGTTTGACTATTTTGGAGAGCGAGAGCAGGAGTAGTACTGCGGGGGGGGGGATTGAGAAATAACCTATTACTTAGTTACTGGATTTCAGGTGTTTATTCACCTGTAATAAACCCTTTTGCTTTGACATTGACTGGTAATTCAAAGAGCGCACAATGAGGCGCAGCACAATCTCTGTTTATACTATTTAATCTCATTATCACAATAATTACCTTGACAATGGTGGGTAAAAGCGTTTCCTTTCATAGGGCACGGACGAACACAATGCGCTCTCAAATGACAATGGCTGACTGGGTTCGTGCTTTAGAAACATCCATTCAGTCCGGTCTATCCTTCACATTCCCTCTGCTTGAAGGCCCGATTTCCGTCCTAAGCAGATGTTCGGCTGTGTAACATATCGCATGGCTTAATTAAGTATACAGTGGCCTTTAAATGCATACTAACACTAATACAATAGGTGTAGCGAGTCTATAAATTACTCCCTGTTTTTAGGAATTCAGTATTTTTAGCAGATATCATCAGTGAAATCAGCTATTGAGGTCATATTCATGAACACATATATACATATATATATATATATATATATATATATATATATATATATACGAGTATATATGGTGTTGTTGTTTTTTGAAGTTTTGGTCAGTGTTGGTGAAAAAATCTTAGTTCATTCCAATATTTCGAGAATATTAGTTTTCTTTTCTTCAGGGCAAGACTAAAGATACTTAAAAACTATTGTGCATAACTTTTGTACTTCTGGTTACATTAGAACTACCCTAGGTATATATATATTATTATATACCTATATACTCTATATATATATATATATATATATATATATATATATTTGTCTGTTACCGCTTTAGCGGTCGCAGTTTTGGTTTAATCGTTGCGAAACTCAATATTTTATGTAAAAAGAAACATCAAGTTCGTTAACGGCTGAAATTGGACCAGTGGTGGGGGGGGGGCGTTTAGAAGGGAGAATTTTCGAAAATTCGAAATATCTCGTTACTATACATCGGATCAAAACATTGTATAGAACCTATCATATTGCAAATTAAATGTACTGAAAATGTTGTTTTATATATGTATTCTCTATCTTGAATATTAACCGAGATATTTGCATTTTTCAGTTTTCAGCCTTCAGCAAACCCCCACTTCTACCCACGTTACATAAAGAATACTCTATTATATAATAAACCACATTATTCGAAGCTTAAATATCAAATATTGTATTCAAGAGACTTTTATTATACGACATGTAAATATGTCCTGGTGACCTCCCCCCCCCAGTCCCTGTCTTAATGTCATCGATCACTAAAATTTGATTGATTGAGATAATAATTATTCTGACTCATTATAAATTACAGTACTAGATATAGTAAATAGTTCTCAATAAAATTAATATGTTATATTCTGTTATATTTCAGTAATTGTTTTTCTTTCCGGTGTGAGGCTGGGAGATCTGTTTGTTTACATTTCAAACGCTTCCTGTCGGCAGGTTATTGAAATTGACTGAATCATTTCTTATTTCCGTTTGTATTTATTCACCTAATATTCACGGTGGTGATGTGTTAGCAGTATGTAGATATAGCTATTACTAAACTTCACGAGGGAAATCTGCTTAGTTTCCGCATCCCTTGCGTGACGGACTTTTCTTCACACTACAAGTTTCTCAGTCCCTATGGAAGGAAATTACAAAATAAAATAACACAGTAGAATAAATTAGTCGATTACATTTGTATTGATGCCAGTAGATCCTTCTGCTCGGATATGTATATTACATCTATAGAGCTTTAACAACCACTCAAAGATGTTAATAAAAGTCCGTCACGCAGGGGCTGCGTAAACTAAGCAGATTTCCCACGTGAAGTTTTACAATAGAGAAATCCGCCTAATAACAGCTGTAGTAGGAAGGGATCTCTAAAACTATTCACGAGGGACGAATAGTTCTGGAAACGGCCACCAGAGCTCTCGGCGGAGAGTCCGGAACATGGCGGGGTTCCGTTGACCACACACACAATACAAATGCAAATATCTCGGTTAATATTCAAGATTCAGAATAAATGTATTTAACAATATTTATAGTACATTTAATTTACAATAAGATTGATTCTATACAATTTTTCGATCCGACGCATAATAACGGAGATATTTTGAATTTTCAAAAATCCTCTCCTCTAAACCCCCCCTCCCACTGGTCCGATTTCAGCCATTAACGAACTTGATCTCTCTTTTTACGTAAAACGCTTAAATATGAAGTTTGGTAACGATCAAACAAAAATTGCGACCGCTAGAGCGTTAACAGACAAATATATATATATATATATATATATATATATATATATATATATATATATATAGATATATATATATATATAAATATATATAATTTTGAACGGACCTCATTTTCGTCATCTCCTGGGTAGGATCGATGGACATTTGAGGAAATTTTTCAAAACTCGCGTCATGAGTACGACCTCAATAGCTGATTTCCCCTAAGGGAAATCTGCTAATATGATGTATATAAGTAAATTTTATGTAGGTATATATTAGTGTATGTTCACGTATATAATGTAAAGTAGTTAAAAAAAAGTCCGTCACGCAGGGGCTGCGTAAACTAAACAGATTTCCCATGTGAAGTTTTACAATAGAGAAATCTGCATACTGGTAACACAATACCACCGTGATTAAATGCAAACGGTAATGAGAAATCTTTCAGTTAATTAAAATAAATTCCCAACTGAAACGGCTTCTGAATTGTAAGAATAATTTATATTTTAATAACTCAAATTTTAGTAGTCAAGAACTAAAGAAGGGGGGGGGATGAACAGAACGTATTTGCATAAATCTCACAAAGTACTGAAGGTAAGGTAAGATTAGAAACGACAGGTAAGGTTAGAAGAAGCTTCCACCTGAGCCGAGTACTGACGGAAATGGCCGACCTAATCCGAACTATACCCGACCACAGACTTCATAAAAATGCAAATATCTTCGAATTTTAGAAAATCCTCCCCTCTAACCCCCCCCCCCCTTCCCACAGGTCCGATATTAGCCGTTAACGAACTTGATCTTTCTTTTTACATAAAACGACTGAATATGGAGTTTGGTACCGAACAAACAAAAATTGCGACCGCTAGAGCGGTAACCGAAAAAACAATATATATATATATATATATATATATATATATATATATATATATATATATATATATATATATACAGTTTTGAACGGACTTCATTTTCGTCATCTACTAGGTACGATCGATGGACTTTTGAAGAAAAATTGCGAAAATTCCGTCATGAGCACACCCTCAATAGCTGATTCCCCTTAAGAATCTGCTAAAAATGAGGTTCTTACAGAACTGTATATATATATATATATATATATATATATATATATATATATATAAAAATTTAAAAAAATAAAGAAAAGGTACTGGAGAAAAGGAAAATGTATATTTAAATTAAAAAAATATTTAAAAAAAGAAAATTAGTTAAAAATAGGACAATATGTATTTAAATTAAAAAGCAAATGTTTCTACCAATCTTAATAACATAAGATTAACTAAGAATGGATGTAAGAATTGCCAGACTGTATTATATCAAAATTAAGATGTAGGTTAAATTATAAATAACGATATAATTGAGGATATAACAATATTTACAACTTACATAAATACTATTTACTCACAAAATTCAGGTACTTATCGAAAACGAAAGTTATAGATATTACCGGACAATGATGGGATGGAATGGGGTCTCCACCCCGCCAGACCCAGAACACATCCAAACAAACACACACACACATCCTTGGGTCCAATGTGCAGAACTATGAAGAATAAACACAGTTGAAGAGTTTTCAGATTTCTTAAGTAAATGTCTGTCAATTCATCCGAGATGTAACAGCTAACATTTATTTACACATCACACACGCGCGCGCACGGATACTCAAACGCACATTTCCCCCCTTTTCTTGAGACGAAACAATCATCAGAAGAAGATCCCGAGAAAGATCAAAGTTTTTGTACAGTACTTCCCTGATATATTCCGCAAACGGTTGATTTTCCATCCATACGGGCGCATTAGCTTTCGGCTTAAAAACAAGTAGGATTTCTTATTTTTGGCCTGTCATGTCGGTTTATCCTTCTTTGCATCCCACCAAAAACCCACGTCCTCAAATGCTTTCAATCTGGAAATGGAGTAAGTCTTTATCAATCCACATCCTCTTTTCTTCCTTTTTCCTCAGATACTGTTGAAGTAAATGAATGTTTACTTTCTTTATTTTAGCAGATTTCCTTTCAGGCAACGGCGAATTAGAAATTTATAAATCTCATTCCAAATTTACTTTCTTTTAGATGTTGTAATAAACTTTTTTTTTTCTTTAACTTTAATATTTCAAGAAATATTTGTATTTTTTAGTTTTCATCCTTCAGTATAACACACTCCCTACTCTGGTAATATTAAAAATAAGCTGATATATCATGAACCACTTTATTCCAAGATTTAAATTATTATTAATTAATGCCCACTTTTTGCAACTAAGGCTAATTGTGTCGGGTTAACTAAAGGTTACCACCCTTTTCTAGCCATGGTGGGACTAATGATTTTATTTAATGAATTCTGTAACTAAATAAATTCCTATTTCCCAGGCTGGAATTGAACTCTAGGTTTACTAAGTGAGATAAAGGTCAACGCTTTAATTCAAATGGCTAACCTGAGCCCCTATTCGAATATTAAATACCAAACATTGTTTTCATTGAACTTTTAGTGTGTGGGATAAGTGCGAATATTTTGAGTGTAATTTCATCATTTACCATAAGATCCTGAACAGCATGATATGTATTTCATCAACATCACACTTAACCATTTCGTGAAAAACTAAAGATTATTTCAGACAAGAGGAATTCAGGGAGGGAATAATTGAAAATTCGATATACCTCCGTTACTACGAGTTGGATAGAAATACCTCCGTTACTATGAGTTGGAGTTTTGAAATTTTAATTTTCTAATATTATTGTTATATGCTTGTTTTCTCTAAGTCGAATATAATCTAGTTATTTTAGTTTCAGGCTTAGCAACTTCTTTGTACTCATTGGATTTTCATTATGTGTGCCTTAATCACCAAACATTTCACGTCCAGATAGCATTTTAATTCTACTTTACATAGGCTTCTTACTAAGAAAAAAATAGTTTATATGTTCAGTCGTCTTTGAATTGAATTTCCCGCACTCGCTTAGTTCACAAACCCGCCACTCATGGAGATCACCAAGGCGGTGGCCCATAGCGGAAACTACGTTGCTAGCTCAAAAAGGCACCGGCTAGTTTCAAAGATACAGTACAGTTGGGATTCACCCGATACACAGTTGGTATCTATTCCGCCCCAGAGTAGGGGCTTGCCCACTCTCCTGTATTGGTTCTACCGCTACAGTGTAATAGTCTATCTTTCATTCATCTCCCGCAGCGCTAGCGTCAAATACGGATCACCGCAACCAGTTTTCACCAGCTATAAGACAGAATCTCATTGGGAACACAAAATAACACCGGAAGAAGACTCCTCTTCAAGGAAAGTGTATGTTTCCCGCAGGTTCCTACTTCTTATTATAATGCTAGCATTATCTACGCAAACTATTAAATGAGTACTCATAATACAGGACCAATCGATCATTATATTGTATATATATTATTGGCTTGCCGCTAAAGTATTTTATAAAGTTAAATTTCCTTTGTTTCTTTTTTCAACCTCTATATCAATAAATATTAATGTTTGGTTCAATTAGACATAAGGTTAGTTTCTAAATCAGCATTCTTTAGGATTTAAGTTGTATAATATTAGCTTCCTTACTATAAAGTTTATTATATGTTACTTATTCAATATATACTTGATTCTTTGGAGAACTCAAATAGTGACATGTATTATTCACCCTCATCTTTCCATAAAATAGTAAATATTTCAGTCTAATGCTTTCCTATGAGGAAATTATCTTTCTTTAATACTTTTATTTTCAGCGTAATGCTCTATTACTATTACCGCAAAAGCTAACCGCACGCCTTAACAGTATAGATTTCGAAATATTATACAATCATGCACAATCTGCTTCGTAGTAGTTCTAGGGAAGTCTGCTTAGTTCACGCCGTACCTACCTGCGTGACGGACTCTTGTTTTGTGGTGTTTTGACTTCCATAGTCTAACAGAAACCCATTTCATTCAATTCCATTTATTGCCTGTATTTTTAGTATTCAGCCGAAAGAAGGAATTGATGTTAAGAAATTATATTCAAAATGGATTAATGCATGAAATGCCAGAAATCGGCATGGTTTATTCTTCGTGTTGAAAATATTTCCTGAAAATCTCCTAGCCCCTTAAATTTAACATTTTGTTTTCTCCAATATAATTTCTTTCGTCGTTTTAATTGTCATTTAAATATTAAATTAAATCAGTACTCCTTTACAGAATTGTTAAACGGTTTTAATTACTTTATAAGTGACTTCTTCCTAAGTACTAAGAATTACTAAATTAAATTAATAGAAGTGATAACTTCTGGGCAAGTCAATATTATTTTTTTATTTTGTTTAAACTCCGTTCCATATTTCTTTACTTTTTTTTTAGAAACTC
This sequence comes from Riptortus pedestris, assembly GCA_019009955.1. Classification (NCBI taxonomy): domain Eukaryota; kingdom Metazoa; phylum Arthropoda; class Insecta; order Hemiptera; family Alydidae; genus Riptortus; species Riptortus pedestris. The sequence goes on from CM032231.1 coordinate 68,126,580, forward strand.
TATAAAAAGTGGTGGATCTGTTATAACATCTAAATTGTGAGCTGTCAATAAATCCTTTTAATAATTTAAGAATCGGGCTTGAAAAAGTTTTCATAACTCCCACACAAAGCCTTCCGTACGGTGTTAAAAATGAAGAAAGACATTTAATCTTTCACATTTCTTATTCAAGTTTAAATACATCAACTGATAACTTTCAATTGAGGAGTTTTAGAACGAATATCTGACAGCTCTCGAACCTACATTCGTTGAGTTATAGGGTTTCTTTGAAGTTTTTAGATAAACTTGCGAGGAAGGGGGGGTGCTTATAAAAACCTTTTAACTTTTAAGAGCAAAAAAAAAAAAGAACATTATAAAGGAAGAAGATGAACCTGACCTTTATAAAACGATTGTCTTATTATTTAAGTGAAGTTTCCGCTTAGCATTTCAGAAAAGATATATCTAAGAATTATTTATTGGATGAATTCTTTTCTTAAATCTTTTTATGTTTAGTGTATCAATGTTGTCAGCATTATTCTATCAGTAAATCGAGCCTCAGATTTAAAATCACTGAACATTCAGAAGATATTCATAAGCTAAAACTACAACCTCCACCTGGAGCGATTTTAGTAATGTGTGGCGCAATACAATTATTCTTACATTAGGGCATTTATTAATCTTCAAATTTCTACAATAACGGCTAAAAACTAATCTGTCCCAAGCCGAACAGATCGATCCGAAGGGCCGAACAAAAATGTATTAGGTAATTGATGGGTAACACGTTTTCATTTCCTCTCTTCGGGGAGACAGATTTTTTTTTAATCTACATGTACTAGATCTAGCAGTCTTATGATTCTACTATAATGATAGAAAACAGACTGTAGTAGGTTTATCAGTCTTAAGTTTATACTAGCTTTATAGACCTTTAAGATTTACCTTAGCTACTCCGAACGAGGTTCAAGGGATTCGTGATCAGAGGTTTTAGCAGATTTCTCTTAAGAGAAATATATATATATATATATATATATATATATATATATATATATATATATATTTGTCTGTTACCGCTCTAGCGGTCACAATTTTTGTTTGATCGTTACCAAACTCGATATTTAGTCGTTTTATGTAAAAAGAAAGATCAAGTTCGTTAATGGCTGAAATCGGACCAGGGAGGGGAGGGGTTTAGAGGGGGACAATTTTCAAAATATCTCTGTTACTATAAGGATCTAAAAAGAGTATAGAATAAATTTTATTGCAAATTAAATTTTCTATAAATATTTTTATTTACGTTTTTTATCTATCTCTAATATTAACCGAGATATTTGCATTTCTCAGTTTTCAGCCCTCGGTAAACCCCCACTTCTAATCGTGTTACATAAACAATATTTTATTATATAATAAAACACATTCACATATTCGAAGCTTAAATACCAAATACTGTTTTCAATCGACCTTTATTATACCAGCCAGATACATGGAAATATGTTCTGGTGACCCCTCCCAATCTTAAGTTTTTGGACTACTTAAATTTGATTGTTGAGAAAACAATTCATTATAAATTACACTATTAGTTATAGTAAATAGTTCTAAATCCAAATTATACGTTATATCCAGATATATTTCAGTAATTGTTTTTCTTTCCTGTTGGAAGTTGGCAGAACTGTTTGTTTACATTTCAGACGCTTCCCGTTGGGAGGTTTCTTATTATCGTTTGTATTTATTCACTTAATATTTACGGTGGTGTTTTGTTACCAGTATGTATATTTATCTATTGTTAAACTTCACGCGGGGATGTCAAGCGTACATACTCTTTCGACTCCCGTTGATCCATAAGCACTACGCCACAAGTACGCTCTGTTAGCGATATCGTGAACTAATGTTCTCCCTTTCCGGGGATGGAACCTGCACCTATTAGCAGATTTCCCTTAAGGGAAATCAGCTATTGAGGTTGTACTCATGACGCGATTTTCAAAATTTTTCTTCAAAAGTCCATCGATCCTACCCAGGAGATGACGAAAATGAGGTCCGTCCAAAACTGTATATATATATTTTTGTCTGTTACCGCTCTAGCGGTCGCAATTTTTATTTGATCGTTACCAAACTTCATATTTAATCGTTTTATGTAAAAAGAAAGATCAAGTTCGTTAATGGCTGAAATCGGACCAGTGGAAGGGAGGGTTTAGAGGGGGATTTTTAAAAATTCAAAATATCTCCGTTAATATGCATCGGATCGAAAAACTGTATTGAATCGATCTTATTGCAAATTAAATTTACTATAAATATTTTTCTATACATTTATTCTGTATCTTGAATATTAACCGAGATATTTGCATTTGAATTGTGTGTGTGGTTGGCAGGAGTCGGCTATGTTCGGGACTTTCCGCTGAGAGCTCTAGCGGCCGTTTTCTTAACTATTCGTCCCTCGTGAATAGATTTAGAGATTCCTCACTACTGCCCTTATTATTAGGCAGATTTCTCTATTGTAATACTTCGAGTGGGAAATCTGCCTAGTTTACGCAGCCCCTGCGTGACGGACTTTTTTTACCTTCGGCTTACTGCTAATAGCGGTAGATGTACGCACTCCTTGACCCGCATGTCCACCAGCAGCCCACTTACATTTTTTACTATAATGCCCGAAAGCTACATGTACTGGATACTACTACTATAACATAACTATATACTACTATAATAAATTAAAACTACATGAAGTAGATTTAGCAGTTATAAGTTTCGATTACAATGAGTGAAACCCACCTGGTAATAGACATAGCAGTCTTAGGTGTAAATGAAGTTAGACAGACTATCTTTATGTAGAAAACAAAATTATCTCATCTTAGCTAACCTTCATACTTAGTGAATTTTATACTGGATTAAAGACTACAATACATTATTTACTTTGGTGTCCTGCCACTAAATCAAATGCCTGTGGGTGATTACTTTAGTAATTAGAAAAAAAATTGCTAATAGCTATGTTACTCCCAAAATTATTATTTGTTCAAATTGGTAACGAAATGTAGTATTAAAACCACTATGATATTATATTACAGTTTTCATTTCTCTGCTTTTTTGTTGTGTTTTTTATTTGATAAGTTTCCTTTCTTTTATATAAATGAAAATAATGAGATAAAATAAAAAAATAATCTTAAAACTCAAGCGACTTTACTTATACGATTTACATTTCATTTCAGGAGTCAACAGAATTTAATTTAATTTCATTTAAACTGTGATGATTCCTGAAATAAGCCCACCGAATGTCTCTATTTAGTTTCAAATAAATACAAGACACCAGGAACGGGCTTTGTCCAATAAGGTGTTTAAAAGAAATAGTTACTGTTTAAATTATTTCTGAACAATCTGAGTGAAATTCTTTGTAGGAATAGCAAGGTAAGTGAGTAGGAGGATGTCCACAAAGAAATATATATATATAACGTGTTGTTTTATAGCGCCCACATTTTGCTACTATAGCTAATTGGGACGGGTTATCCTCAGGTTACCACTCTATTATTACCTTAAAGTCTTATATCACGAGGTCATCAGTAAATTCTGGTGTTCAGGTGAGTGTCGAACCCACTCAAGTCCTCGAAAAAAAAACAATTACTACAATGAAGAATGCGCAGGCGAGTATAAAAACTGTGGGAAACATATATGATTGAAAGGAACATGACAAGGTCTAAAATTGTGTGATGTGCGTTCATGCGTGCGGGTGGGTTCGTGCGTACGGACGCGCGCGCGCGCGCGCGTGTGTGTGTGTGTGTGTGTGTGTGTGAGAGAGAGAGAGAAGAGAGAGAGAGAGAGAGAAAATTCTTGGCGTGATTTACACTGTCTTAGGGAGTATTAGGTTGTGTCGCCTCTTGGTGTAGTGGGATGTTCATGGGAAACCTTAACTCTATAATGAAGCCTTTAATAGGTTGTCCCCTCCATGTGACCCCTAACCTCGTTGTCTCTCACAGCAGTCGACATTCAGAGTAGTTTCAGTCTACTTCTCTAGTGCGTCTTTGCAGCTATTCGCTCAAAATATTAATAGATCGAGCTTCACATACGAAGTAAAGAACGCGTTTTAATAGATAAGTCAAACATTACTTCTCCGATGCGCATCCGGTTTATTGGAAATAAAAAAAGTGATTTCATGAAAGTATAAGTTTTTGAGAATGAAGCTAATTTGGTTTATATTTCTCTGCTTCATAGTTCCGGTTTTATGCGGGAAAGGAAGAGGAGGAGGAGGAGGAGGAGGGGGGAGAAGCAAAGGAGGAGGAAGTAGCGGTGGTTGGTTCAGTAGTGGAAGCAAGAAGAAGAATTCCGGAGGAAATGGTGAACTGTACCCAAAGCAGAAGTTCGAGCCAGCACCTGGACAACCTTCGATGAATGCCAGACCACCTGCTTACAACCCTTCGGCTCCCAACGGCCCACCTCCACCGTATTCAAGGAACAACCCGCAGTATCCGCAGAACGGCGGGAATGCACCTCCTCCACCTTATCCAGGCTACGGAAATCAAGGCTCCTATGGTGGACAGTATCCTGGTAGTTATTCTGGTGGGCAGTATCCCGGCCAATATCCTAACATGGGTTACCCGGCTGGTGGCTACGGAAGCTATGGTGGTGGCTATGGTGGTGGTTATGGTGGAGGTTATGGAGGTGGTTTCGGAGGTGGACAAGGGGGTCTTATGGGTGGAGGAATGGGTCATGGTGGCTATGGAAACAGCTGGGGAGGTGGATACGGTTGGGGTCAGAAGAGAAAGAGTTTCCCATCAATCATTCCCATACCCATTCCGATACCGCTTGGAGGCGGTTTATTCGGATACCCGGGTGGGTATGGCGGAGGATACGGTGGCTATGGGGGTGGATATCGTGGATCGAGGACAAGAGACAATGATGAAGATGATGACAAGAGGAGAACTCTAGTTGGGCCTGATGGTGTTGAAAGGCCAAGGATTGAACCTCTTCCCGACGGAGAAATAGAAGGAGTTACGGAGCTACCTGACGATGCACAATTCCCTCAGTGGACCATATTTGCCAACAAACATGAGGAAAAAGGGTAAAATAAAGCTTATTTTTTTTTAAAAGTTATTGTAAATATGATATACCATTAATTATTTTTGAGAGCTCGAAGCAGTTGGGGCTTATTTCCAAACAAGAAATCTTATCAAATTACTAAGAAGAGTTACGTAAACGTGCTAACCTCAGAATTACTGAGAATTGATAAATTAAGATTATCTTCCAATAACTAGTACAATTTGAAACAATGATTATAATATCAAAGTTACAGGAAATTTACATTAACGGTTATTTAGAAATAAACAACTACTTTCAATCTACATTCTTAAAGGATTCAAAAAGGATAATCGACTGATGAATATAAAAACAAATCAGTGCACTTCATGCACTTTGGCATTCCTGGGAGTATGAAAGATTACATTCAATTATGAACTTAATTGTTTTGGAAATAAAATCATACGCATTTTCCTCATTTATTATAGTGCATTTGATCATTAAAATATTTTATCACTTTTTTCCACTGCTTCGCGGAGAAGAAAATATTATATTTTTAATGTATTTGTATGGCGTTTAATTATATATTCTGGGAAGGATTGTTAGTAAAGTTAAAACCAGTGAGGACATCTTGGAATGCTTTGTGGGTACTGGGGTTATGTTTATCAAGGCTATCCATTATCACCGGTTCTGTTTATCCTCGCCATTCAAGTGGCAATCTGAGTAATATTATATACTATAGGTATTATGGTGGTTCTATATACATTGAATGATGTATCAATTAAGGATAGACCCGAAGTATCTAATTAATTAATTATTCTGCAGACCAGAATGACATAGAATTCTGTAGTTTTTGGGGATTCACTTCCAGAAAAGTTGCACGTGAATGCATCTATGCCCTGCTGGCAGCTATTCAAAAACCTCTCTTGGAAAATAAAACTTGTGACAATATAAAACACTAGTGTAGTATAGTGTTCCTTGTGGGGGTTTACTAAAAACAATTACAAAGGCTGAATATCTCGCTAAATATTTGAGGCATAAAAAATATATAAAATGGCAACTGTAGAACACCAATAATTCAACAAGATTGGTTCTATAACATTTTTCGATTTGACTGATAATTACATAGATATTTTGAATAACCAAATCCCCTCTTTCCCGGAAAGCCCTTATACCTAGTTAAATTTCAGCCATTAAAGACTTCGAGGGGCTCAGGTTAGCTATGCGAGTTAAAGCGTTGGCCTTAATCTCATATGGTAAACCTAGAGTGGCGAGTTAGATTCCCGCCTGGGCAGAGGAATTTATTTAGTGGCGGAATTCATTAAATAAGATTCTTAGTCCCACTCTGGCTAAAAAAGGATGGTAACCTGTAGATAACCCGTCTCAATTCGCCTTCCTAGCAACAAATGGGATTTAATAAATAATTTAATTTGAAGCAGACTACGCTAGCTCCTTGGCCGAGAATCCAATGAATGGAGGCCAATTAATGACCACATCTCGCATATTAATGTGTGTCTTGACTCACATCACTCTCAAAGACATGGCTAAACAAGTCATTCGAGTTAGGACCTCACGTACTGCGCAGGTCAATATTTTTGAGGTCCCTATTAGTTCACCAATGTTTGACTAACTGAATCCTAATATCAAAACGAATTCCTTTTCATTTAAAATTTTATTAAATGTTCTTACCGTTTTTCATTTTTGTTTGGCCATAATGGAACAGGATAATCTTTCACTCAGGATTATGTTCGAAGCTCGTTTTATCTATAGTACTTAAAGATATAGTTTCTTTTCATCGACAGTCTTTTACAAACTGTGGAGTGAAAATTCGGTCCTAGCTAGACAATCAAAAATTTCTTTCTTTTCAATTTCCACCTTGTGCCTGAGCAGGAAAATTCAACAAAACTGTACCTGAGGTACACGAATTTGAATTGTATTATTATTTTTTGTCGTTTCTGCAGGCTGTGTTATAATAAGTTAAAGACTAAAATTCAATATTTACTTGACTATTTTCAGCTTGTTTTAAATGATTTTTTGATTTTGAAGCGGCGGAGTTTTGAGGTGTAATATCAAAACATGAAATTTTTGAAAAATGAAGTACCATATCACTAATAATATTATTTAATACTTTAAGTTGAATTTCTCTGTCTGAATGCATATATAAATTGGAATAAATAAGGTTTTATACATTAAATCAATAATTATTATTTCACACAAAGATAATAGTAAATGATAGTATTTTCCGCTTTGAATTTCTAAAGTATATATTTTACCATGCATTGCTTATACACATTAATTACTACATGATATATAATATATAGCAGTCTGATCACTACCTTTTTGGACACATAAAAAATGATAATTCAAACTATTTATTCAGGAGAATTAGCAAGCTCCTTTATTTATAATTAATAAATAACTCCGTTCATGATATATATATTAGAATCGGTGACCTCTTTAGAGAGATATGTTCATTGGCTCGACCTTCAGATATGATTCTGAACATACATTATTCATCAGAATTGATTTTTTCCTCCCTATGCTGTCAAATATGATTTTACAATAAACCACAGTGTCACAAATTAACGAGAATATGCTTAGAGCTGTTAGCAGATTTCCCTTAAGGGAAATCAGCTATTGAGGTCGTACTCATGACGCGATTTTCGACATTTTTCTTCAAATGTCCATCGATCCTACCCAGGAGGTGACGAAAATCAGGTCCGTTCAAAACTGTATATTATATACCCAGGGGAGGAGGGGTTTACAGGGGGAGAATTTCGAAAACTCTTAATATCTCCATTATTATACGTCGGATCGAAACATAGCATAGAACCAATCTTATTGCAAATGTAATGTTCTATAAATGTTTTCACTATATTCATTACTAACCGAGATATTTGCATTTGTTAGTTTTCGGCTTTCAGTAAACCCCTACTCCTACTCATCTCATATTCACAGTATGCTATTATGTTATTAAGCACTTTATTTGAAGTCTATATACCAAATATTATTATCATTGAACAATTACGTTATGAGATAAATGCAAATACGCAACGTACGGGGGAAATCTGCTTAGTTTACACAGCCCCTGCGTGACGGATTTTTTTGGTGTTTACAAATATATATATATATATATATATATATATATATATATATATATATATATATATATATATATATATATATATATATATATAAATATATATATAAAATTGTAACCTCTGTCTGTACATTGATTTTTTTCGCGAAATTTCACGATAACTTTTCGTTTCACATGTCATAGACACCATAACTGCATTTTGTTCCTTTCGTGACTGTTTGTTTGTTTGTTTATTTGTTTGTTTGTTACCTTTTCACGTATAAACGGCTGAACCGAATTTTATGAAACTTGGTATGTATATTACTACTAGCCCAACTTAGACTTTAGGCTATACTAATATTCGCTGAGACGAACAGTAGTGGGGGTTATAAGGGAGGCCTGAAATTAAAAATAGCGATATTTCGTTTCCTATTGGTTTTTCGGCAAATATGCACATAACAAAAGTTATTCATTTTATTATTTAGAGTAACTTTTGTTATATACACTTTCGTCGTATACCTAAGTATAAATGAGTTATAAGCTAAAAATTATAGCGGGAGTCAACAATTTTATTTGGCACAAAAGAATCAACCGAACTAAATAAAACTCGGTACGTGAATTAGAACAAACGCCTTCATTACAACAAGCCATACCAACATTTCTAGGGACGGGCAGGAGTGGGGATTGTAAGGGAGGCCTGAAATAAAAAATAGCGGTATTTCGTTTTCCATTGGGTTTTCTTCAAATATGCCCATGACAAAAGTTGTTTATTTTGTTATTTAAAGTAAGATTTGTTATATTCACTTTTGTCGTATAACAAAGTATATAAACGAGATATACACTAAATAATAAAGCGGGAGCCAACAATTTTGTTGGGCACTAACAATTGAACCGAAATTAGCAAAACTCGGTACGTGAATTAGCATTAATTCTTCCATGATTATAAGTTATATTTAAATTTTTACGTCCCAACGGGAGTGGGGTTTATGAGGGAGGCCTGAAATGAAAAATTGTGATATTTCGTTTCCTATAAGATTCTCGGCAAACATGCACATAAAAGTTGTTTATTTTATTATTTAGTGTAACTTTTGTTGCATTCACTATGTTCGTAAAATGAAGTAAACACGGGATATACGCTAAAACTATAGTGGGAGTCATTAATTTTATTAGTGCTTATTTAAGTGATTTTAATGAATGAATATTATGACAAATGATTTTATGTTTTAGTCACATATGATAACTCTATATATGATTCGGATTAGTGAGGTTAAATATCTCCGTCGTCCCCTTCCCATTTATTTATTTCTCCTAGAAAATAACATTGCTATTTATTTCCAATAGAAATGCAAACTATAAGAGCATTTCCGTTATTTAATTTGCATAATGTATTTTTTAAACTAAGTCATGCTGAATTGGCCCAAAGAGTGATAGCGGAAGTTATGGGGATCAAACTCTTTGGTTCTGCTAATATATTATCTTATTTCCGATATCTTGATGTTATTGAAACAAATATGTACCATCATAACAATTAGACGTTAATAGTAATGTTATTATGAAATAAGACAATATCCATTTAAATTTGATATGATTTAAAGTATTACTTATTTTGCAAGGAGGGCTACGTTCTCTTCCCCTCACCTATATTTTTGAATATAAATCAAATTATTTTTCGGGTAATACTATTATTTAATTCCATCAGGTAGATAAATTATTAAAATAATACTTTGAATCGATATTTTAAGGAAAACGAAGGAGATGCTGGAGCGGAAGGAGGCCGGAGCCTAAACAGTTAATTGAGTTAACTTATTTCCTGTGAAATGATTTCCACTGAGCTCTACTATTACGAATATAATCTAATTACAAAACTATGCTTAAACTTTTTATAAATGCTATCCACGATTATGGTTTGAAGTATTCAAAAAGGTGAGTTAAAAAGTGGAGAGAGATAAATCAGGAACACATTTTTACTTATTCTTCAAAATTAAAATTTCTCATCTATACGTCGCCAGCCTGACCCTCACGGGAAACAATGATTAGGGGCTTATTTTCATTTATTCTTGAAATACAATTTTTTTTTTTCTGTAAGTCGCCTGCCTGGCCCTCACGGGAAAACAATGCAAGTGTAGTAAACATTGAAGCCTTGCTCAAAAAAAAAATACTATCATCATTCAGCCTCAAATGATTTGCCGAGCGAAGCCGGGTACCTTAGCTAGTATATATATATATATATATATATATATATATATATATATATATATATATATATATTTGTCTGTTACAGTTCTAGTGGTCGCAATTTTAGTTAATTTGGACACCATACTCGATATTTAATTTACTTATGTAAAAAGAAAGATCTGGTTCGTTTATGGCTGAAATTCGACAGTGGAGTAGGGGGGGGGTATAGAGGGGAAGAATTTGGAAAATTCTTTATATCTTCGTAATTATAAGTCGGATCGAAACATTTTATACAACCAATCTTATTGAAAATGTAATGTTCTATAAATGTTGTTAAGTACGTGTTTTCACCATCTTGATTATTAACCGAGATATTTGCATTTTATAGTTTTCATCCTTCAGTAACCCCCCCCCCACTACTACTAATGTCATATTAACAGTAAACTGTTATATTATGTAGCCCATTATTTGAAACATAAATACCAAATATTGTTATCATTGAGCTTTTACTTTTTATTATAAACGCTAATACGTAGCATAAGTGTGAAATCTGCTTAGTTTACGCAGCCTCTGCGTGTCGGACTTTATTTAATCTTCAGCCTTCTGTATTTCTTCTTTACGTGTTCGCATATTAATAATATGCGAATATATCATAATATATATTCTGATTATAATCATAAACGACAATTATTATCGTCCATTGACCTTTACTATGTGATGTACATGCAAATACCTTGTGCTAGCGTCATCAATTAGGATTTTACATTCTTAACTCAAATGTTATTAACTTATCTGGCATGGTAAGCGAGTTATTTGCATTTTTATGATTTCAGCCTTGAGTCTCAAACTTCCAAGTCTGATTTTTACTTTAAGTAACTGAGTCTCTGTAAAATCTCACGTCCAGCCACACATACTTTTTACTACGGAGGAATATATTATCATTCCAGCACGTGGGAAATCTTTTACTAGATTTTAGCAAGTTCCAGTAGAGCAGAGAAGCATAAACACCGTTGAAGAATATAAAGAATCAATAAATCGATAAGATTATTAGATAAGAAAATATCAACATTATTAAATACAAACAATATGTTGTGAACAAGAAAACTGAGATGAGGAATTTATGTCACATATTTATCAGATGTTTATATAAACAGCAAGTTGATTACATGTACTTGAAGCTATGCTTCTTCTGGAATCCATTTTTTAAAACTAGAACCTTTTTACGCAATCGATTTTAACACAGTTCATCACTTTAATGTATCTATGTTATCAGCTCATTGGTGTTGTACATCTCCTTTTTTGTCGGTCTTGACGTTCTTTGTGGTGTTGAAGTCGATCTTTTTATAATACTCCTGAAGAGGCGCCATAGAGGACGCGAAACATGCAGAGGAAAAGTAAATCAGCTGAAGATATTTCACCTGCTTTTCATCAATTGGCCTTTCACCATTTCCCGTTCAATGTGGATTTCATTGAGGTCACATTTCGACGAATGATATATTATTAGAGGAAAATTTAGACAATTGAGGAAATTAAGAGGAAAGGCCTGATAATGATCTCAGTAGAAACGTCGATATATATATCTATATATAGATATATATATATATATATATATATATATATATATATATATATATAGTCCGATCATGTTCGTTAATGGCTGAAATCGGACCAGTGGGAGGGGGGGGGTTTAGAGGGTGGGATTTTCGAAAATATCTCTGTTACTATAAGTCGCACACTGGAGCGAGTGATAGGGTAAGCTGGACATTCATTAATATCTCCGTTTCTACCGGTCCTAGAATATTGATTCTGGTGTCATTTTAAAGCACATCAAATACTCTATAGAACTATATGATCAGCGATTTTTTAAGCAATTTTGCCAGATGCGATATAACGGTAGGATGAATTTTAAATGTGTACATACAGATTATTATTATTATTTATTAACGTCCACTTTTTGCAACTCAGGCTAATTGGGACGGGTTATCTACAGGTTACCACCCTTTTCTAGCCAGGGTGGGATTTTAGGATGTTATTTAATGAATTTCGTCACTAAATAACTTCCTTTGCCCAGGCAAGAATCGAACTTGCCACATACAGATTATGTATCGCTTACTAAGTAGAGAATTGTGATTTGTAGACACATAATATCAACACATATGTTTTATAAATTTTTATTTTTTTAATAAATTGAAGTTCACAAACGCAATACTAAAATTGTAAACAAAAATATATTTAGAATAAAAATTAAAAAAAAAAAAAATCTATGTATTTAATTTAATAATGAGAATTTGTAAGCTGGAAGAATATCTAACATTTCTAAAATTTCAAATGTTTTTTATTTTTCAATTAGAAGTTCTTTTACTTCCGAAGATATTGTTTCTAAGCGATCGCTATCGTTATGTGTTGGCCTTAAATGTGATTCACCGTACGTAGTTGGGAAAGGTCCGCGGGAGGTATAATACGTCCTCTGCACCGAAAGTGATAACACTAAAAGTATAATATTTAATGAATAGGCAAGTTTAAGCAAGATCTGACGACGTTGTAAATAAGACAATATACTCCTAAAAGCATGCCAAGTGGTATTTTTTTAAGCATCTACAAGCGATTTGCGAATTTAATTAAATAAAATTATTTTCAGCTCGATGTAAAAAAAAAAAAATTAGAGGAATTTTATAAACCTTTTGTTCCAGTTTTTGGTTTGTTATAATACCCTTAATGTGTACTGGAAGCAACAATAATTTATAAAATAAAATAAGAGCTCACGACGAATTTAATAAGCCAAGGCTTTTTTTAACATAACAATTATAACCAGGCATTATGTAAAAACCATTGTAATAATATGGCTAAAAATCAATCTGCTCAATTGAAAAGGGTTTATGTGGTACTAACAATACAATCAAAATCCCAAATTAAAACTTTTATTTTTTCCCCCAATGTCCAACATTATTGAAGGATCGCTCCAGTGTGCGTCGGATCGAAAAATTATATAGAATCAATCTTATTGCAAATTAAATTTGCTATAAATATTGTTACATACATTTATTCTTTATCAAGAAGATTAACCGAGATATATGCATTTTTATTAAATGTGGGTACGTAACGGAGGAAGTGAGTTCGCCGCCAAAAGCTAGTTCGGCCGTTTCCGTAACTTTTCGGCACTCGTATGGAGATTTCTCTATTGTATAAACTAACGTGGGAAATCTGCTTAGTTTACGCAGCCCCTGCGTGACGGACTTTTACATCGTTTAAGAACATTAAACTCAAAATAAATATGGACACTTTGTATATAGAAAAATGTGGTCAATTGTATATTTCTCAAGTTTGACTGTTGATTTGACACTGATTTGACACCAGATTCCATAGCAAAAACAAGGAGTTGCATTGAATGTTTTCTATATTGTTTTCTATGTGGAGAAACAACACCAGATTCCATAGCAAAAACAAGGAGTTGCATTGAATGTTCTCCATATTGTTTTCTATGTGGAGAAACAACACCAGATTTCATAGCAAAAACAAGGAGTTGCATTGAATGTTCTCCATATTGTTTTCTATGTGGAGAAACAACACCAGATTTCATAGCAAAAACAAGGAGTTGCATTGAATGTTCTCCATATTGTTTTCTATGTGGAGAAACAACACCAGATTTCATTGGAAAAACATTTCTAAAAGGCTATGTCATAAATGTGAGTAGATGCCGCTATTACTACTGACTAATCGTGAGTACACGTGACAAGCGGTTTCGCTAAAAACATTTTTGTTACTCATCCTCAAGCCTATAGTTAATTGAACTGGGTAGCCGTTGAATTGGATTACCTGAATATATGTAACTATTTATTCAGCTATAGGTTGTATCTTAATTTTTGAGAAGATTGTTTATCTTGTTAGGTAGTTGTTTACATGTCTATAAAAGATTAGCTATCAATGTCATCTTGGGTCCTCTCAGATAAAAGTTTTTCGTATTAATGCTGTATTAGGATTTTTACTTTGCATGATAAATCTTTTATTTGCTATTACCATTAATTCTCGAATTGTATCTCATATTAAAAATATATATATTTATATAGCAATGAACCTATATCAATCATCCTCTTCGTCGGTTCATCTGTATACTATAGTCCGACTATTCACCTGATCAAGTATTTCATTCTTTAGTAATGTTCTCATAGTAATTAAAAGTTGTGCCTGAACTAGTGGTGAGCTTTTCATCGATGATATCTTTCTTCTGTCAACTATGATGTCTTCTGTTTACATATTTCCATGTTTTCTAATGTGTCCAGTCTGCGTCCTTTTGTTTTCCTATGTAATAGCTTCGTGCTCCCTGCTATATTTGTGGGGTCTTAACAATCATCGTTTAAACGGTTTGTGGAATTCAGAGTGGAGTTTGTGGAGTCTCGTTTATTCAGTCTCAATGAGCAAGTATATTCATTGTATCTTGTCTTCAGCCACTCTTCCTGTCAGTCCTATATATGCGTTTAAGCAGATTTCCCTTAAGGGAAATCAGCTATTGAGGTTGTACTCATGACGGCATTTTCGAAATTTTTCTTCACCTAGTAGATGTCGAAAATGAAGTCCGTTCAAAACTATATATATATATATAGAGATATATATATATATATATATATATATATATATATATATATATATATATGTCTGTTACCGCTCTAGTGGTCGCAATTTTTGTTTGATCGGTACCAAACTCGATATTTAGTCGTTTTATGTAAAAAGAAAGTTCAAGTTAGTTAACGCCTGAAATCAGACCAGTGGGAAGGGGGGGTTTAGATGGGAGGATTTTCGAAAATTCGAAATATCTCCGTTACTATACGTCGGATCGAAATATTGTACAGAATCAATCTTATTGCAAATTAAATTTACTATAAATATTGTTATATACATTTATTCTCTATCTATATTAACCGAGATATTTGCATTTTTATGAAGTCTGTGGTGGGGTATAGTTCGGATTAGGTCGGCCATTTCCGTCATTACTCGGCTCAGGTGGAAGCTTTTCCTAACCTTACCTGTCGTTTCTAACCTTACCTTACCTTCGTTACTTTGTGAGATTTATGCAAATACGTCCCCCCCCCTTCTTCTTTAGTTCTTGGACTACTAAAATTTCAGTTATTAAAATATAAATTATTCTTACTATTCAGAAGCCGTTTCAGTTGGGAATTTATTTTAATTAACTGAAAGATTTCTCATTACCGTTTGTATTTAATCACGGTGGTATTTTGTTACCAGTATGCAGATTTCTCTATTGTAAAACTTCACATGGAAAATCTGCTTTGTTTACGCAGCTCCTGCGTGACGGACTTTTTACATGTGCATGTAATTTAGTATACGCCAGATCTAATAGTCTTACTGAATCAATTTACTTAGACATTTAATGATCTGTTATTGGTGTTTTATTCTTTTCTTCTGTATCTCCGATATTAGTTGTTTTTATTATTATTTTTTTTCGTTTTCGGCTTTCATTAAACCCCTGCACCTACTTATATCGTGATAGAAATAGATGAATGGATACCATGTCATCAATGAGCATTTTATGCACTTTTAGACTCAATTTTATTCGATCGATAGCATAATAGATATCTTATAAAATTAAAGTTAATGTGCGAAATCTGACCAAAAGGCAAGGCGTATTACACCGGGCATAAAGAATAAAAAAAAAATTATATCTCCGTTGTTATGTGTCTGATCAAATAACATTACATAACCCAATTTGTAACTGACACAATACACTAAAATTTGTTGTCCTACAAATTTTTGACTAACCCGAATATGGCTGGATAGTATACTGTGTTGTTTATTCTCAGCAATACTAGGTAGTATAAAATTATAAAAAATAAAGCTAAGGTGAAATAACTCAAATTTTATTTATTTGATTGCCCAATTGTCTAATGTGACTTATGTTTCGTTTTTCAGTTCTCATGTTTCAGTTTATGTAGTTAGTAATGGATTACATCTTTTGTTTGTTCCTTATGTATGTTATGTATTTTGTTATACATTATTTTCCATTTCGGTTTTTGTGTTCCAATTCTGTTTAATGTTTCATTTTCGTTTAAATTATTTTTTTTAATTGTATAAAACTTTTTCTGAGCAACATCGTCACAGCTGGGAAGCACCTCTAAATAAATAATAGTATATTTCATTACAAGGGCGGAAAGTGACTGTTTCCTATGCGAGATCGTGTTTTACGGCCGAGGCGAAGCCGAGGCTGGAAATTAGATCGAACATTGGAAACTCACTTCCGCCCGAGTTATGAACGATACTTTACATCACGAGGCAAAAAATGCAAAATATAATTTAAACTCGTAATTATTAAGTATTATCATATTAAATGATTTGTTTTGCATTCTGTAGTATCGATTATTTCTGAACAGCTGATTTAGAGCAGTAACCTAATACAAGTAACATAACTTTAATAACTCTTTCAAACACAATTCTTTATTATTTGAAATAAATTTATAACATATTCAATTATATTTTCTAATGATAAGTAATCGACCAATATTATCTTTAGTGCTTTAAAATAACTAAAATATAAATCGTTTTTCGAATAGAAACGCTAGCGTAACCTAGTGTTGGAAACTGTAACTTCAACTGATAGTATGTAAGTAAGTCACTTTCGCTTAAAGGGAGGGAAAAGTTTTTCCCTCCCTAGACCGGGAACGAGAACAGCTGTTTTAAGTTATTATAAAAAGACTCACTTTCCATACTTACATACGGTAGCGAAAGTAACTACTTTCTGATCAGAGTGATGTAAATAATGTTTCAAAACAAAATTCAGTTGTTTAAATAACATTTGGTTAACTTTTCATAAGGTCCTTATTTTGAACAACAGTCACGTACCTCTAGAAAGACAATGGAAATTGATATCAGGAATCATTGTAATGTTGTTTGGTTTTGTTTAAAATCTGACGCACTACTAGCTAAAAATTGTTTCAATGGAAAATATTTGACTGTTGTTCATAGAATTTCAGGGTCATTTCGGAAAGAGAACGATTAGTCAAGCGAGCCACGTCACCAGTGCTGGTGAGGTATTACAAGTATAGCTGTAATATCCCCCACCATTTCCACCAGCTGCTGTTCAGGCAGCATGGAGGCTGGCCCCTTTCACCAGTCTGTCTGATCCACTCTTAGTATTACAGTGTCCTCCGTTATAACGGCTGCTTCGCTCTGAATAAATTGTGTTCTCAAAGTGTGCTCTATTGTGATAAGTTTCTGCGATTTTAAGGAATTTATTAACCTTGAGTAAAGTAAAGACAGTGTTTGTGTTTCTTTGTGTTGTTATGCTACATGCGTTATCATGACTGAGATATCGGGAGGTTGAAACGAAGTGAGATCATTTTATCTGAGGATTGTGTTTTCTTTGCATAATTGTTTAAGCTCAGTGTTGTTATGACGCCGGTGAAATTTATTGTGTTGGCATTACTTTTCGCCTGTCTGGTACAGGTGCAAGGGATTAGATGGAGAGGCGGTGGAGGCAGTAAGAGCAAAGGGGGGTGGTTTGGAGGGGGTAGCAAGAAGAAGCCTCCAAGTGGAGATTCGTACCCGAAGCAGAAGTACGAGCCGCCCCACGATTCCAGACCACCGCCTTACAACCCACACTATTCGCAGCCTAACCCACCACCTTACAGCCAGCACCCACAAGGACCTCCACCTACTTACTCTAGGAACCCGCCTTCGTATCCAGCGAATGGAGGGAACGCTGCGCCACCGCCTTACCCTGGTTGGAACCCGGGAAGCGGTGGTCACGGAGCCCCACAGCCTGGATGGAACGTCGGACATGGGACTGGAGGTAACTACCCCTCTTATCAGTACCCCAACCAAGGAGCACCACCTGGCGGATACGGAAGCTACGGAGGAGGCAACTACGGAGGTTACGGCTACAACAGTGGCGGATACGGTGGCTTCGGTGGGGGAGGTTACAACGGCTATCCTCATGGAGGTTACAGCGGCTCGAGTGGTTCCAGGTTCCCCAGCATCATCCCCTTACCCATACCTATACCTATAGGAGGGGGTGGGTTCGGCTACGGGGGTTTCGGAAGCAGTCATTTCGGCGGATGGAGACCCAACGATGACGACGACGACAAATCATCATCATCATCTTCATCGTCGAGGTTCCACAACAAAAACCACTCGAAAAGTAAAGAAAGGCCGCGGTTAATGGCTCAACCAGACGGTGAGATCGAAGGAGTCACCGAGCTTCCCAATGATTCGAAGGTTCCAGCCTGGACAGTCTTCGGAAAGCAAAAAGAAGGGTATTAGTCTCATTTACATATATAAATATTTCTTCATTTCATATTTTTACAATGATTCAAAGTAAATAAGCAAACACGTATTCAATATATACATTGTTCCCTTTCCTGGATGAAATATCATGTTGATAACTCCCATTATTACAGCCGGGAATTTTCCCATTGCAATACTGGGAACTGAGTTATCAGGCATGACCACGATTTCCTGAGTGATTCTCACTAGCTTGCAAAGTGTCGTTCTTAATAATTTGAGCAAGTTGGTGCTCCGGAAAGCCATCTATCTGAGAATGAATACATCTCTCAAACTTTGAGTAAAGTAATTAACTATGACAGTGACCGGGAACTAGCTATCAGATGACTTACGTCAATTGAAAATCACTTATATTATTAACTGATTTTATTTAGTATTTAATATAGTTCCTCTCAGCTGAAAGGTGAAATAATGGGGTCATTACCTATGAAACAATTCCAGGTCAAAGAAAATGCTTCTCTTTCTCGAAGTACATTGAGGTGAATAGTTTGGCACCAATCTGTTAACCTTCAAAACGCATATTTTACCATTCCAGGTCTTATTTATTTTTGAGATTCCTTTTTATTTAAAAGAACAATAACGGTTATAAAAAATATGGTACTCAGTGCAATGCGAAGAGCAATGCCAATTATAGTAATTTAAAAGTTCGTCTTGCAGGGTTGCGTAAACTAAGCAGTTTTCCCACGCGAAGGTATACAATAGATAAATTTACGCAACATCATCTTGAATATTAAATGAATAAATACAAACGGTAATGAGAAATCTTTCAGTCAATTTACAAGTTAATAATCTCTACAAGGGAAAGCGTCTGAATTGTAAACAAACGACAACTCAGACGCCAGTCATAGGCAACCTCGCCGAACTTAATACATAGATAGAAATATTCTAAACCAGAAAGAAAAACAATTAATGAAATTTATCTGAATATAACATATTTATTTTATTGAAAAATATTTACTATAGCTAGTGCTGTAATTTGTAATGAATCAGAATAATTTTATCTCAAGTTTCAGTAATCCATAAGCAAAAGAAGGGGGAGGGGTCAGCAGAACGTAACTGCATATATCATACGAAGTAAAAATTCATTGAAAATAATATATAGTATTTAACCTTGAAATAGAGTGGTTCATGGTATGACAGCATATTATAAATATGACATGAGTAGCAGTGGGGGTTTACTGAAAGCGGAAAACTATAAAATCCAAATACCTGATTGATGATACAGAAAATATGTATACAACAATATTTAAAGATACACCAATTTGCAAAAAGATTGCGTCTATAGAATTTTTCGATCCGACGCGTAGTAACGGAGATATTTCGAGTTTTCATAAATCCCCCTCAAAAAAAATACCCTCTCCTACTGCCCCGATTTCATACATTAACGAACTTAATTTTTTAAACAAACCAATTAAATATTAAGTTTGGTAAGGATCAAACAAAAATTGCGACCCTAGAGCATTACTTATAAACACATGTATAATTTTCGTCCTCCTTGGTAGGATCGATGGGCATTTGAAGACATTTTTCGTAAATCGCGATAGCTGACTTCTCTTGATGGAAATTCAAAGCCTGTCATGATCGCAGATTATCTAGAGGAATGTCCTACACTACTTGATATTAATGGTGGTAATGAGAAATTCAGCGATGAATTGGTTTAAAGTTAAAATTGCATAAATAGGAGTAGGGGTTAAATGAACGCTAAAAACCAAAAGAAAACGAAATTTTTTCAATCATTTCATCATTTTTTTTTCATTTCGTTGTTAGAGAAAAATGTGTCGAATAACAATTGGAGTTAATTACTGCTTAATAAGTTTGAATATGAACCATTTTTCAGCCCTATGGATTGTAATGGAGATTTTATGCCTTACTCTCCAATGTCTTTTAAGTATGGGGTGTTTATCAAATATATACTGAGACCCCTTGAGCATAAATGTTCATTGATAACTCATGGCAAATTTATTAAAATTAAGTTCCGATTTAAGCATAGCTTAAGATTTTTTGTGATTTGTTGGTTTATTTTTAATTTAAGGTGAATAGGAGCGGTTTACTTAAATATGAAAAGAGAAAAATAAAAACTTTAATAATCTTTCGAGTTAGAGAAACAATACGTTTGCTGACTACGGAAATAACCATTCCTTTGGAAAATATCTTTTAATATATTTTATTAAGATGCCATGGAATTTAATTCATCCATAGATATGGATGAAGCAGTCGAATATGGTCGATTTTTTGTCCTATAGACAATCGAAGAAACTTTATTATTGCGACCATTTTACCGGCCTTGGCGATTCATAGAAAGTACTCCAGTAAAAGGTGAGCTGTATTTGCTGAAATCGAGAACATTGGTTTTTGGCACGTTCCGAACTAAGTTATTTGCCTTTAGCCAATCATATAATGTTTTAATGATAACAGTGGCATCCATAATCGTACTAGAAGTAGTTTGTCTATATTTTTATCTTTTATAATAACACTGTTATCACCGGCATAAAAATAGTTTTGAGGTTTTACTACATATAATAATTATACATAAAAATCAATGAACTGAAGGCAGAAACAAGAATTATGAATAACTCGCTTAATACTTGAGTTAGCAAAAAATGAATAGAGTAGTAATTGTAGAAAAGTTTAATACGATTTTATGATCAGACTCTTAATAAGGAAGAAATTTTGAATTTTTTGGAATTCCCCCCTCTTTAGAATAGAATTCCAAAAATTCAATCCACCACTATTCCAGGTCAGATTTCAGCCAATAACAAATATGATCTCTAGTGTGGACTGAAAAGATTAAATTACGAGTATGGAATAGGTCAAATAAATATTTTCTAAGAGATGAATATTATTCTGATTCTTTGTAACTTACATTACTAGATATAGTAAATAGTTTTAAATAAAATTTATATGTTATAATCAGATATATTTCATTAATCGTTCTTCTTTCCTGTCTAGATTGTATCTATTCTGCGCTGCGATGTTGGCTGCCCTGTTTGTTTACAATTCAGACGCTTTCCGTTGTAGATATTAACTTTTAAATCGACTGAAAGATTT
Organism: Riptortus pedestris; assembly: GCA_019009955.1. NCBI lineage: Eukaryota > Metazoa > Arthropoda > Insecta > Hemiptera > Alydidae > Riptortus > Riptortus pedestris. The sequence goes on from CM032231.1 coordinate 68,148,133, forward strand.
ATTACTAGTTTGTATTTATTCCCTTAACATTCATGGTGGTGTTACCAGTATGTAGATAGATGTACCTGTTGTGAACGTTCCTGTGGGAACCCGCATAGTTTACGCAGCCCCTGCTTTAAACATTCTATTTACCTTGATTTCCAGCATTCAGTAAAACAGCACTTTTAATTGTCCCTCTTTAAGAGTAAGCTAATATATCATGAACGCCCCCCCCCCATCCCTCCCATAAAAAACCCCAATATGATTTTCAACATATCTTCACCAGATGAGACACATGCAAATACTTTGTGCCTTGTCGCCAACAATTAAGATTCTACTCATCGATTTTTATTTGAAAATAGAGAATGTACGTTGAGATGAGATCAGCAGTGTGCCATAATAGATAAGATAGATAGATAGATAGATAGATAGAAAAACATTCTGTATTTAAGTATAAACTTTTTACAGGGGGTCCGAATATTTACAAAAAATAAAAAAAAAAGAGAGAGAAAAAAAAGAAAAGAAAAAAAAAAGAAGAAAAATTAAAACACATAGCTAGGTACAATACTTCTCTAAAGTAATACATATAATATTGGTGATTGATAAAATAAATAATTTGGCTATAATTAGTATATCAATAAACAAAGAATTACATTATAGTAAAAATAGCTTACTCAACATTGGGTGATCTTCAAATTTGATACATAAGTAATCTTAATTTAATAGAAACAAAAATAAAAATAAAGAATAAATAAATAGAAAGAAATAAAATAAAAGAAAAATAAACAAGAACATAAAATTTCATTAATCTGCTTATATTAAAGAAAAATAAATAAATAAAGAAAAAATAATAATATAATAAAATGAAATTATATTAATAAGTAAATATACTGGTGTTATTTCCGGCGTATCTCCAGCGGTGTCTGTTATGTGGTGGTCCACGATATTTCCACCACATAACAGACACCGCTGGAGATACGCCGGAAATAACACCAGTAATAAGTTCCCAGCGACGAAGTTTGAAACAACGTAAGTAAATGTACTAAAAATATATGTATAATAATAGACAAAATAAAGAGACAGTTCTTCTAAATCATCAATCAGTTCCGAAGGCACAATATTAATTATGAAAAATAAATAGATAAATAAAATATATAAATAATTATAATAATAAATGAAATATTTACAACTTGTGTTGGAAGTGATAAATCAATCAAACATTATGAAAGCTCGTACTTTAAGGGCATTAATAACAAATTTATAGGTATCAAAGGCCTTAGATTTGTCTTCTATTGTGAACAATTGCTTGAGCTGTGTATTTGGTGAATCAGTAGGATTAATATGTTTGGAGATGTATGCATTTCTGATGTGGCTATACATAGGGCGGCGGAAGAAGAAATGGTGGAGTGTTTCCTCTTCATACAGATTGCAAATGCTGCATATTAGCACGTGTGCCATAATAGTACGTGGGAAATCTGCTTATTTTACGCAGCTACTCCATGGCGGACTTTTTTTTTTCTCCATTGCATGCGATCATAGATTTTCTCCGTCTATAAAGTCAATATCCCTTTAGTAAGATCAACCCACGGGGGGGGGGTTAGTAAGCTTTGCTTACTAAAATGTTCACAAATGCAATGTTTGATTCTACTAATACAGAAAATTCATGACGAGAGAAGCGAATGTTGGAGTGAAGCATAGAGTAATTTATCAATGCGGGATTTGACGGGATGCTGTGAAAAACAGTTTCATTTCCTCTTGAGGACCGGAAAATAATTACAGGACGTTTCCATTGAGCTGAGTCAAATGACTGACCAACATGCAAATGCCTTCTTTTTTCCTTTTTTAATCACGCAATAACAAATATCTAAGCAATGAACAGAAATAAAACCCATGCACACACACACACACACACACACACATATATATATATATATATATATATATATATATATATATATATATATATGCGTCAGTTGAAGATTGAATAATGATGGTGTATTTTTTAAAGGCTATTCACGATATTTTAACATTTTCCGTATAGTTAACTAAAGCAGCCATCAATTATTAAAGATTTTGTGATTAACTATTATAGATTAAATGTAAATGCGGTTCTAATTAATCGCTCATCACTGTTTAAAACACTATGAACAATACAAATAGTAATGATACTTTCAACTATGCCCAATCTATTTACTTTCCACGCCACAGTATTTAACATAGATGATTGTATAATGCAGTCATTAATTAAGATTTTACGGTGTTAACTGGAAAATTGTTCTTTGATCAATACCATACTCGATATTTATCCGTTTAACCATGCAACACTCAGGTTCGAAATCTTTAATGGCTGAAATTTGACTAGGAAAATGGGTTTCCAGGGGAGGGGGTAGTTCAGATATTCAAAATATCCTTCTTATAATCAGTCATATCGAAAAATGTTATTGAACCAATCTTGTTAAACTATTGGTGTTCTTCAATTGCCATTTTATACAGCTCAAATATTTAGCTAGTTATTCAGCCTTTGTAGTTGTTTTAGCTTTAGCTTTGAGGTAGTACTCAAGACGCGATTTTTAAAAAAGTCCTCAAATGTCCAAGAGTTGACGAAAATGAGGTCCGTTCAAAATTATATATATATATATATATATATATATATATATATATATATATATATATATGTTAACGCTATAGCGGTCGCAATTTTTGTTTGATCGTTACCAAACTCTATATTTAATCGTTTTATGTAAAAAGGAAGATCAAGTTCGTTAATGGCTGAAATCCGACAAGTGGGAGGGGGATTTTGAAAATTCGAAATATCCCCGTTACTATCTTCTGATAAGTCGAACCGAAAATTTGTATGGAATCAATCTTATTGCAAATTAAATTATCTTTAAATATTGTTATATACATATTTTGTGTATCTTGAATATTAACCGGGATATTTGGATTTTATATTTTTCAGCAAACCCCCACTTCTACTCATGTTAAACTAACAATACTCGGTTATGTAATAAACCACATTATGCGAAGCTTAAATACCAAATATTGTTTTGAGGAAACCTTTATTGTACGACATATATGCAAATATATTTTGGTGACCCCCCCCCCCCCCCACGTTTTAAGTTTTTGGACTACTTGAATTTTATCGATTGAGATAAAAATTATTTTGATTCATTTAAATTTACAGAACTAGATATAGTAAATAGTTTTCAATCAAATTAATATGTTATATTCTGATATATTTCAGTAATTGTTTTTCTTTCCGGTGAGAGTCAGGTTGGCCGACCTGTTTTAGCAGATTTCCCTTAAGGGAAATTTTTGTTTGATCGGCACCAAGCTCGATATTTAGTCGTTTTATGTAAAAAGAAATATCAAGTTCGTTAATGGCTGAAATCGGACCAGTGGGGGAGGGGGGTTTAGAGGTGAGGATTTTCAAAAATTCGACATATCTCCGTTACTATACGTTGGATCGTCAAATTGTACAGAATCAATCTTATTGCAAATAATAGTTACTATAAATAGTGTTATTTACATTTATTCTCTATCTTGAATATTAACCGAGTTATTTGCATTTTTATTAAATCTTATTATTAAAAGTGACTTTCCCGCCAAAAGCATGTTCGGCCGTTTCCTGACTGCTCGGCTCTCGTGAAATTTCTTTATTGTAAAGCTTCACGTGGGAAATCTGCTTAGTTTACGCAGCCCTGCGTGATGAACTTGTTTACATTTCAGACGCTTCCCTCCAGTAGGGGAAGATTTCTTATTACCGTTTGTATTTATTCACTTTATATTTAAGGTAGTGTAATGTTAGCAGTTTGTAGATTTATCTATTATTAAACTTCACGAGGGAAATCTGCTTATTTTACGCAGCCCCAGCGTGGCGGACTTTTTAGTAAACCCCAACTGGGAACACTATACTACACCAGTATTTTATTTTGTCATGGGTTTTGTTTTTCAAGAGAGGTTCTTGAATATCTGCTTGCAGGGCCATATATGCATTCACCTGTAACTTTTCCGGGAGTAAGTGAATCTCAGAAAACTACAGAATTCTATATCATTCTGGTCTACAGAAAAAATAATTAATTAGATACTCCGGGTGTACCCTTAATCGATACATCATTCAATGTATATAGAACCACCATAATACCTATAGTATATAATATTGCTCAGATTGCCACTTGAATGGCGAGGATAAACAGAACCGGTGATAATGGATATCCTTGATAAACATAACCCCAGTACCCACAAAGCATTCCAAGATGTCCAAACTGGTTTTAACTTTACTAACAATCCTTCCCAAATATATAATTAAACGCCATACAAATACATTAAAAATATAATGTTCACGTGATTCGATGGAAAAAACTGATAAAATATTTTAATGATCAAATGCAATAATGTCATTATAATAACTGATGAAAATGTGTATTATTTTATTTCCAAAATAATCAAGTTCATAATTGAATGTAATATATCATAGTTCCAGGAACGCCATAGTGCATGAACTGCGTTAAATATTTTGATATTTATCAGTCGATTATCCTTTTTTAATCTTCTAAAAACGTAAATAGAAAATAGTTGTTTATTTCTAAATAGTCATTAATGCAAATTTCCTTTAATTTTGATTTTATAATCTTCGTTTCGAATTGCGCTAGTTATTGGAAGACAATCTTAATTAATCAATTCTCAGTAATTCTGAGGATAGCACGCTTACGTAACTCTTCTTAGTAATTTGATAAGATTTCTTGCTGGATATAAGATTGGTATTCTTTTCCCATAATCAAGAGTACAGCCATGATATCGGCTAGTGGGGAAAAACAGCTTGTTATGATCTGAGACTAAACACTCGGACCCGTCTCCTCAAAAATCTCCTGAAATGTATCTGATCTCAATGGCTTCATTATAAATTTAGTATTCATGATAAATAGATATATTTAAAAATTTTCGACATTTTCTAAATAAATTATTAAGTTATGCTTTCCTTTCTACAATCAAGGAAAGTCCGTCAAGCAAGGGATGCGTAAACTAAGCAGATTTCCCTCGTGAAGTTTAATAATAGATAAATCTACATACTCGTAACACACCACCTTGAATATTAAGTGAATAAATACTAAGAGTGATAAGAAATCTTCCTCTCCGGGCGGGAAGCGTCTAAAATGAATCAGAATAATGTTTATCTCAATCAATCAAATTTAAGTAGTCCAACAACTCAAAAAGGGGGGGGGTCATCAGAACATATTTGGATGTATGTCGTATAATAAAGGTATCTTGAAAACTATATTTGGGATTTAAGGTTCGAATAATTTGGTTTATTACATAACCGTGAATTGTTAGTTTAACAAGAGTAGAAGTGGGGGTTTGCTAAAGACTGAAAACTATAAAATCCAAATATCTTGGTTAATATTCATTATACAGAAAATATGTATAGAACAATATTAATAGATCATTTAATTTGCAATAAGATTTGTTATATAACATTTTTCAATCCAACTTATAGTAACGGAGATATTTCGAATTTTAAAAATTCCCCTATTAACCCCCCCCCTTCCATTGGTCCGATTTCAGCCATTAATGAACTATATCTTTCGTTTTACATAAAACGATTAAATGTCGAGTTTGGTAACGATCAAACACAAATTTCGACCGCTAGGGCGTTAACAGACAAATATATATATAATTTTGTACCGACCTCATTTTCGTCATCTCCTGGATAGGATCGATGGACATTTGAGGAAATATTTCAAAAATCGCATCATGAGTACGACCTCAATAACTTAAATGATACAGGAGTAGCCCTCTATTTGTCAATTTCACGCAGTATACAATGTTGTAGGCAATCATCGGCGTTTTCAAATTTAACAATCACCTGGTATTTACTGATTATGTAAAAAATAAACAATTTTGATACAAGCTTGGCAGATTTCCTAAAAGTGAATCTAGGTATTCTTCATGACATAATAGCAACGTTATTCGTTGATAGTGGTCCAGGTAGAATATAGGTTTTAACTTCTTTTTTAAAAAGAGGATAAAATAAACATTTCTAAACATCTGTCTCCACTATGAGCAAGTTATTTTCATTTTATAAATCTTCCTCTAAATCAGAAATTATTTGAGTTATTTGTTTTACCTTTTTCGTTTTCAAGCTTATATTCTTCCTTTGTTCCTCATGAAATTTTATTCCTATAAAGTAAATTTTAATACGACAAATTTCATGTTCAGCTTGAATTTTGGCCTCTGTTCTTCTTGGTGGTTGGTATGTTGGCCTATGTACCAACGTTTCTACCAAGAAATTCGGAATAAAATGTGAAATGATCTCATCAACATGTTATTCCTGGACTTGTGGTCTAATTTAGTTAGGTTAGACTCAACATTAGCTGAGTTGAGATGTTAGCCTGCACGATTTTGTTCAATATATATTGACTTTTCCGAATTGACCTTGTGAAACTCTAAGTAGGTCAATTACCTAAGTAGGTCTCTAAGTAGGTCTACTACGGCTATTGAAGCGATAAAGGTCGTCTGATTTCATTACATCTTCTAAAGGTGATCGAGAAACAAGGAAGATATTATTTCAGGCAAATTGTTCCATTCAATATTCGCTATCTACCAAGACAAGTTGTCATTTAGCAAACTATGTTTTTATATTCAAAGTTCGAGTTGTAACAAATTATTTTTAAGAAGCAGTTATTACTGAAAAAAGGATTTCAACAAAATGTATACTTATTCAAACTGCAGTTCTGAAATACGGCACTTATTAAACACTCCATAATAAATTATTGAAGTCTTGTCCTAGGAAAGCAAATGTGTAGGAAAAATACTAAATCACCTTGAAATCATGGTGTTCACTGAAAGCTTAATGTCAATTAATATACACAATTACTACAATAATGGTTGAGTTATACAAAAATGTATCCATAAATAGTAGGAAATAACTTGATGAACAACATTTGCAGTATTGGTGTGACGCATGTTAAGATAAATATTTACCCCTTCTCTTTACCCCCACTTCTCTTGCCCTGATTTCAGCCTAACGCTATAGATATACTAACAAAAACCTAACTTCTAAAATACTAAAATAATGTGAGTTAACCACGTTATTTTAGCTTCAACAGGAATATTACAATATACGAAGTTAAATGAATGTCGAGATGGTTGAAAGAAACGACAACAAACAAATTCGTCCCTATTTATCAAACTACTTACTTTACTTCCATAAATTTATTGTATTTATTACATCTTTTTATTTTTTAGCGATCTTAGTGAAATAAGGAAATTTCCTCAAATTTATATTCCAAGAATCAAGGAAAGCGGGAATTCCGATCAAAAGACTTTAAAGATATGATTTGAAACATATAAATCTGAATAGTGTATTTCGTTTAAATGTTCACTAAAATTCAAGTATATCTTCGTCTCTGACCCCCACCCCTCATTTTCACTGGGGGGGGGGGTAATATTTCAGAATTTACGACTAGAGCCGTTATTGATAAATTGTAGTGTTAAAATATGAAGAATACATTCGCGTAATCTATATTTCTCAAGAACTATTTATCATTCCGACAAATATTTATTACTTAGAAGACGGGGCCTAAATCATGGACGGGTCCGACAAGCACAGCTCTGAAAATGTGAGAAACTTCTGAAGATGTGTTTTGAAAGGGACGAATGTAAAATGTAAGAAGTTGCCAGGAAAAACCAAGTTAATACCATGAATGCTTGTTAGAGTTTTGCTTTAAGATCAGATCTCATCCCCATAAAAAAATGGCACCTTTTAATAATATCATTTCTTTTGCCATTAAAACTCATGAGAAAAATCAAATTATAAATCAAATGTTGCAGTCTTGAAATATACTGTGTCTTACGTGTACCTGTAGTAAAAATCAATAAAATATTTTAATTACACCCTAAACTATTTGTTATACAAGCCAATCGAGAACGGTTTTTAGAGCTATTTAAAATGTCTAATTGCCTTTTAGAACTCATCTTAATATTTCCATTCCCGCAGGGGCTGCGTAAACTAAGCAGATTTCCTACGATCTGTTGTGTCACACGTGTTGATCTCTTCTCAGCATGTTTATATTTTCTATTTCTCTGTAAAAATCCAATAAGTAGAAGTGGGGGTTTACTCAAGTCTGAAAACAATTACAAAAGCTGAATCACTTGGTAAATATTTGAGTCACGGAAAAATGTGATAAATAAAAATTTTGGACATATCAATAGATTAACATGATTAGCTCCATAACATTTTACGATAAGATTCATAATAACGGAAATATTTTTAATTCTCCCCTTTCCTTCCTCCCCCAACCAGCCATAAAATATATATTACTATTATTCTCCTACTACTCGAAAATTAAAAATAAAAATCAGGTTATTCATAAATTGGTTTCTACATTTCTTTAAATTGATGATTTCTGTTTCCATTTTCCATCAGACAGCGGTTTATGTTTATATTTTCTAATGGAATATGTCGCAAAATTTTAATACTGTTATTTGTTTTTTGTTTTTTTTCAGATTCAAAATGAAAGACAACAATGATGACTAGTAAAAGCAATGCAAAGCTGATGCTATGATTCCGAATTGAAGAACGAAAACCAAAGAAAGAGGAAAACTTTGTTTTTATGTGAAATATAGAATGTAGTGTAATAATATTTCAAATTGTATGCTTATATAATTTTCTTCTTTGTGCAATTGTAAACATGAACAGAGAAGAGTTTTGTGATATTCATTTTCTTTCTTTCTTTTTTTCCTGAAATGTTTGTATGTTCATTAGTTATAGACTATGTTGAAATCAATATTGTCATATAAAATTTAACATAGATCATTCGAATTATTATTTAATTAGAATGACTGTTTAATTTGGAGTTGTTTATACTTCATTTATTTCGTGTTCATACCAGTGGTTAGTTTCAGCTATAATTTATTTTTTTTTATTTTATTATATTTTTGATTTGGTGAGTTAGAGTTAATCGTTTATTGTACTTGTATAAAGACCTAAATTAAATACATTTTATTCAAATGATGTTTAATTTTTATTTTATCCTTTTTATTGCTTGTTGTATTTCGCTATTGAAGATTATTTAGATTGGTAATTCAAATAAAGGGTTAGAACCGCCAATATAAATGATACTATTGTCATACCTCTCGGTGGAGACCGTCGTCACTGGCTGATGGTTGAGTACCGCTGGCAAGCGCTTTCGATGCGATGGCATCATCTTCAAGCCTGGCAATAGTTGTACTGAGTTGGTTGTCCCCATTATTTAGATTACATATCTATAAGTTTTTGATGTGAGTTTTTATGCCTTTAAGTAATTGACTACATCAATATTCGTGAAAACATTTTACATTACCTGGGATGTTTGGTTTCTCGGCATGATATGCAAAGAATTCAACGATTTCCGAATACACGTAATGTAATTCCACTGATTTTTAAGTATTTTTTTAAAGAGGGAGAAATGCAAAAACAACCCAAGAATTAAATTACCCAAAGCAAAAACACTATTTTGTTACTAAACATTTTGACAACTGAGATCACGATTAATTAAGTCATAAAAAGAGACCTTGAAATCAACTGAATGATGTATCAGATCTATCTTGTAATTGCTTAACCTAATCTCAAGTATACCGATCAGGATATGATTAAAAGTTCGCCACGCAGGGGCTCAGTAAACTAAGCAGATTTTCCACGTGATGGAAGGAGACTCTTGTAATTTTGTCGCGCTATGTATCTTTACTTCTATGTAAACTGGATGAGAAGTGGTAGCGTTTTACTGAAGGCTGAAAATACGTATAATTCGATTAATATTTGAGTTATAAAAATATGTAGAGAACAACAGTTGTAGAAAAAAAAATTGTTTAATGATATTGGTTCTATAACATTTGTCGATCTGACTCATAATAACGGGGATATTTTTAATTTTGTATTGATCAAAATTTGTGACCTGTCAAATTAGATGGAAAATCATTTATGAACCATAGAAAGAAATTTCGATGCTTCAACTTCGAAATTTAAAAAATTACTTTATTATTAAAGAAAACTACTGTGGCGGGCTTCTTATTTCTCAAGATCTATTTACCATTCCGACAAATATTTTAGCAGATTTCCCTTAAGGGAAATCAGCTATTGAGGTCGTACTCATGATGCGAGTTTCGAAAAGTTTCTTCAAATGTCCATTGATCCTACCCCGGAGATGACGAAAATGAGGTCCGTTCAAAATTATATATGTATATAATTTACTATAACTATTGTTCTATACATTTATTCTGTATCTTGAATATTAACCGAGATATTTGCATTTGTATTCTGCGTGTGGTCGCCAGTAGGCTATGTTCGGACTTTCCACCGAGAGCTCTGGCGGCCGTTTCCATAACTAATCTTCCCGCGTGAATAGGTTTAGAGGTTAGGTTAACTGTTTTTTGGGGCTAGAAACTACTGGGTTATTACGCCCTAAATAATGTTTTAGGTTTAAAGGTTTCTTACTACTTCAGTTGTTATTAGGCAGATTTCTCTATTGTAAAACTTCACGTGGGAAATCTGCTTAGTTTACGCAGCCCCTGCGTGATGGACTTTCTTACTTAGAAGACGGGGCTAAACCATGGACAGGCACAGCTCTGTAAATCTGGGAAACATCTGAAGATGTGTTTTGAAAGGAACGAATGTAAAATGCAAGATGTTGCCAGGAAAAACTAAGTTAATATCAGGAATGCTTGCTTGAGTTTTGCTGTAAGATCAGACGACAGTTCGTGAACCTGAACATAATTTACGTCGGGGAAGGAGGGGGGTATTTTCGATGAAAAGAGTTCAACAACTTTATGGAACTAACCACACCGATGACAACATGACTTCAGGTTCTTTCATTCTCAGAATCAAATTTGTCCATACGACATCACACGAACAAGAGTACGGACTTAAATAAAATTATGATCCAACCACAATTCTCGACGGGAAGATGTCGTTTTGTCAAGATTAAGAATGTGTCACAGAATGATTACCTAATCTTATCTGCTCCTTAATTTTTACCACACCACTTGTGAGCTAGCTCAATGAAAACTACTGTAGAACATATAATAATCGACTGCTAAAGAAAAAAAAACCTTGAAAACTGCTAGTAATCTTTCGGATGCTCTGAAAGATGATGGAAACCTGGATCCAGGATATTAGATATATAGAATCTTCAGATATCTAAAGACCTTTAACGTTTTTCATTTTATATTACACGTTACAAACGCTCTGTACCCAGAAGGGTACATACAGTACATCAAACAAATAATTAATATGAATATTGATCAATGCTGGTGTTTCCAAATATGCTTTATGGAAAGATGTAGTCTTCCTGCAATAAATATAATTCAGGAAGACTACATATTTCTTTTCCATATTTGCTGAATCCTGCAACGTCGATAAATCAACGTTGTAATATGCTTTGAGTTAATGGTTTCCAAATCCGAGAACGGATTCATTCTAATGAAAATAAAAATATAATCCCTATGGGTTTTTTCCCATTCTGATCACACTTTTGTAAATAACAGTAGTTTATCCTTATCAGTTGCGATAATATCTTTGCCCAACTAGAAAACTTACTTCGGAGTGTGATAGTGGGTGAAAGGGAAGACGTAAGTTAGTCAGATTACTTAGAATTTAATAAAGGCTAGAAACTTAGCTCCTAAAAGCAAGTTAATCACAAGTTTTCAACTACTCAACATCAATTTCCTAGTTGGAGGCCATATAGAAATGATCGGCTTCACTTTAACTGGGTACATCAGCTGAGCTCAACTAATTTTTATATTCTGGCAGATTGGCAATCTGATCACCGATTTATCACAAAAAATCCCCATTTTCAGCAACAGTATCGACGTCTCTTCAAGAGCTCTGGTGTAACATTACGGTTGTTCTCTTTATTAGTTGATTTTGGGGCTCAGGTTAGCCATGCGAGTTAAAGCGTTGACCTTTATCTCACATTGCAAACCTAGAGTGGCGAGTTCGATTGTCGCCTGGGCAAAGGAAATTATTTAGTGACGAAATTCATTAAATAACAGCCTAAAATCCCACCCTTGCTAGAAAAGGGTGGTAACCTGTAGATATCCCGTCCCAATTAGCCTGAGTTGAAAAAAGTGGACATTAATAAATAATAAAAAGCCCGTCATGCAGGGTCTGCGTAAAGTAGGCAGATTTCCCACGTGAAGTTATACAATAGAGAAATCTCCATACGAGAGCCGAACAGTTACGGCAAAGGGCCGAACTAGCTTTTGGCGGAAAACTCAGTCGTCCGTTAACGGCCCAAATTGAATAAAAATGCATATATCTCGGTTATTATTCAAGATAGAGAATAAATGTATAGAACAATATTTATAGTAAATTTAATTTTCAATAAGATTAATTCTATACAAATTTGTGATCTGACGTATGGTAACGGAGATATTTCGAATTTTCGAAAATCCCCCCCTCTAAACGCCCTCTCCCACTGGTCCGATTTCAGCCATTAACGAATATATATATATAATTTTGAACGGACCTCATTTTCTTCATCTCCTGGGTAGGATGGACATTTGAAGAAAATTTTCGAAAATCGCGAAATTATTTAACTAGAAGTTTTAATATTTTATAAACCATTTGGAGAATTTTATGGGGAAATAAAGCTATTTTGAAAAAGGCAGTCCATTGGTTGAGGAATGAATTTCATTCAGCTTAGCTACTATCTTTTGTGGCCTACATCACTGTTTACATATGGAGTTCTTATGACAAATTCACATACTTAAAGACATCACTTTCTCTAATCTACTTTCACTAGAGATAAGGCACATTTTATCGTTGTTCTATCTACAAGCTACCTGCAAATTGTTCCGGTGAACAGGAAACCCTTGATAAAAATGATTGAAGAGAGAATCAATCAGCGGAAATACATGGATCTCTCATTGCAGACACTTGGAGAATATACCATTCACAGGAAGCCAGTGTTGTTAGAGAACCATTCCTCCGTATCCCGTTGGCATGAATAATTTGACCGATTATAGGCATGGGTATGCATACTATCTCTGTACCCTCTATATTTACACCACTGACGATTTGCCAGTGAGAATTTAAATAAGGAGGAAGACCAGTATATTATATATGCAATAAATTGAAATGTGAACAAATAAACTTCTCCCTGCAGTTTTATATTCATTCGTTTGTGTATTTGTCACAGGCTGTAGAAAAACTTTGTTTGCGACATACCTTTACAAGTTATCCCAATGTAATAGACTACTAACTATAAAACAGTTACTTACTGACTGCAAAAGACGACATAACTTAGACTTACCTTACAATTTGGACGCACTTCTAAACAACGAAAGTACATATCTAGACACTTTATTATCATATTTAAAACAAGCACACATTTACAAACTTATATAGTACCCTACCTCTTCTTATTTCCAGAGAAATATAGCCATAAAGGTTTATTACCGACACAATGTAATACAAAATTTCATTTGTGTTACCTTGTGTGTACATTTGTATGTGTGGGTGAGCGTGTGCATATACGTGGTGTGTGTGTGTGGGTGTGTGTATTTGGCGTGAAATTCTGAATGCTTGTATAAGATTTTATAAAACTTTTAAATAAACCCTTGTTTATAATTTATAACTAATTATACTTTTATTAACTTTCATAAAATATTTTTGTTTTTCAAATTTAACATTACGTTTTTGTTTCGTTTTTGGTTTTTTATCAGTTATTCATGTTCTGTTTCTGTTTCCTTTTCATAAATTTCCAGTATCAATAATTATCTCTGTTTTAATAGTTTTTATTTCCTTTTTTATTTTATCGCTCAGCAGCAGCAATAATTTGGAGTAATTTTTACCATTTTGTTTGTTTGTATAAAGTGTGTAAATCGCTACAAATTGCGAGAATCAAGAACAAGAAGACAGAGAAACAAATAAATAAATGAACTTTTTATACTAATTATTTTATGTCACATGGATTTGGTTTTCCCACGAATAAAAGTTTCACTGAAGTCCAGTTTCCGTTTAAGCTCATGCCATCCATTTTATCGGACACCACGTAAACACGCTCCGGCGAGCAGGAACAATATTTTCACAATATTCTCGGCATTTAGAAATGTTTAAGGGTGAGATGGAGCGCAATTACTCTCCTCGGAAGGGGTGCTAACAGCAAGGTGAGGAGGGTTTTCAGCAAGGGTAGCTCTGCGGTTAGGGGTTACCCTCACCCACTCTGATGTATGCACCAAAGTTATTCTACAATTCTGTATTCTACTCGAGGGGAATACTCGCCCTTTTCCCTCGCTTCCCACTTTCCCTTGGCATCCTTTCAGCTGGCCCCGGTGTGCAACCATTGTCGGGGGAAAGAGTAAAACTTTGCCACCAAAAATAGAAAATCTCTGGCCCCTGCTTCCTGGAGCATTTTAATATTTCGAAGATTTCTAGGATTAGCCAAAATAATAATGAATTCTATGAGACAACTATTTTTTACAATAGGTATACAGGAAAACAGTATAGGTGCCAACGAAAACGAATTACGGATTACAAGCTCTGATGAATCAGCCAACTAGACGTGCTTTCATGGAAGCGCTGTTATTATTGCATGAATATTGAGACTAAATCAGCACAGAGATTTTTCCTCTTTCATTATTATACATTTCAGAACTCCTTTGAATTCTACTTACTGACAACGCATGTAACAGAAAATGTATGAGATTCACAAATGTCATTTCCAGCATTTCACTGTAAGTAATTGAATAAAAAATAAATCATTAGTATTATAAACTTGCCGAATCTCCACTCTATTCAGTGTACACTTTCATACCTACGGAATCTTAACCTGGTATGTATACCTGGATCACTTTGCATAACCAACGATGGTGGTATTTATTTGACACTACCTGTATGAGTTCTTCGCGTACACTGAGGCAAATTTTATACCAGGGAAACTCAATTTATGAATTTAGAAATAAATGCTACAAAAGGCACCGGAGAGTTAAGTGAGATCAGCAGCATGGCCAATAAAAGTAATAATAAATTAAATAATGCTTTTAGGAATAAATCTTTACTCTTTTTCTGGTTCATTTTTCTTCTCTTTTACAAATGTTTCATGTATTTATATTTTCATTTATATTATTTTCAGTCCTCTGATGTTTTCATATACTCTTATACATGGACTGTGGTATGTTAAAGGAATCTTTTATTCCTGAGTATTTATTTTATACTCATTTTAGATACTTTTAGACGTTTTATTTCTTTTTTCTCGCCCCCCCTCACTTCTCAAATACTATTGACGAGTGAATCGCCTCATTTAAATAAATAAATTATATTTCAAAAACTATTTATTAGTTGGTATAGAAACAGGTGGGTAAAACGCATTTTTACGCTTGTATTTTATGGACCCTTTCTCCTTGGCAGAGTATCCCTCGTTTAAAAGATAGGTTGCCCTTTTTTAGCCATCATTCTAGCTCCTTTTCATACAATTTATCAGAAATATACAGCCATGTATCGCCTTTGATGCAAATGGCCATGGCCCATTTGGTCAAAGTATCTGCCATTTGGAATCCCATTTAGAAGAAATATTTGACTTTTCTTATAATATGTGATGTTATTTATCCACGGGATTTGCCTATAACGGGCCACTTTGTTTCGCTGCGAGGAAAATGCTCACTACTTTGGTTTTTGCCACTTGTTGAACATACATTTTCTCACCATTCGTTCCGTCCAGCTTATGTATAACCAGAAGGTCCGAGGGAACTTGTCAAATGCAGAGAGGGTATCGAGAAACGATTATGTAAAATTTGGGGGGGAAGGCATTCTTTCAAAATACCTCAAATGTCTACCTATAAAAGAAATGTTTAAATTTGTCTTTCAAATATATTTTTTAATTAAAATATATACAATTAATCTTAAATTAACTATGCTATGTTTTAGAAGATTTCCCCTAAGGGAAATCAGCTATTGAGGTTGTACTCATGACGGAATTTTCGAGATTTTTCTTCAAATGTCCATCGATCCTACCTAGTAGATGACGAAAATGAGGTCCGTTAAAAACTGTATATATATATATATATATATATATATATATATATATATATATATATATATTTGTCTGTTACCGCTCTAGCGGTCGCAATTTTTGTTTGATCGTTACCAAACTCGATATTTAGTTGTTTTATGTAAAAAGAAAGATCAATTTCGTTAACGGCTGAAATCGGACCAGTGGAAGGGGGTTACTATACGTCGGATCGAAAAAGATTACAAAATCAATCTTATTGCATATTAAATTTACTATAAATATTGTTCTATACATTTATTCTGTATCTTGAATATTAACTGAGATATTTGCATTTGTATTCTGCGTGTGCTCGTCTTATGTCCGGACTTTCCGCCGTGAGCTCTGGCGGCCGTTTTCGTAACTATTCGTCCCTCGTGAATAGGTTTAGAGGTTTCTTACTACTACAGTTGTTATTAGGCAGATTTCTCTATTGTAAAACTTCACGTGGGAAATCTGCTTAGTTTACGCAGCCCCTGCGTGACGGAATTTTGTGTGTGTGTGGTCGGCAGGAGTCGGCTATGTTCTAATATCAGCTTTTTTTTTTAAACTTACCAAGAAGAAGAAGTTAAAAAGTTCGCATCGATCCTAAACTATTAGACTATACTATACACAACCTATTTTTAATCTGCTATTTAATCGGGAGATAAAATTAATAGAACAAAAGATAATAAAATGCGATCCACATAAAAATACAATATTTATGTGAATACACTGCATGGGATGTTACGTACATTTGGAAAACCCCGCATATTACCCCCCGGTATCTATTATCTATGCATCAGCATGTCAATGGGTTGAGAATAATAAAAATAAAATCGCTCTAATAGAACATTAAATAGCAAAGAGACTTAACTTGAGAACAGTAAAAAATTGTAGACACAGAAAAAATAGTATAAAAACAAGGAAAACATTAACTTATATTTGATTGAACTTGTATGTTGCCATAATAAATACATAGAATACGGTTTAAGGTCAATGAGCATTTCTTAAGTGGCTAAGAACAAAACTACTTTTATTAGGTGTATTATTTAATATTTTTAGAATTTAGTAAGCCCTCCATTTAATATAGTGTAATTTTAGATTTTTTGCTTATATATTTTATTGACCATGTATTTTTATATTAATTTATAATGTTTCTTTTTTACAGACTCTGCAGACAAATTAGAATGATATATATATATATATGTATATTTATTGAGGTTTGTGGTAAAAGAGGTTTTAGTCTATGCCAATATCCCGAGAATTTGATTTTTTCTTCTTCAGAGCAAGACTAGAATTAATTAATTACTATGGTATATTTGATATTGCACTTCTGGCTACTTAAAGAACACTCTTTATTGTTGGTGTTCTTAATGTAACCACAAGTAGTACTTCTTGTCTTGCCCTGAAGAAGAGAAAATAAAATTACAACTGACTAATATTATATGTATAGTAATTCTCTTAATTTAGAGTTGTATACCAAAGAAGAAAATAACAGGGCTAGCAGGAAAGCTTGTAGCAGGAAAGTTTGACATTCTTCCTTCATCAGAGCCTTCTAATCAGAACTAATTATTGTTTGTGTAAGGTCCGACTAACGATCATGTATTTCTTTGACAGACCGCAGAAGCTCAGCACAGGGATTTCATATTTTCAGTCCAGCTGTAAGGACGCCGAGGAAGTCACATATTGCAGTATGAGTAAGTATTTCCTTCAGGACATATATGCGCATCAAAAATATGGAAGAGGATATACATGGAGAAGTTATATTTTTTCATTCCCATTTGCGAAGTATGATCAGCTTTAACTTTTTTTGGGGGGCTGAATTTTCTTTATTTGAGGTTATAATTTAGTGCATAATCTTTGGAGCTGAGATTAAAGAACTGTGTATAACCAGGATTAAATGAAATGTCCTACTACACAATTTGTTTAGAGTTTTTCCGGAGTCTCATAGCTGTACGTTGACAGCTTTATAACAAGATAAATAACCATTATGAAAACCAATGAAGAGATGTACACAACAACCTACATGAATATGAATTATGACGTTTTGTCACGACATAACGTTTCAGTTAAGAGTCAACTAGGTTTAGTGGACTGAGTGGGGTGAAATAAATAGTTCTGTGCACTTTTCAAGTTATATATTAAAAACAATAAAAACTTCTTGGCATAAAATATTTACAGGTAACAAATCTAGTAGTTTCACTATGGTCCAGTTTGAATAGCCACAACTCAGTCACATTTAGCACGAGACACTAGATATTTTCTTTTGCATTTATAACTTTAGCACTCGCAATCCGGTTAACTATTTTCACTGACTCAACATATTTTATAAAACCATCTGGTATTTTTTTATACCGCCAGGTTATCATATTTGATAGCGAACGACTCACGAGTACGTGATTCGCCGCTACATCACCTCCTCCCAATGACTCAGTCGCGGAAGCGAACAGGAGGACGAATCATTCGGCCCAGACGGGTTCGTTGCTCCTCTGTAGAGTGCTCTTCCGCGGCAGAGTCATTAGAAATTGGTGCAGTAGGTGGTGTAGTGCCTGGTGGACAGGTGCTGGAGTCCTTGTCGTCCTGCAGCAGGTACGCCGGTTTCAGTCTGTCGATTGTCACCGTCCGAGGTCCTCCAGGCAGCTGGATGCTGAAGGTCTTGTCGGTTCGGCTGAGCACTTCATGTGGCCCGGTGTAAGGTGGAGTCAAAGGGCGATGGACAGTGTCATCTCTGAGGAAGACATGTGTGCAGGTCTGCAGATCGCGATGCACGAAGGTCTTCGCAGATGATGGTCTGTAGGCTGCTGGGCGTAGCTGCTCCATATACTCCCTAAGTTGGCGGATAAAATCCTCGTTGCTCTCGGGTTGCCTGGACTTTTCCAGAAGTTCGCCAGGCAGACGAAGTGGTTGTCCATATGTCATCTCAGCTGCGCTAGCGACGTTATCGTCGCGGATAGCGGCTCGAAGTCCAAGCAGCACCAATGGTAGCCTGAGAGTCCAGTTATTTACGTCCAACTGAGCGGTCAAGGCGGCCTTCAAGGTGCGGTGCCAGCGTTCCACACACCCGTTGGCTTGAGGGTGGTATGATGTGGTTCTAATTCGTTGGAAACCATGGTGCCTCCTAAATGTTGGAGGTCACGCAAAAAATGCGATGGTTTACGGTCTCCCAGGCGATGGTCCTCTAATAACTTCCTGATACGGACGTTATCAGATTCACCGAAACTACCAATTAATCTGTTTTTGAGAATCTCATAAGCGTTTTCCGTTGGAGGAGACCTAACCAGGTCTATTACATCTCGGACAGCTTCCCTATCCAGTTGTGCGACAACGAATCTGAATCGCTTAATTGAATTGCGGATATCATAAAGAGCAAAAACAGCTTCGCATTGTAGGAAAAAAATTTCCGGGTCGTATTTACAAAAAGCCGGAGGCTGGGCTTTGATTGTTGCAGCTGAAGTAGCTTCGACCTGCTGTGGCATCTGCACTGGGTCTAACCTGTGTGAAGTTTCCCCGTCCACTGTAAAAATGTCAAAGAAATCTGAGTTGGACATGATGAAAAAAATGTACTACTCACGCAGCGTAGAGATCACGTCGAAGCGTAGAGATCGCGTCGGGGTCACCAATTTAGTGGACTGAGTGGGGTGAAATAAATAGTTCTGTGCACGTTTTAAGTTGTATATTAAAAACAATAAAAACTTCTTGGCATAAAATATTTACAGGTAACAAATCTAGTAGTTTCACTATGGTCCAGTTTGAATAGCCACAACTCAGTCACAGTTAGCACGAGACACTAGATATTTTCTTTTGCATTTATAACTTTAGCACTCGCAATCCGGTTAACTATTTTCACTGACTCAACATATTTTATAAAACCATCTGGTATTTTTTTATACCGCCAGGTTATCATATTTGATAGCGAACGACTCACGAGTACGTGATTCGCCGCTACATAGGTAATGGACTGTTGACTCGCTATAGAGGGCTTGAACCTGTTGTTTAACGTGACATCTGCGTCGTGCTATTCCAGGGGTCATGGAAGTACGGACTGTTGTGGATCACAAATCAATATTTCACCTGACTTACGACGGGCTCTCACTGAGCTCATGTCGGTCTAGTGTAAGTCCTTGTAATCATGAAATAGTGAGTGATACTGCATCTAGTTGGTGCATTCTACGCTTGCATTGATACCAAAATTCCACGATCGACTTATAAACCAAACAACCTGAATAATGAGTGAAGAAAATAAATTGAGGCCAGGCTATAAATCAAATTTATGAATACATGAACCTATGTTAAATTTATAAAGGGAAATCATGAGTTCTACTGTTAGATATTTATTAACGTCCATTTTATGCAACTAAGGCTAATTTGGACGGTTATCTATAGGTTACCGTCCTTTTTCAGCCAAAGTGGGACAAAGAATTTTATTTTATGAGTTCGTCACTAATTAAATCCCAATGGGCAGGTAAGACTGGAACTCACAACTCTAGGTTAAGTGAGATTAAAACCAACGCTAACTTAACCGACATAAAAATGAATAAAATACAATTGAATTGAAACTGAGGTTAATAATTTCCCCTCCTTTCAGTGGAGAATAAAATAAGCTATTCTTCATTAAAATATTCATTGGGAAAAATTAATTTTTCAAATCAACAGTTTAACTTCAATAAGTGCTTAAACGTCTTATGAACACATATATTTAATATAGGCTAAGGGAAACGATTAAACTACTTAGAAGCTCATAGGATATTGCGGAATCTATTTATTTATAATTCGTAAATACATTAAGTACATTCCATTTTAAATGGTTCATAAAGAATTTTACTTGAACATAATTTAAATCTCTTGTTATTCTTAGAGCATTATCATTTTTTGGCTTTTTAACTGAAATATTTTAGTATTGTGTGGTTGTCCAACCAACCTATAGGACACATTTGTGAGTTTTATCTTGTAGAAATGAACTCGCAGATTCCATGATTCTTAATAGTTATTTCTTCTCGTTCAAAGAACTAAATAGCTCTCAACTAAATAGCTAGAACTAAATCTCATAAATTAAACCTTAAAACAAAAAAATATAATGAGAAAAATTGATTGATGCAGGATGAGGTAAATTAAGGCTCTGTATAAACGAAATTTATGTTTAATCTTACCTTAAAGGCTGATTGCAATAAAGTTCCAGTTACACAAGGCTTTTTGAATTAAACATAGCCCTTAGAAAATTTTTTTCTAGTGAAAGTTTGTTATGAGATTTAATATTTTTTTCATTATTAAGAGCGTGAAAGTTAATAGATTCATAAATTTCATTTTTTAAACGTATTGGCCCGCCAGAAGTACAGCGGGAGCGGAAAAAAAAACGTTCCAGCCTTTGTCCCTGATACCTTGAGCTGCACTAACCATTCTGTAAAAATCAATTAGGCCTTGATTGATAAAGGCATGGGCTCCGTTTCTCTGAAATACTTTACATTTCTTTTTACTGTGCATTAAATAATATAACTCTCTTCAAATATTACTTTCGTTAATTATTCATTACGCCTAGCTGATGTTGGAAATTGTGCAACATTACTGACTTGCTCCTTTTAGCAGAGTTCCCTTAAATTCGAAATATCTTTCTTTATTACTATTCGTCGGATCGAAAAATTGTATAGAGGCAGTTTTTAGCCTTCAGCAAACCCCCACTTCTACTCATGCTATATTAACAATAAGCTACTCTATTATGAACCACTTCATTGCAAGGTTAAATATCAAATATTGTTTTCATTGAACGTTTACTTTGTGAGATATATGCAAATACGTTATGTTGACCCCCCCCCCTTCTTTTGTTCTTTTATTACTAAAATTTGATTGATTGAGATAAGACTGATTCTGATTCATCACAAATTACAGCACTAGCTTTAGTAAATTGTTTTCAATAAAATTAATATGTTATATTCAAATATATTCCATTAGTTGTTTGTCTTTCTGGTCTGTCTATGCAGCACTACGAGGTTGGCTTGCCTGCTTGTTTACAATTCAGCCTTGTATTGTACATTTACTGAGCATTCACGGTAGTGTTACCTGTATGTATATTTATCTATTGTAAACCTTCACGTGGGAAATCTGCTTAGTTTTTGCAGCCCTTGCGTGACGGACTTTTTTTCCCTGAGATTACTACAAATGCATTGCATTAATAAAAAGTATTAATTTTTTTTACATATTAGTAGATTTCCCTTAGGGGAAATCAGCTATTGAGGTAGTACTCATGACGTGATATTCGAAAGTCTTTTCCTCAAATGTCCATCAATCCTTCCAAGGAGATGAGGTTCGTTCAAAACTGTATATATACATATGTCTGTTAACGCTCTATCGGTCGCAAATTTGTTTGATCGTTATCAAACTCGATATGTAAAAGTTTTATGTAAAAAGAAAGAACAATTTCGGTAATAGCTGAAATCGGACTAGTGAGACAGGTAGGGCTTTAGAGGGAGATATTTTTGAATCTTTGAAATATCTCCGTTATTACACGTCTGATCGAAAAAATGTGTTAAAGAGTAAATACCAGATATTGTTCTCATTGAACTTTGAGGTTTCGGGATAAAAGCAAATACGTGGCACACGTGGGAAATTACTAAGTAAACGCAGCCCCTACGCGACGGATTTTATAAATTTTAATAGGCCAGTTATAAAGCAAGAATTGGTTTAACCTATTACCTTTATATACACTAAGGTAAATAATACGGCAGCCTCTCTGGGCTGGATGAACTGAACAGAATTCCCTCATTGATGTTCTTACATGCATCTTGGATTCCAGATACGTATTACATTCCAGCCCCTATTTCTTTATTGTAGGAACCCAATGCAAATAATTATTGAAAATATATCAGATATGAGATTAGTCTGCGCTGTAATACATTAAAGTGATAAATCCACTGAAAAGAGTTGAAATAAACACTCTTACTAATGGACATATTTATGATTTAGCATTTGACCCCCCCCCCCATCTCCAACACCTCCCTGCAAATTTGATTATCTATAATATAATATTGATTATAATGATATTTTTTAGTTATCAGCCTTCAATGAAACCACTCCTACTTATGTCAAATTAAAAATAAGCTGTTATTTTACGAACCGTTTCATTCGATGCTTAATTACCATTAATATTGTATTTATTGAACTTTTACTGTGTGATATATGTGCAAATACTTTCGGAGTGACTTCATCATTTAAGATCTTATATCCTTATCTAATATTATTTCATCAACTCTATAATCTACATTCAACCGTTTCATGAAAAACTAAAGATAATATAAGGCAAAGGCTAAAATAGGCTTTAAGGGCGGGAGTGGTATAATTAAAAATAAGAATAGCTTGGGAAATATGACGGTTTGAAAAATATTATTTAACCAATTTTGTTGGAATTGTAATTTTCTATTGCTTTATACATGTTTTCTCTACCAAGTCTCTTGGCTACGTATTTGTAAATATAATCCAATAAAGTATCAATCTATCTATTTGTTTTCTCTGACTGAAAAATTAACGGTATTACGAGTACTTTTATTAGCTTCAGCCTTTTGTGAATCGTCACATCTCCTCATCTGTAAATATTTCTGTTACCATGAGTTGGATTGAAAAATATTCTAGCTTAAGTCTTGTTTACCAATTGATGCTCTATAATTTGTGATCTATACATTTTTTTCTTAACTCAAGTATTAAGAGAGCTATTCGCACTTTCTTGGTTTCAGCCTCCAGTAAACCCTCATTTCTACTAATCAGAGTTTTACTTAGAAGTACGAGTATATTGTGTTGAGTTCAACTGGTGACATACCAGCTAGTTAGAAATCTACATAGATTACGCATACCCCGCGTGATAGACATTTTAGATACTTAGTCCAACTACGTAAGTGTTTTTTTTTTTTTTTTTTTTTTTTTTTTTTTTTGTTTTTTTTAATATAATTGTAATAAGAAATCGTCTGATAATCTATAATGGAGTATAAATATGACTGGCATGATTGGACTTGGATAGGAATGCTGATTGAAACTCGCAACTATTCTAGGATTCCACTCTCCCACCCCTTATTACCATTTAGCTTAATTAGTCGGAATTAGCGCACCAACGCATTCAACAATTTGTCAGCTGATCCTGGACTGAGCTATATTTCGCCTTAGTGCTGACTAGCAAAAAAAAAACGTATTTAAAGTTTCACTTTTCACTATACCCAGAGTCAGTGTGAGGTGCTAAGAGGCTGAGTGATGATATTTATTTTTGACAAGACTCTACTATGCTAAATATTAGCAGATTTCCCTTAAGGAAAATCAGCTATTGAGGTTGTACTCATGACGGAATTTTCGACATTTTTCTTCAAATGTCCATCGATCCTACCTAGTAGATGACGAAAATGAGGTCCGTTCAAAACTGTATATCTATATATATATAAAATTGTAACCTCTGTCTGTACATTGATTTTTTTCGCGAAATTTCACGAT
Organism: Riptortus pedestris; assembly: GCA_019009955.1. NCBI lineage: Eukaryota > Metazoa > Arthropoda > Insecta > Hemiptera > Alydidae > Riptortus > Riptortus pedestris. Next base: position 68,172,576 of record CM032231.1, read on the forward strand.
AACTTTTCGTTTCACATGTCATAGACACCATATCTGCATTTTGTTTCTTTCGTGTATGTTTGTTTGTTTGTTTGTTTGTTTGTTTGTTTGTTTGTTACCTTTTCACGCATAAACGGCTGAACCGAATTTTATGAAACTTGGTATGTATATTACTACTAACCCAACTTAGACTTTAGGCTATGTTAATATTCTCTGAGACGAACAGGAGTAGGGGTTATAAGGCAGGCCTGAAATTAATAATAGATATATTTCGTTTCCTATTGCATTTTCGGCAATTATGCACATAACAAAAGTTGTTTAATTTGTTATTTAGAGTAACTTTTTTTATATACACTTTTGTCGTATACCTAAGTATAAAGGCGTTATACTCTAAAAATGATAGCGGAAGTCAACAATTTTATTTGGCACAAAAGACTCAACCGAACTAAACCAAACTCGGTATGTAAATTAGCACTAACGTCTTCCTTATAATAAGCCATACTAACATTTCTAGGGACGGGCAGGAGTGGGGGTTATAAGGGAGGCCTGAAATTAAAAATAGTGATATTTCGTTTCCTATTGGGGTTTTGGCAAATATGGACATAACAAAAGTGGTTTATTTTGTTATTTAGAAAAACTTTTGTCATACACACTTTTTTCGTATACCTAATTTTAAAGGCGTTATACGCCAAAAAGAGATAGCAGAAGTCAACAATTTTATTTGGCACAAGAGACTGTACCGAACTAAACCAAACTCGGTATGTGAATTAGCACTAACGTCTGTCTTATAATAAGCCACACTAACATTTCTAGGGACGGGGAGGAGTGGGGGTTATAAGGGAGGCCTGAAATTAAAAATAGTGATATTTCGTTTCCTATTGGGGTTTTGGCAAATATGCACATAACAAAAGTGGTTTATTTTGTTGTTTAGAAAACATTTGTCATACACACTTTTTTCGTATACCTAATTATAAAGGCGTTATACGCCAAAAAGAGATAGCAGAAGTCAACAATTTTATTTGGCACAAAAGACTGTACCGAACTAAACCAAACTCGGTATGTGAATTTGCACTAACGTCTTCCTTATAATAAGCCATACTAACATTTCTAGGGACGGACAGGAGTGGGGGTTATAAGGGAGGCCTGAAATTAAAAATAGTGATATTGCGTTTCCTATTGGGGTTTCGGCAAATATGCACATAAGAAAGTTGCTTATTTTATTATTTAGAGAAATTTGCTCAACAATTCTTTGGAACTACCAGGTAACTCACCGGGAAAAATTAATTCAAATGTATGATAATATTTTGTGCTTAATAATTCAAATCTATGAATAATGCACATGAAACGGGAAATATGACAATATGGAGAACATTGAAGTCTTACATAAAGAAATAATTTTATTATTAACAAATCCACAGAAACGACGGGTATTTAAACTAATCACTGGGACGGGTAAATGTCAAAATATTGTGCAAAGTAAAGCCTTGCCAAAAAAATACCATCACCATTCAGCCTCAAATGAATTCCCGAGCGAAGCCGGGTATCTGAGCTAGTATATATATATATATATATATATATATATATATATATATATATATATATATATAATAGCTCAGATACCCGGCTTCGCCCGGGAAATCATTTGAGGCTGAATGGTGACAGTATTTTTTAGCAGGCTTTACATTGCACAATATTTTGACATTTACCCGTCCCAGTGTTTAGGATTGATACCCGTCGTTGCCGTGGATTTGCTAATAATAGAATATTTGTTCGATAAGGCTTCACTGTCTTCGATATTTTTATATTTCCCGTCTCTTATACATGTAAATATGGTGAATTTTTATTTCAGGCCTCCCTTATAACCCCCCTCCCGTTCCAACCTAAAAATTTTAATATAACTTATAATCATGGAAGAATTAATGCTAATTGACATACCGACCTTTGTTAAGTTCGGTTCAGCCATTAGTGCCCAATAAAATTGTTGGCTTCCGCTTTAGTTTTTAACGTATATCTCGTTTATACTTTGTTATACAGCAAAAGTGAATTTAACCCAAGTTACTCCAAATAACAAAATAAACAACTTTTGTTATGTTTATATTTGCGGAAAACCAATATGAAACGAAATATCGCTATTTTTAATTTCAGGCTTCCCTTATAACCCCCACTCCTGCCCGTCCATAGAAATGTTGGTATGGCTTATTATAATGAAGGTTTTATTTAGTTCGGTTGAGTCATTTCTGGCAAATAATATTGTTGACTCCCGCTATAATTTTTAGCGTATAACGCATTTAAACTTCGGTATACGACAAAAGTGTATATAACAAAAGTTACTCTAAATAACAAAATAAACAACTTTTGTTATGTGCATATTTGCCGAAAAAAACAATAGAAAACGAAATATCGCTATTTTTAATTTCAGGCTTCCCTTATAACCCCCACTCCTGTTCGCCTCAGAGAAAATTAATATAGCCTAAAGTCTAAGTTGGGTTAGTAGTAATATACATACCAAGTTTCATAAAATTCGGTTCAGCCGTTTATGCGTGAAAAGGTAACAAACAAACAAACAAACAAACAAACATACACGAAAGAAACAAAATGCAGATATGGTGTCTATGACATGTGAAACGAAAAGTTATCGTGGAATTTCGCGAAAAAAATCAATGTACAGACAGAGGTTACAATTTTATATATATATATATATATATATATATATATATATATATATATATATATATATATATACTAGCTCAGATACCCGGCTTCGCCCGGGAAATCATTTGATGCTGAATGGTGCCAGTATTTTTTAGCAGGCTTTACATTGCACAATATTTTGACATTTACCCGTCCCAGTGTTTAGGATTGATACCCGTCGTTGCCTTGGATTTGCTAATAATAGAATATTTGTTCGATAAGACTTCACTGTCTTCGATATTTTTATATTTCCCGTCTCTTATACATGTAAATAAGGTGAATTTTTATTTCAGGCCTTCCTTATAACCCCCCTCTCGTTCGAACCTAAAAATCTTAATATAACTTATAATCATGGAAGAATTAATGCTAATTGACATACCGAGCTTTGTTAAGTTCGTTAGTGCCCAATAAAATTGTTGGCTCCCGCTAAAGTTTTAACGTATAACTCATTTATACTTAGGTATACGACAAAAGTGTATATAAAAAAGTTACTTCAAATAACAAAATAAACAACTTTTGTTATGTTTATATTTGCGGAAAATCCAATAGGAAACGAAATATCACTATTTTTAATTTCAGGCCTCCCTTATAACCCCCACTCCTACCCGTCCCTAGAAATGTTGGCATGGCTTATTACAATGAAGGCGCTAGTGCTAATGCACATACCGAGTTTTATTTAGTTCGGTTGAGTCTTTTTTGGCAAGTAATATTGTTGACTCCCGCTATAATTTTTAGCGTATAACGCATTTAAACTTCGGTATACGACAAAAGTGTATATAACAAAAGTTACTCTAAATAACAAAATAAACAACTTTTGTTATGTGCATATTTGCTGAAAAACCAATAGAAATCGAAATAACGCTATTTTTAATTTCAGGCTTTCCTTATAACCCCCACTCCTGTTCGCCTCAGAGAAAATTAATATAGCCTAAAGTCTAAGTTGGGTTAGTAGTAATATACATACCAAGTTTCATAAAATTCGGTTCAGCCGTTTATGCGTGAAAATGTAACAAACAAACAAACAAACATACAGACACGAAAGAAACAAAATGCAGTTATGGTGTCTATGGCATGTGAAACGAAAAGTTATCGTGAAATTTCGCGAAAAAAATCAATGTACAGACAGAGGTTACAATTTTATATATATATATATATATATATATATATATATATATATATATATATCATCTATATTGAACATATTTCCTGCCAAAAATGAATATATTAAAAACCAGAAATGCTCTTATAGTTTATATTTCTATTAGACATAAATAAGAAAGTTATAGGGAAAATAAATAAATAAATGAGGCGGCGACCGAGATTTATAAGCTCACTAATCCGAATCATACTTACAACTATCATATAAGACTAAAACATAACATCTTTTGTCATAATATGCATTTATTAAAAACACTTAAATAAGCACTAATAAAATTAATGACTCCCGCTATGGTTTTAGCGTATATGCCGTGTTAACTTCATTTACGGCAAAAGTGAATACAATAAAAGTTACTTTAAATAACAAAAGTAAACAACTTTTGCTATGTGCACGTTTGCCGAAAAGAAAATAGAAAATGAAAATTGCGAAGTTTTATCTCAGGCCTGTCTTATAACCCTCACTCCCGTTTGAACCTAAACATTTTAATATAGTTTATAATCATGGAAGAATTAATGCTAATTCGCATACCAAGTTTTGTTAAATTCGGTTCAATCGTTTGAGCTCAACAAAATTGTTGGCTTCCGCTTTAGTTTTTAACGTATATCTCGTTTATACTTTGTTATACAGCAAAAGTGAATTTAACCCAAGTTACTTTAAGTAACAAAATAAACAACTTTTGTCATGTACATATTTGCAGAAAAACCAGTAGAAAAAGAAATATCGCTATTTTTAATTTCAGGCCTCCCTTATAACCCCAACTCCTCCTCGTCCCTAGAAATATTGGTATGGCTTATGATAATTAAGGCGTCAGAGATAATACACATACCGAGTTTTATTTAGTTCGGTTGATTCTTTTGTGCCAAATAATATTGTTGACACCCGCTATAATTTTTAGCGTATAACGCCTTTATAATTCGGTATTCGACGATAGTGTATATAACAAAAGTTTCTCTAAATAACAAAATAAACAACTTTTGTTATGTGCATATTTGCCGAAACCCCAATAGGAAACGAAATATCACTATTTTTAATTTCAGGCCTCTCTTATAACCCCCACTCCTGCCCGTCCCTAGAAATGTTTGTATGGCTTATTATAAGGAAGGCGTTAGTGCTAATACACATACCGAGTTTTATTTAGTTCGGTTGAATTTTTGTGCCAAATAAAATTGTTGACTCCCGCTATAATTTTTAGCGTATAACGCCTTTATAGTTCGGTATACGAAAAAGTGTATATAACAAAAGTTACTCTAAATAACAAAATAAACAACGTTTGTTATATGCATATTTGCCAAAAAACCAATAGGAAACGAAATATCCCTATTTTTAGTTTCAGGCCTCTGTTATAACCCCCACTCCTGTTCGTCTCAGAGAACATTAATATAGCCTAAAGTCTAAGTTGGGTTAGTAGTAATATACATACTAAGTTTCATAAAATTCGGTTCAGCCGTTTATGCGTGAAAAGGTAACAAACAAACAAACAGACACCAAAGAAACAAAATGCAGTTATGGTGTCTATGACATGTGCAACGAAAAGTTATCATGAAATTTCGAGAAAAAAATCAATGTACAGACAGTGGTTACAATTTTATATATATATACTAGCTCAGATACCCGGCTTCGCCCGGGAATTCATTTGAGGCTGAATGGCGATGGTATTTTTTCGGCGAGGCATTACTTTGCACACTATTTTGACATTTACCTGTCCCAGTGTTTAGAGTTAATACCCGTCGTTTTTGTGGATTTGTTAATAATAAAATTTGTAAATTCAGGCCTCCCTTATAACCGCCACTCCTGCCCGTTCCTAGAAATGTTAGTATGGCTTATTATAAGGAAGGTGTTAGTGCTAATGCACATACCGAGTGTTTTATTTAGTTCGGTTGAGTCTTTTGTGCCAAATAAAATTGTTGGCTCCCGCTATCATTTTTAGCGTATAACGCCTTTATACTTCGGTATACGACGATATTGTATATAACAAAAGTTTCTCTAAATAACAAAATAAACAACTTTTGTTATGTACATATTTGCCGAAACCCTAATAGGAAACGAAATATCACTATTTTTAATTTCAGACCTCCCTTATAACCCCCACTCCTGCCCGTCCCTAGAAATGTTAGTATAGCTTATTATAAGGAAGGCGCTAGTGCTAACTCACATACCGAGTTTGGTTTAGTTCGGTTGAGTTTTTTGGGCCAAATAAAATTGTTGACTTCCGCAGTAGTTTTTAACGTATAACTCATTTATGCTTAGGTATACGACAAAAGTTTATATAACAAAAGTTACTTTAAATAACAAAATAAACAACTTTTGTTATGTGCATAATTGCTGAAAAGCCAATAGGAAACGAAATATCGCTATTTTTAATTTCAGCCCTTCCTCATAACCCCCACTCTTGTTCGTCTCAGAGAATATTAACCTAGCTTAAAGTCTAAGTTGGGCTAGTAGTAATATACATACCAAGTTTCATAAAATTCGGTTCAGCCGTTTATGCGTGAAAAGCTAACAAACAAACAAATAAACAAACAAATAAACAAACAAACAAACATACAGACACGAAAGAAACAAAATGCAGTTATGGTGTCTATGGCATGTGAAACGAAAAGTTATCGTGAAATTTCGCGAAAAAAATCAATGTACAGACAGAGGTTACAATTTTATATATATATATATATATATATGTATATAATATATATATATATATATATATATATATATATATATATATATACATATCATGAGTACAACCTCAATAGCTGATTTCCCTTAAGGGAAATCTGCTAATAATGAAGTAAATAAAGTTCAGATAATTCAATATTTTACAGGACCTGTGATCCAACGAAAAAGAAAAAAAAAATAGAGATCTATGAACATTGAAAGAAGAGCCCAACTCTGATAACTAGTAATTATGATCTTACTAATCATTCGTCCGATTTGGAAACAGAAAGTTGTCTCTACTGATGATAAACGGAGTTCTGTGAAGTTGGCAATCCTGCCGTTAGACGATATTTCATGGACGTCATTGAAGTCGAAACTTATTACTGTCAGAGATATTTATAAAGAAACTCTCAAAATGTCTAATGATATCATAGTTAATGGTAATTCAGCTATCGTAAAGGCAACAATGAAGAAACATTATGTGACCATTCATTGTTAAATTTGGTAAATGTTGTGATATTTAATCTACTTTACTGGATGGCACCACTATCTTTCCAAATGATATATTTATTTATTTAATTAATGCCCAAGTTATGCTTTTTTAATCAAGGCGGGCTTTCTGAAGGTTTTCACACTCTTTTAAGCAGATTTTCCTTAAGGGAAATCAGCTATTGAGATCGTGCTCATGACGCGATTTTCGAAATTTCTCAAACGTCCATCGATCCTACCCTGAAGATGACGAAAATGAGGTCCGTTCATAATTATATATATATATATATATATATATATATATATATATATATATATATATGTGTGTGTGTGTGTGTGTGTGTGTGTGTGTGTGTGTGTGTGTGTGTCTGTTACCGCTCTAGCGGTCGCAATTTTTGTTTGATCGTTACCAAACTCGATATTTAATCGTGTTATGTAAAAACACACAGTTAAGTTCGTTAGTGGCTGAAATCGCACCAGTGGGAGGGGGGGGGGTTAGAGGTGGGATTTTCAAAAAATCGACATATCTCCATTACTATAGGTCGGATCGAAAACGTATATAGAACCAATCTTATTGCAAATTAAATTTACTATAAATATTGTTATATACATTTACCATATCTTGAATATTAACCGAGATATTTGCATTTATATTAAGTGTACGAGGATAACGGACGTGATGTGATTGGCTCGTGACGGTTCTCGCCTAAGTTTCCGGATTAGTTCGGCCGTTTCCGTAACTGTTCGGTTGTTAACAGTATGAAGATTTCTCTATTGTAAAACTTCACGTGGGAAATCTGCTTAGTTTACGCACCCCCTGCGTGACGGAGTTTTTTATTGGGATGTTACACTGGATTCGAACCCATTCCTCTACTTAGCCCAAGGAACTTAGGACCCTGCTTTGAAATCACAGTCATAAAAGTAAATCGTATTTATGCAAATATGAGACTACGGCAATGGTTTCTAAACGTTTTTGATTACGAGAGACAATAGCTTTGAGATTATTAAGACCAATTACTCGATTCTACTGAAATTTTGTGAATGTTGTAACATTCCGCTCTAATCTAATTTACTTCTGTTGAGTTAATTGGAGGAAATTGATACAGCTCTTTTATTCATTTTAAATGTAGCTGAATTATCTATTAAACCAATTTAATTTAATTAATTTCGCCAGTATAATGCCATTTTAAATTCCTTGTACGAAGTAAAGGAAGTATTGACCCCTTTTATCGAGTCGCCTCTCAACCTTGGAATCACCCGAGAGGGTTCGGCAGGTACTTTGAACCCATACTTTTAGCATGAAGGATATTATAACCGGCCCAGGGTTTATGCATACGTTTTTTATTATTTATTTATTTATTAACGTCCACATTTTGCAACTTAGGCTAATCGGGACGGGTTATCTACAGGTTACCACCCTTTTCTAGCCAGTGTGGGATTTTAGGACGTTATTTAATGAATTTCGTCACTAAATAATTTCCATTGCCCAGGCGAGAATTGAACTCGCCACTCTAGGTTTACCATGTGAGATAAAGGTCAACGCTTTAACTCGCATGGCTAACCTGAGCCCCTCGTTTTTTATTATATTCCAGTTAAATGCTTAAAACGATATTTACAATTTAGTTAATAATTCCAACAATTGAAGATGATAATTACGTCTTAATAGCTCTGTTTCATAACTTCTTGGCGTATTATCTTTGTTTATTTCGTTGCTGGCCAGAAAAACACCACTTTCTGATGATACTTATATTATGTTTCTATTATAAAAACCCATTGAGTCTCCAGTATGCTTAATTGAAATAACCATGAATTTTCTCCAAAGATTTTGATTCTCAAAATGACTCTATACTCTTTGGTATAGTCAATGAGGAGAAATGCTTCAATGACAACAGATAACCTTTCACGTTTTCTATATAAAGAAGCTTAAAGAAGTAAGCAATACTTGAAGAAATTTAGCTTTAGATGAAACTTATGTCAGCTCTGCACCAAGCCAGAACTTCCACTGAACCGTGTGTAGAAATCTCATTTTTGTGACTTGTAGGAAGGCTTGACAAACAATTGAAGATATTTCTACAACAACTTCATGAGTCCTTAATGGGAAAACTGGTCAAAGTAAAGAAACTATGGACCTTCTGTAAATAAGAAACACAATTCTGTTTCTTATGCAACTTCACTGAAGTTACATTCCAAATGAGTTACATCTGAGTGTAGACATCTATTTTCTCCTCTAGTGTGGATTATTTGCATACTGTTAATGCCACTCAGTCATCTTCTAAAGCATATTCTGGTTCCCTTACCAGCCCTTCATACCGACTGGCATATAAAGATCCCGATGGTCGTTTCCGATTGGCCAACTTGATTGATTTTCATCACCAATTACAGTTGAATGTGGTTTGATGTAAAAGTAGCACTTACTTTGCACCCCTAATAATAAAAATATATAAGGTCATCAAAGTAAGCCAATTATTCCTGTGTTAATCTCCTGAAGCTTAAACCTTCTTTCACATTGTTTGCTACCAGAACGGTCTTGGCATAATTTGGGATTAGTTCTACTTTCCCAATATGGTTTTAATTTTTATCACTATTCGTAATCCCTCAGGTTTTCCTAAAATCAATTCAAATGATTAAAGTAATCCGAGGCTTCCTTTATGAGAAATATGCCAACGAATAAAAAGAGATGGGAGTGGACTGTAATAAAAAACTGTACCATAATTTATGAATAAATATATATCCATACTATATTTTAGTAACTACAATTAAATTTGCCTGAAGGCCAATGGCAAATATGGTTAATATAAGATAACGCCTTACCGTAGAGAAGTGGACGATCAGAAATTGGGCTTCATGGCCGGAGACCCCGTGGCTGGTCTCATTTCGTTCTAGACATATATGATTGTTATAAAATGATGTAGCTCATTCATTGCCTTTCCGCGCTGTACCCTTTTCCTGCCCACACTCACCACAGAAACATTTTCTCCATGGCGACATTTTCTCCATTTCAGTTTCGGTCTGGTTCCCGGCCGGAGAGGTGCTATTGAGCTCCCGCTCGTCATTCTTCTCACCCTATCCTCGTAAGTAAACTATACATAATTTTGTAACTAACACAACTAACCGTCCTATAATTTCCTTAACCATAACCGTCAATATCTTTTAAAAAAAAATAAAAAAAAAAAAAATAAATAAATAAAAAAAAAAAAAAAAAAAAAAATGGCCAACAAGAAAAGGAAATTAGACTTTCATACGGATCCTCCCGATCTTACCGGATTCCCAGAGCACCTGCACGCTAAGCGCATGAGCAGGAAAATCCCTGACTCTTCTTCCTTTTTTTCCCAGGGCTCTGCCCCGTATCTGGGCCCCTTCTCTTTCGTTCCCAAGTACCTGGTTGTTTCCAGGAGGGGAGAAGGTGACCTTAAAAGGGTATCCCCCTTCCTGGTATACAGAGACTTAAAGAAGGTAGTAGGGGAGTGCAGGAGCCTGAAGAAGCTGAGAGATGGTACCATTTTGATAGAAACGAAGGAACCTTTACAATCGAATAAACTATTAGACTGCAAATCCCTCTTCGGCGTCGATATAGACGTTACTCCCCATAAAAGTTTAAATTCCTCGAAGGGGACAATAACGTGGTTCGATCTGGAATACGAAACTGTTGAGAACATTCAGAAAGAATTAGAAGGGCAGGGAGTAACCAACGTTGAAAGAGTTTCATATTATCGGAGCGGTAACGTACACCTCACTAATAAATACATTCTTACTTTCGGGAGCCCTTTGCCCCCTAAGGAAATTAAAGTAGCCTATAGAATACTACCAGTCGAACTTTACGTCACGCCTCCACTTCGCTGCAACAAATGTTTTTTCTTTGGGCATACTGCGAAACGTTGTAACAAGCAAGCAGTGTGCAGGAACTGTAGCGAAGCGAGGCACAAGGGCCAATGCTCGAGACCAGCTAAATGCAATGTTTGTAAGGGGCTTCGCCCATCTTGGTATCGGCAGTGCCCTAAATACCAGGAAGAATACGAAATAGCAATAATAATAGCTAAGAGTAAAATTCCGTATCATCAAGCAAGAACAATCTATATTAATTCGTTTCCTCGAGCAACAAAGAGTTCATATTCTGAAGTTGCCAGAGATAAGACTTATAATACTACAAGTACTCAGACAGATTTAATCCATATTATAAACAATGAGGGAGAGGAGGGGAAGGCGCTGGGCTCCGACGGCGTCCGAGGCCTCCCGACCTTGCCCGAGCCATCCCTACCTCCTAGTGGGGCCGAGGATACTCGTAGCGAGCCGAGAGTAACCGAGGATGCCCCTCTCCCCAGTGACCTGCCTCTATCTATCCCCCCTCCGTCCACCCAACCCCAACATCCAAGGAGCGAGCTGATTACTCCTGATAACAGCCAGCCTGCTCCTACCTCCACCGCGCTGCCTGTGCCCGCAGCTGAGAGTATTTCTAACACTGCATCTAATCCTATGCAACCTTCCGCTAATCCCTCCGTCCCTTTAACTCCCTCATCTAAATCCTCGACCCAACGAAGCGGCGGTCAGAGATTATCTTCTATCCCTCGCCGCCTCTCCTATGACAAACCTGGAACCCCCCCACTGTCCCTCTACTCTTCCCCGCCCAGTTTCTCCCATACCCCAACTCACTTATCCCCTAGCGAAGGTACCCCATCAAAAGCTATAATGAATAAAACATTACATGAGCAGCCTACGGGTGGAATGAAAACTAGAGCCACGGGTAAGGAAAAAAAGTAAAATGATACAGTTAATATTATTAAATATTAAATTAATTAATATTATTCTAATGGGGAATAACTACTACAATTTTATAAATATCAAATCAAGCAATAATGTTTCAGGAGGTAACACGGGTGCCAATCTCAGTGCATCATTTAAACTTATTCCCGGCTTTATTATGGGTTTTTTTCTACGGCTGATGACTAATTGTAGTCTCTTAATCTCACTCAACGGCACCAATCACCAACACTCTGAATCTTTCTATTGGGTGCACCAGTTTTATTACATCATAACTATGTTAGAGCTAATGTTACATAATATAATGCTGGGAACTAATGGTTCAGCCAGCCAACCCCCGAGTGGGGAATCCCAGGCACACCGGCTTTCTTCCTGCACCTGCGCAAGAGACTCAAGCAATAGGTTCCAGCTGTGTAATGCTCTAAATTTTGCTTATAGTTGTTATTTTAGTTTTTACTTTTTTAAGCTCATTTGTGGCTGGTACTATGGTTCGTACACTTGTAACTTACAATTAACTATCCAGTCCCCAAATACTGTATATATCGCAGACATGGCACTAAATGTACCTTGTAAGTCTCTACTTTCTAGTCAATTTTTTATATTCCCCAACTACATTTTGTTAGTCCACTTTCTAATTTTAATCACGACCCTAGTTACCAGTAGCCCAATTTTACGAGACGTGCTCTCACTAATTTTTTATTGTCTTTGCGTTGTACATTTTAGATTGTGTGATACTTTTATTTGCGTTTGCAACTGTTACCTTTATGATCACCTTTATGTCGTTACTGATTTTATTTTTCGCTTAATTAACTTTCACCGTACCATTAGCTTTAAATTATCTGCTAAGTCCTACATATTGTTGGAGGTTATTCTACTGCCAACAAACATAGTGAAGTATAATGCGTGCACCCCTGTTACTCATGGCATTGCTAAGCCGGTGGTGGCTCGGGCAGGAGTTTTCTCCCTTGATACCTACTCTAATGGCCCATGGTTGCGAAGGAACCATCAATAAATGCATCATTCAATGGAATTGCAATGGAGCTGAAGCTCATTTAAATGATATTTTAACTCTGATCGAGCAATACCACCCGATCTGCCTATGCCTGCAGGAAACCCACTTCAAACCGGAAAACGAACCTGAACTCGATGACTTCGAAATCTTCCGACTGGACGACACCTCGAAGGACAGAGCCTGCGGAGGTGTATGCATCGCTGTCCAGACCGCCGTTCCTGCTGAAGCCCTAGATTTAAGAACTAGTCTCTGGGCGGTTGCAGTCAAGATCCTGATTCCATACCCTGTTCACATCTGCAATGTTTACCTGAGACCAGGAGAGGCTATTGACAAGGAGGACGTCCGTGAGCTTCTGAGGCAAATCCCCTCACCACGAATTTTCTTGGGAGACGTTAATGCTAACTCAGAAGCCTGGGGCGCTCACAAAAATGATCTTCGGGGCAACATGTTGACTGAACTCTTGAACGACGAAGAGCTGTCCATTCCTAATACAGGCGAGCCAACTCATTTCAGTGTTGCTCATGGCTCCTTCTCCAACATTGATATAACTGCGTGTTCCGCTTCCCTCCTCACAAAGATCTCGTGGTATGTCTCTGACGACCTCAACAATAGTGACCACTTTCCCATTTTTCTGAATCTCGAAGCTTCCCATGATCGAAGGCCAGCTGCCATGCGTAGGTGGCAACTTCAGAACGCCGACTGGGACAACTTCAGCAGATTAGCCATGCCTGACGAATGGGACCCATCTGACGTAGACCAGAATTGCCGGAACCTCACGAAGGCAATCATCGATGCGGCTATCCAATCTATTCCTTACTCATGCAGTAAAACTAGGAGGAAAGCTCTGCCCTGGTTTAACAACTCTTGCAAGGAAGCGATACGCCACAGAAGAAGAGCTTTCAGAAAATTCAGGAAGAATATGTCGACAACGAACCTCATTGAATTTAAAAAAGCTCGAGCTCGTGCCCGCAGGATTATTGCCGAGAGCAAAGCCGAACCGGGTTAAAAAAGACCACCCCTTCGGCTGAAGTGTGGAAAAAAATAAGGGCCTTGAAGGGCGGTAATCTGAAGCAACCGACATACTTGTACATCAAGGGGGAACTGACTTCTGATCCTGAGAAGGTTGCGGAGGAATTCGCGAGGGCCTTTATCATCAACGATAGCTTCTTCGGCGGTCAATTTCTTCAAATCAAGAGAGAAGAGGAGGCCCTGCCTCTTTGTTTCGACTCTGACCTGGATGTCCCAGAGTACAATCTCCCCTTCTCGAAATGGGAGCTCGAATGCTCACTAAGCCAGCTGAAGGGCAATTCTCCAGGCCCAGATGGCATTCACTATGAAATGATCAAGCATCTTTCTCGAAAGGGGATGAGTTGCCACCTCAAGCTGTACAACCAGGTATGGTCTCAGGGAAGGCTGCCCCTAGAGTGGAAGTTATCCCTAATAATCCCTATCCCTAAAACCAACAAGGACAAGAAACATGCGTCCAGCTATCGGCCAATCTCCCTGATCAGCTGCTTAAGCAAAGTTCTTGAAAGAATGGTTAATCGGCGATTACAGTGGACCCTAGAGAGGCGCGGTCTTCTTCCCGCGGAGCAGTCAGCGTTTCGCCGTGGACGGTCAACGATGGACAACCTCGTCATTCTGGAGAGTGAGGTTAGCCATGCCTTCATAAGGAAACAATTTGCTGTGGCGGTCCTTTTCGACATACATAAGGCATTTGACTCAGTATGGAGACACAACATATTGAAAAGCCTTAAGTGCTGGGGATTTGTGGGGAACCTGCCAAGGTATGTAGCGGAGTTCTTGGACAGAAGGCTGGTTCAGATAGTGGTGAACGGCCTCAAATCCGATCCGAGAGACACCGAATACGGGATTCCTCAAGGAAGTTCACTTAGTAGCACCCTCTTCCTGATTGCCATGTGTTCCATTACTAAGTGCTTTAACAATAACGTCAAATTTTTCCTGTATGCGGACGACCTTCTAATCCTGTGCCGCTCCGAAAGTCTGGAGTTCATTAGGAGGAATTTGCAGGCCTGTATTAACAGGTTGCTTGCATGGTGCACCGCAACGGGCTTTCGTATCTCGCATGAAAAGTCCAAATGCTTAATGTTTAGCAGACGCCGAGGCGACTTCGCTTGTCCGTCTCTACATATAAATGGCCAACCGATCCTAAGCACAGGACAAGCCCGCTTTCTAGGCGTGACACTTGATAAGCGCCTTAGCTGGCTACCGCACATAACCGCTCTCAAGAACACCTGCTATCGGAGGATGTGGATCCTGAAAGTCCTTTGTGGGACATCATGGGGAGCCGACCGATCCACACTAATAAAAATATACAAAGCATTAATACGCTCCAAATTAGACTACGGTAGCCTAGTTTACGGTTCGGCAAGAACGCCTGCCCTCACTACCCTTGACGCTGTTCATTTCGCAGGCTTAAGGATAGCCACTGGAGCCTTCCGGACAACCCCAGTTTTCAGTTTGTGCGCTGAGGCTGGAGTGCACCCACTCCTATTCCGAAGACACCAGCTAGCCGCAAGATACATCAGCAAAGTATATCTTAAACCCAATCACCCATGCTTCTCATACATTTTTCAGTCAAAGTATGAGAACCTTTATCAGGCTGCATCCTCACCAGCACCACTCGCCCTGCGTATGAAGAAACTCATTAATCAGATTAAGGGAATCGAAACCATAGCAGTAGAAGAGTCTATTCCCCCATGGACGCTAAAAAGGCCACAGAGCATAGACCTTGCAAAAAAGAAGGACACCCTGGATAGTTTCGAGCTAACCAAGAAGCTCTATGACCTCCTTGGAAGAATCGACCAAAAGCAGGTCATATATACCGATGGTTCCAAGATCGAAGGGTCGACCGCTTGCGCCTTTGTTGCTGACAGAACAGCTCCCGCCTTCAAACTAAACGCCTTATCCGGAATTTTCTCAGCCGAGCTGTTTGCGATTTCAGCCGCTCTATACCGCTCAATGTCCTCTG
The DNA here is from genome assembly GCA_019009955.1 of Riptortus pedestris. Classification (NCBI taxonomy): domain Eukaryota; kingdom Metazoa; phylum Arthropoda; class Insecta; order Hemiptera; family Alydidae; genus Riptortus; species Riptortus pedestris. The sequence goes on from CM032231.1 coordinate 68,188,305, forward strand.
AGGCCAAACACATCGTTATATGCACTGACTCAAGGAGCGCGGTGTCTGGTACCAGAAATATATTTAGCAATAACCCAGGAGTGGTTAAGGTACTGCATTACACAACGATGCTACATGAGCTAGGCAAGTCGGTGCTGCTAATCTGGGTGCCGGGGCACCGTGGGATTCCCGGTAACGAGAGGGCTGATAGAGAAGCCAATCTCGGCCATTCCTTGGCGTCTGCAACACCAATTCCTCTCACTCCAAACGAAATTGCTGCACCTCTAATTGAAGACATCAACAAGAGCTGGAAGGACTTGTGGGAGGAGTCCGATTGCAGCAAGTTGAAGATGGTGAAGAAGGACCTTGCGGCATGGGAGTCTTCATCGAGACACCATCGTGGGGAGGAGGTGCTGATTTGCATGCTCCGGCATGGCCACTCTAGGCTGACACATCTCCATCTAATTAAAGGTAGGAACACTCCCTCCTGTACAGTGTGCCGTAAAAGCCTTTCAGTCAGGCACATTTTTGAAGAGTGCAGGAAATACAGAGGCATCCTGGCTGACCTCGGTATTCCAAGGAACCTCGGCGACGCCCTAGCAAACAGTAGAGCTGCCACTGACAGGGTAATAAGGTTTCTCCATTTAACGGGCCTTTCCAGCCACATATAGCTAAGGTTTCTTCTTTTTCAAAGTTATTGCAAGAGTTTTAGTTAATGCTTATTGTATCTGTTATTTTAATGGTTATATCAATAGGCTTTAAGCTTGATGTTAATTTTTATGGATCTAATTTTTTATATTTATTTTAATTGCTCGAACCTTGTTGTTATCTTAATGGTTATTTTAATAGGCTTTATGTTAGATGTTTGTCTTCTTTTCTTTTTTAGATTTAATTTTGGTATTTATCTGTATAGCTTTAACCCTGTTGCAATTTTAATGGTTGTATTTATAATGCTCTTTTAATAATTTATAGTTCTAATGGTTACTTTAAGGGATCTAATTTTAATATATATATAGTTTTTTTTTTTTTTTTTTTTTTTTTTTTTTTTTTTTTTTTTTTTTTTTTTTTTTTTTTTAAACTTTGTTGTCATTAATGGCTGTGTTTCTCGTGATGAGCTTTAAGTCTAATGCTGTCATTTAGTAGCTAATTAGATATGTAGTCCATAAGTTTAATGTATGTGTTAATCCATGTGATACCGGTGAGTAGTTGTAAATGCATATGGCCGAACCCCCCCCCCCTTCCCAAAAAAAAAAAAGGGGGAAGAAAAGAGAAAAAAAAAATTAAAGGGAAAAAAGATAAAAAAAAGAGGGGGTGGAAAAAAATATATATATATATAATGTTAAAAATAATGTAGGTTTATATATGTGCATATTAATATATAATAAAAGTCGGTCTAGCATGTGTGTGCCTGGGACTTCCCTTGACTGGGAACTCAAATACAGTATGAAGAGTGTTGGGCATTGATAACCATGAAGTTTTTTGCCCAAAACAAACAAACAAACATCCATGGCGACCATTGGCTTCGTTGATGTCACAATTACACTAAGTGGTTATATACCATCGTCGCCATTTTTTCGCACTTTGTGTTTTCTGAACCAAGCGGCCATAGAGGTAGGCATAGGGGTAAAGGATGCTTGACAAGATCCTTGATGTAATTTTTCTTCGTGAGCATTAAGCCGCGAACAAAAATATCATAAGAATATTTCAGATTATTTAGTTCTTTCCCTTCAATGTTGCATACCGTCGGAATGTCTTAATGGTAGACACCTACCTGCTGTTGAAGGGGTCCTGTTTGTTTTTAGCCCTTGAATTAATTAACAGAGCGCCCTACTATTAAGCCAATTAAACGTTATATGGCCTCACTTAACGCCAATTTCATGGGGTATTTGGAGCGCCGTATGTAATTGAACATTACCCAGACGGTGGTGGTCAGCTGCTCTAATCGGCTTAACATCAAACACATGTTCCCTTTATTAGAGCCATTGTCTGGCGGTTGATCAGCCGTCAGATTAACATAACCATCACCGTTATAACGCCACCTCTGCCGCTGGACCGTGAAATTCACCTCAAATCGGTAATGTATCTTCCTCCAATTTAAAGTCATTAAGCTCACTCTCAGCTATCAGTATACATTAGGGAATTTCTTCAATCCACAGTAGTCGTCAAAAGTCTTAACACCTTCGTCACACAGGGGCTGCATAAACTAAGCATATTTCCCACAGGAAGGTTTACAATAGATAAATATACAATCAGGTAACACTACTTTGAATGTTAAGTGAATAAATACAAACGGTAAAGAGAAAACATTCAGTCAATTTACAATACTAGTTAGTAATCTCTACAATGGAAAGCGGCTGAATTGTAAACAAACAGGCAAGCCAACCTTGTAGCACTGAGTAGATAGATAGACCGGACAGAAAAACAATTAATGAAATATATCTGAATATAACATATTAATTGTATTGAAAACAATTTACTATAGCTAGTGCTGTAATTTGTAATGAATCAGAATCAGTTTTATCTCAATCAATCAAATGTTAGGAATCAAAGAACAAAAGAAAGGGGGGGGGGGAGCTCAACAGAACTTATTCGAATATATCTCACAAAGTAATCGTTCAATGAAAACAATATTTGGTATTTAACCTTGCAATGAAGTGGTTTATAATAGAACAGCTTATTGTTAATACGTCTGACATAAGTAGAAGTGGAGGTTTGCTGAAAGCACAAAACTGAAAAATGCAAATATCTCGGTTAATATTCAAGATTGAGAATAAATGTATATAACAATATTGATAGTACATTTAATTTGAAATAAGACAGTATAGTAACGGAGATATTTCGAATTTTTGAATATCCCCCCTCTAAACCCCCTCCCTCCAACTGGTCTGATTTCAACAAACCATTAACGAACTTGATCTTTTTTTATATATATAAAGCGACTAAATATCGAGTTTGGTAACGATTAAACAATAATTGCGACCGCTAGAGCGGTAACAGACAAATGTATATATATATATAGTTTTGAACCTCATTTCGTCGGGAAATCTGCTATAAACGATGAGCAGACTCGGGGTTAATGGAGACTGAAAACAAGAAAACACTAATAATTAATATATGAGATACGAAAATAATGCATAGAACAACAGTTGTAGCCCATCAACAAATGTGATCTGTATTGTTGAAACGGTTAAATTTCGACTATGGTATAGATGAACAAGACATTGTGTATTTCCTCTACATAGTAACCCTATGTGCTTTTAATAAATTTAGATGTTTTGAAAATAAAATATCGGGACTGATAGGCCCTCCGGAAATATGAGTATTTAACTGTCTTGAATCAGTCTACATTCATAAATCAGGAGGGTGAATGTCTGTTCAGTGTAACTGTCGCATTTACAAGTATTTGAGTCTGTAGGTTTGAATCTGTATAAGTATGAGTTTGTATTTCCGTGTCCAGTTAGTATTTGTGTTAGATAAAATGTATGTTGGGATAGTGAGATATTCGTTTTTAAAACAGGGATATATAATTTTAGATGTAATTCTTTATCTGTTTGATTCCATCTCTGTTGCCACAAATTAAACTTTTTCCTCTTAGCAAAGATTTTAACACAGTTGGAGTAATTTTATTGTAAATTACCTCTTTACTACTTTTAGAGGAACTTTTGGCGTGGATATCGACTATTTCATTGCCCGTAATTCCTGCGTGTGCCTTGACCCATGTGAAGTGAATGAAAGTCAGTCTGTTTTTTAATAGTGTTATATTATGGCGTATTATTTTAGAGAGAAGAAAGTATAATCTTCTTTCATGATGCTATCACACAACAAAAAAAATCATCTTTTTTAATAATGTTTCATCGATTGCTGGCGCTTTTTCATTATTTAAGTTTTTTATGACTTTATCAATTTCCACGTCTTTTAAGTCAATCTCAGGTCGGTTGTGTTCTGCTAACAGTAATATTTGTATAGTAAGTTGAGTCTAAATATGGGTCGTCTAAGTGTACAAATCTTTGAATTAAATAATCGTAAGAACTTTTCGTGTCGGTAGTATATGTACCATCATCTTTTTTTTTATATAGTTTTCATCTCTTTTCCCGTTTTTAATTTTCCTTTTTATAGAGCTTTCTTTTTGTCAAGTTAATTAAATTTATGATTAATATGACTTGGGTAATCATTAACTAGGTTATTATGCCCTTTATAGTAGTATAATGCTGTTTACA
>CM032231.1:68195000-68197500 GCA_019009955.1 Riptortus pedestris
TGACCTAGGGTTCTATATATTTTGGCACATCTATTCCTGATTTCTTCATTCCATGACAACGTACTGGTCATTGTAATCCCTAGATTGCCCACCTTGTTCTCTAGATCTAAGAATTCATTCCCAATTTTTAATTTCAGCAAGCTATCACGCTCAATTTTTTTATGCTGTGAGGAATAGCCCATTATGATTGCCTTACATTTTTGGCTATTTATCAAAACTCCGTGATTGGCACACCAGGAGTGGAGTCGGCTTAGGTCGTCATTAAGTCTAATGATAGAAGCATTAAGCTCCTTTACGTCCGATTCTATATAGATTTGGAGGTCATCTACATACATTATGTACTTAGAGTGAGCAAAGCGCTCTGTGATTTTGTTTAAATAAATAGTAAATAGAAGACCAGAAAGGGACGAGCCCTGCGAACTCCGCACCTTTGCGTTTTTGTCCCTGATGATTTTCCATTGGCCGCTTTCACCACTATTTTCCTGTCTGTCAAGTAAGACTTGAGTAGGTCCAATGCCTCCGGACCAACATTGTACGATTCTAGAATGGTCAGCAAAAGCTGATGGTTAACACTGTCGAACGCACGGCTGAAATCTACCAACACCAGGACCGTAACCATTCCATCGTCCCCCCCCCCCCCACCCCCCCCCCCCCCCACCCCCCCCCCCCCCCACCCCCCCCCCCCCCCACCCCCCCCCCCCCCCACCCCCCCCCCCCCCCACCCCCCCCCCCCCCCACCCCCCCCCCCCCCCACCCCCCCCCCCCCCCACCCCCCCCCCCCCCCACCCCCCCCCCCCCCCACCCCCCCCCCCCCCCACCCCCCCCCCCCCCCACCCCCCCCCCCCCCCACCCCCCCCCCCCCCCACCCCCCCCCCCCCCCACCCCCCCCCCCCCCCACCCCCCCCCCCCCCCACCCCCCCCCCCCCCCACCCCCCCCCCCCCCCACCCCCCCCCCCCCCCACCCCCCCCCCCCCCCACCCCCCCCCCCCCCCACCCCCCCCCCCCCCCACCCCCCCCCCCCCCCACCCCCCCCCCCCCCCACCCCCCCCCCCCCCCACCCCCCCCCCCCCCCACCCCCCCCCCCCCCCACCCCCCCCCCCCCCCACCCCCCCCCCCCCCCACCCCCATCATTATTAATCAGCTGATTATTAAATTAACCTGCTCAATCTTCATCAATAATTACAAAAACTTCTGTCAAAGAAATGTTTGGCACTCTTCTTTGTAAACCTTTAACCAACTAGCCAACAAAAATATATATAAAAGTAGAAAATATAAATTAACTATTTAGGATTCAACAATTATTCATCATGAAATTTTTAAATCATCGAGCTATATAAACAATCGATGGAAATAAAGGATGTCCCATATATGCGAACAACAATTGAAATATCATATCTTTTAAATCCCTAGAGATATCCCTCAAGACCTTTTAGTTGCGTAATTTTTGAAAAATAGTAAACTCTTGCTATTTAGCAATACAATGGCTGTCCAAGTCGTACTTAATTTTAATGTCACATATGCAGACTTGATGTTTACCACGCTCAAACATGAATGTTTTTTTTTCAGTAATTGCAGTTTCATCACCAGATTCAATTAAAATATTTGAGCACAATCTTCTTAAGAATTATTTGGCTTGTGTCTCTTCGGTGTGAATTTGTCATAAGATTTATAATTATATTCATAATATATTATTTAATAATTATATAATAAATTTAACACTTAATCGTTAATTAATCAACTTATATAATAATTATAACATTAATGTTAATTATAATTATATAATAATTAACATAACTGTTAATTAATAATTAATATAAATAAATTATCAATTAATATTTTAATTATATAATTTATATAATAATTAACAATTAATTTTTACTATTCATTATACAATAATTAACATTAATATTAATTATAATTAAATAATTATTAACATTAATATTAATTATAATTATATAATAATCAACATTTAATACTTCGTTAACACCAAATATAACATTTTAACATTAAATAAAGTATTAACAACTTATATAAATAATTAACATTCAATGTTAATTATAATTATATAATAATTAACATTAATTATTTATTATAATTAATAATAGTAATTTAAAATCCAATTTTACTATAATTTATAATTAATCAATGAGTGAACCAAAAATACAACAAGTAAACACGTTCGTATTATTTGTAAGTCCATAAAATTGAGGATGGAATACATAAAAAATCTCTACACGTACCATCTGAAAGTATTTCAGGATAACAATTATCGCTAAAGACAAAGAGTGTAACAAAAATACACTTTGTCCTATAAATTATATTGTAGGGTAGCCTTAACAAATAATTTATTAAAGAGTCGTGGTGTACAGAAAAACGTTGACATTTGAGCGCCCAGCCGAATAGTAGACAACAATGAAGAAGTCATACTGATGATTCTATGGAATTCAATAAATAACGCATCTGAAATGAACAATGATGAAATGCTACAACTTTGGTCCTT
>CM032231.1:68202500-68285000 GCA_019009955.1 Riptortus pedestris
CGATTCCATTAAAAACTTAGAATCTTGACTGGGATCGTTTACTTTTTTTTCATTAAATTAATTCCAGAGGTCAATATATGAACCACCTATTTCCCAAAGGCTCCCCACAGGTGCTGCAGCACTTTAACTCCTGTTTTATTCAGTCCATTATTTATTTATTTCAATTATATTTACTTTTGGTCCGTCAATTGGCATCCTAATGGGCTTACATGTTTCTGTGAACCACCTATTTTGCTTGCCCATTTTGATTGTCGTTCCATGTGAGTTGATTCCGAAAATTTCGTTCACCCTCCCCCTATTTCACCCGATGAATAATGATTTTTATTTTAAACTTTGGCTGCGTTTTTTTTTGTTTTATTAACGTTTTGAAACAATAGCTGAAAAATCTTAGTGTCGTCTTCATATACTGCAGTTTCTTTTTGCATGTAAAATAATTCCTTCGATAAAAAGAAGTTTTTATTTAATGTTCTAGGATCAGAACTCACAAAAAATACCAATTTTATTTTCACAACCATCCAAAAAATCGTCTTATGGGGGAGAACATTTATCGAAATTAAAACAAATGCAAGACTACCATTAATATGTGAAAAAGGGTACAAAGTGGCTGCCGCCGTCTTTGAAATGACTTTCAACTGAAATGATAAAATAAGAAGGATATACTGATGATCGAAAAAAACAAAAACAAATAGGAACATTATATTTATATATGGGACAACCCCCTCATTCCCCAAAAAAATTACTCCCAAAAATACGTCAAAATACCATCCTAGGAGGCAGTGGAACAAACGTGTATATTTTAAATCAATTTAATTTATAATCTTTCCAAAATAAAATTCATGGGGCTAAAAAAAGATTTTTTTTTTAAAATATCGAAAAACCGTTTATTACTTTGAAAGAGATAATTTAAAATCCCAGGCCGCTTTCCTCATCGATAGTTCCCATAGATTCAACTCAAATATACTACTTTTATGGATTATATTATACTTCTAATTCTATTATATTATATTATATTCTAATTCTTTATGGATTATATTATATTAAATACTGTACTCAGAAATCCCCCCCCCACGCCCGATATTTAAGTAAACCATACGGCTTCTCACTTTAAATAAAATGATTATATTGTAAACAAAATTAATATTTAATTATAAATTAATTAATAAAATAAGTTTTTAAAAGCAACACTCCAGCTCGGTCTTGGTGACTGGCAACAATTTAAAATTAATTCATCTTGCTGCCGCAGATGTCAAATATTTAAGAGTTTGTGGTTAGCATCAAAGAACGCAATTCATTAAAGGTTCGTAGAGTACCTCTTCAAAGGTTTAAAAGTTTTTTTTTTTTTTCTTTGTACAGCCAGGGCTAAGTATACAACGAGCAACTCTTTGATCCGTTGCTCAGACTCGAACCAATCGTTACCAACGTGTCAAATGTTTGTCCAACCCCTACTATTAAAGAGACTGAGAGAGAGAAAAAAAAAACTTTTTCTAGCTATCAGTTAGATTGATTCTATTGATCCGAACGGTTTGTTTCTAAAACAAATCTCAACTAAAGAATATTGTGACAACTAAACGAATCATTTAATGCTTAATTAAGTTAGCTATCTTCATCCTTAAACTTTTCATTAAATTTACCCTACACCCTTACAACGATCGGTTAAAAAGTGATCTTTTAGAACTCATCGACAAAGCTGTCAGTAAATAGAGTTTATTTTTAGCAGATTTCCATTAAGGGAAATCAGCTATTGAGGTCGTACTCATGACGCGATTTTCGAAATCTTTCTTCAAATGTCCATCGATCCTACCCAGGAGATAACGAAAATGGTGTCCGTTGTATGTATATATATATATATATATATATATTTATATATATATTATATATATATGATTAATTTTTTCTGAAATTCTGTTTAACCTCGCTAGGGGGGGGGGGGTTGGTTTAAGCTTTACCACTTTAGTTCTCTCCTGAATATAAATTGAAATTTATATTATACTATTATTGATATTATTTTTATTAGTATTTAATATTTTATGATTCAAATCGGTTGACATTCCCTTGCGACTGATATAATTTAAGTGTGAGGATGTGAATCAGTAATTTTGAATTTAATACTCCAAAATAATTCCTTAAACATAAAAAATGTATTCTAAACACAATACTTCTCGCCATTTTTTTTTATTTGATAAAACTAATAATACGCTGGTTAGTACGTCATTTTTGAATTGATTTGTAAGACAACCCCAATCTGTGTTAGAGATTATTCACAGTATTTATCCCTTTAACTCTTCAGTTCCTAATGCACCCTCCAGGGTGCACCTCTTTTTTTTCTTTTCTTTTAAATGTTCAACTCGTTTATTTATCTTTTAAGCCCTTCAAGCACACTTCAGTATCTATTAGAACGTGCCACAGCCTGTCCAAGCCACTAGAAATGCTCTCACGAATGAGTATAACCTTCCAAAATCAGTTTACCTTCATGTTTTTCAAGTGTGATCAGAGCAGCCTGTTGATTTTTCAGCCACCATGGTCAAACAAAACGTAAGAACTCGCTTTTTTTTTTTGTGTTTTGTTATTATTGAAATAGTTACTGCTTCTCAACCGTATCAAAAAAACTGGAGAAAAACACAAAAAACTTACTCAAACAAATCGTGGCTTAAAATTAGCTATAATTTTGAAAACACTTTTTTTTTCCATAAATTTGGATGCATAGCATATGGAAAAACTAAGTGGAAACAAAGTTACAATCGTGAATGCAATATAGGAATTGGAGAGTAAATGTATTTACATACAGTGTCTCCATTTTCTTATGTTATTTTAATGATATGCTCATAAACTTTGATATATTAACTGGAAGCAGAAAGTCAGCAATTATAAATTTATAAATGATACCAGTTCAATGCTAGAAAATCTGAAACACAATTTAATATTCGTTGGGAGCCATATAACGGGTATAGGATGAAGTAAGGAACATTTTCGATAGTTGATGGAAAGGTAGAGTTGTTTTATATTTTAAGTAAATCTTTTCTTAACATTTTTTTACATGAATGCATTTTCACTTTAGCGATTTGGTATCACAACTTCTCTTAAAGGAAATGACCAATTACGAATTTCTTGAACGTTTGAAACATATTGTTTACCCTGTCCAATAGTTACGATGTTCTGGAGTTACTCTGTTATTCTATTGTCCTTTATTATTATTATTATTTATTAACGTCCACTTTTTGCAACTCAGGCTACTTTTTCCTACTATTGTCCTATTCTATATCTATCAGTTTATTCAATCGATACTCCTTGAGTGAAGCTGATAGCTAACTCGGGTATTTCTTATTTTACACTTTTAGTAGATTTTCCTTAAGGGAAATCAGCTATTGAAGTAGTACTCATGATGCGATTTTCAAAATTTTTCTTCAAAAGTCAATCGTTCCCACCTAGGAGATGACGAAAATGAGGTCCGTTCAAAACTGTATATATATATATATATATATATATATATATATATTTGTCTGTTAGCGCTCTAGCGGTCGGAATTATTGTTCAATAGTTACCAAAGTCGATATTTAGTCGTTTTTATGTAAAAAGAAAGATTCGTTAATGGCTGAAATCGGACCTGAGGAACCGAGATATTTGCATTTTTCAGTTTTCAGCCTTTAGCTCATGACAGCCCCACCCATGACATAAACAATTCTCTGTTATATAATAAACCACATTATTCGAATCTTAAATACCATAAATTGTTTTCAAAAGACCTGCATTATACGAGACACATACAAATATGTTATCGTGACCCCCCCCCTTCTTAAGTTCTTGGACTACTAAAATTTGATTCTTTGAGATAAAAAGTATTCTGCCCATTATAAATTACAGTACTAGATATAGTAAATAGTTTTCAATCAACTTAATACGTTATATTCAGATAGATTACAGTATTTTTTTTTGTTTCCGGTAAGATGTTGGCAGAACTGTTTGTTTACATTTTAGATGCTTTCCGTCGGGAGTTTCTTATTATCGTTAATACTTATTCAATTAATATTCATGGTGGTGTTGTGTTATTGGTAAGCAGATTTATCTATTGTATAACTTCACGTGGGAAAGCTGCTTAGTTTACGCAGCCCCTGCATGACAGACTTTTTTTTTTGTTGACAGTGTAACTGCCGACATCGAGTGTGTATAAAAGAAGTATGCACGCTACTTATTGTGGGAACTCACCATTTTGAGATAGTTAAATTTTACACGGCAGCCAAAATAAATAATAAATTAAACAATTGTTCATAGCCCATCTTATTGCAGACTTAGTTATCAATGAATTTGGTTCCAAACAATTTTCTGTATATTCAATATTTACCAAGATATTTGTTTTTTTTTTTGTTTTTTTAATTTTCAGCCTTCAATCAACCCCTACACTCTACTCATGTCATAGTAACAATAAGCTGTTATATCATGAACCGCTCGAAGCTTAAATTCCAAATATTATTTCCAAGAGACCTTTATTATGCGAGATACATGCAAATTCGTTGTGTGATGAAGTCATTAATTAAGATTTTAGGTTCTTGTTTCGAAAATTTTTATTTGATCTATATCATACCTGATATCAAACAGTTTCAGTCAACACTAAATATTTTATTGGTTATTGGCTGAAATTGGACCGGTATTAGTGGTGGCTTAGAGGGGAAGAGAATTCGAAAATTCAAAATGTCTCTACTGTTATGAACCGGGCCAAAAATGTTGCAATACAAATCTTGTTAAACTAGCTCTACAGTATCTGATCTATATATTTTTCGTACCTCATAAATTAAGCAAATTATTCGTACGTTCCTGTTATAGTCTTCAGAAAAACACCCAATTTTAGTTATTGGATTTTTATTTCAAAGTAGAGAGTGTACGTGAGATGATATCAGCAGGGTGTCGTACCAGTATGTGCTTAAATCTGCTTAGTTTACACAGCTTCTGAGCAACATTTGAAAATTGTAGGTGCGTTATGCAGTAAAGGGGATTCAAATAGAAAAATATTTACACTTCTTTGTATTTTTAAAAATATGATATTTGGTAAGCCAGAAAACATTTAATGTGTAGTAATACATATCAGACGCATATGCGGGTAATGGAAGCAGAAATGATATATTTAAATAATGTCACTTGTACTGTGAAGGCTATACTTTACTTGGTTATTTTTACTCAGTATTTAAATACAATAGTTGTAGAACCAGATGATATAGCCAAGAAGACTTCTCCAAATTAAATAACGCTGCAGCCACGGTTAAGAAAAATTCAATTCTCATGTTCTGACAAAAACCCGTTTTCGCCCGCTTCCAATTAAAATATTGGATCCAAAATATTACGAGTCAGAGGGGAAATGTATTGAATATTTATATTTCTTACACTACAATTGAACTTCCATATTCAACTGAAGTTTAAAAAAAACAGCAGAGAGGGTTTTTGATTTTCTTGATTTATGTTTACGTTTTATGTATCCTGCTGGCAGATTTGTGTTATCACGCGATATGTATATATATATATATATATATATATATATATATATATATATATATATATATATATATATAAGTTTCTAAATACCCTAAAAATTCCTTTCAGGAATAAGACAAATTCAAATTGTTTTGCGAAAAGATGTAAGCTTCTTCTCAGATTAACTCGAAATATATTACAGACAGTACCATTTTCGATTTGATACAGGGGTAGGATGTTTTCCTTTTGGCAATCAACATCGTGGTTATTATGCCCTATAGGAAATGTAAAATTAAATTTTGTGACTACTGTAATAGTTTTAGTATATGTAAAAAGAAATTAAATTATACTAACCTATTTACTATTTAGATTTTAATACATTTGTATACGGTTTTTAAATTCTAGGATAGTCTAACTTACGTATCCTATTCTTGTAGGTCAGCGAGGGCTACAGTACTTAAGACTAGAAGCATATATATATATATATATATATATATATATATATATATATATATATATAAAATTGTAACCTCTGTCTGTACATTGATTTTTTCGCGAAATTTCACGATAACTTTTCGTTTCACATGTCATAGACACCATATCTGCATTTTGTTTCTTTCGTGTATGTTTGTTTGTTTGTTACCTTTTCACGCATAAACGGCTGAACCGAATTTTATGAAACTTGGTATGTATATTACTACTAACCCAACTTAGACTTTATACTATATTAATTTTCTCTGAGACGAACAGGAGTGGGGGTTATAAGGGAGGCCTGAAATTAAAAATAGCGATATTTCGTTTTCTATTGGTTTTTCGGCAAATATGCACATAACAAAAGTTGTTTATTTTGTTATTTAGAGTAACTTTTGTTATATACACTTTTGTTGTCTACCAAAGTATAAATGCGTTATACGCTAAAAATTATAGCGGGAGTCAACAATATTATTTGCCAAAAAAGACTCAACCGAACTAAATAAAACTCGGTATGTGTATTAGCAGTGAGGCCTTCATTATAATAAGCCATACCAACATTTCTATGGACGGGCAGGAGTGGGGGTTATAAGGGAAGCCTGAAATTAAAAATAGCGATGTTTCGTTTCCTATTGTTTTTTCCGCAAATATAAACATAACTAAAGTTGTTTATTTTGTTATTTGGAGTAACTTTTGTTATATACACTTTTGTCGTATACCTAAGTATAAATGAGTTATACGTTAAAACTTTAGTGGGAGCCAACAATTTCATTGGGCACTAACAGCTGAACCGAACTTAACAAAACTCGGTATGTCAATTAGCATTAATTCTTCCATGATTTTAAGTTATATTAAAATTTTTAGGTTCGAACGGGAGGGGGGTTATAAGGCCTGAAATAAAAATTCACCATATTTACATGTATAAGAGACGGGAAATATAAAAATATCGAAGACAGTGAAGCCTTATCGAACAAATAATTCTATTTACGGCAACGACGGGTATCAATCCTAAACACTGGGACGGGTAAATGTCAAAATATTGTGCAATGTAAAGCCTTCTAAAAAATACCTTCACCATTCACCCTCAAATCAATTCCCGGGCGAAGCCGGGTATCTGAGCTAGAATATATATATATATATATATATATATATATATATATATATATATACACCCGCGCGCAGTCTGATCACGAATATCCTAAGTGTATATACATTATAGCACCACTATGTATGTATGTATGTTGTGTATATACATAAATCTGATGTAACACTACTTTTTTATAGTCCTATGAAATTAACCACTCAAATGCATCAAATTGGAAAATATAACATAATTTATAGCTATCATTACGATAAACACTAAAAGTTTCATACAAAAATTTTGTATCTCTTATAAGTGAAATGAAATTTTTTTTTTCACCCTCCTAACTCCACACTTCCTCTCACGATTTCGATCAAAAGTTAGAGTTAGTTCAATAGCTAACTTTAAGAGTCGTAAAGAAGAAATTTCAACATTCTAAGATTAGTTATTTATGATTTATGCGTGATACGTAACTCGCCATAAATGAAGGGTGTAACCGGTAATGCCGTTGGAAAACTGAAATATTACAGGGTTAAAACTACGTTTTTTACTTTTTTCAAGGAAGTATAAAAGCTGAGTACGAAGGTTTTGGATGTAATCGATTTTCTACATTTTTTTAAAAAAAAATTCAAGTGCTTTGAAAATATTTATCTTCTGTCATATATATGTTTTGGCTTCCGAATGAATATTACATTAATGCTGTAAGTAGAGCTTGTTTACCCCGCTAAATGTTCTGACACATGTTTAACAGCTGATTCACATCACACGTTTAACATCGTATAACTAATGATTTCTTCTGTTTTTCCACGTATCATCCAAATTTTAGGTACCAATAACGCAATAAAGACCTAATAATAAATGATCTAACGCTCCTTCGCCCTTTCTGATTGGCTACTATCTTCCTTAAGAGTGGCAGTTAGAAGGGAAGGATGTATAGCAGAAATGTATAATCAGCTGTGAGAGAGAGGTTGGGTCTAGAGGACTAACAGCTGATCCAAGGGCAGTCCCAATTTTCCAGGTGACTGACGACAGTAATGTCCTTTGTGCAAGCCTTGACGGATGGCTCGGCCTGCCCCTGACGGCCGATTGTAGTCCTGGATGTCGCAGCGATTGTCCCTCGAGGTAACCTCACTCACCCCTAAACCACCCACTAGCTCCTGTCTCATCCCCTAGAGTATGAATCCATGTTACTTCCTTCTACGAAGTAAACGTGGGTAGGAGTGGGGGTTATAAGGGATGCCTGAAATTGAAGTGATATTTCGTTTCTTATTGTAGTTTCGGCAAATATGCACATAACAAAAGTTGTTTATTTTGTTATTTAGAGAAATTTGCTCAACAATTCTTTTCAATATGAACTACCAGGTACCTCACCTGGAAAAATTAATTCAAATGTATGTTAATATTTTGTCCTTAATAATTCAAATCTATGCATAATGCACAGGTAACGGGAAATATGACAATATGGAGGACAGTGAATTCTTTCATAAAAAATTAATTTTATTATTAACAAATCCACAAAAACGACGGGTATTTACCCTAAACACTGGGACAGGTAAATATCAAAATATTGTGCAAAGTAAAGCCTTGCCAAAAAAATACCATCACCATTCACCCTCAAATGAATTCCCGGGCGAAGCCGGGTATCTGAGCTAGTACTTTATAAGATCACAATTAATAATGGGGTCCCTTACCCCTTGGATGCCCATAAAGGACTCCATATAGTCTGGGATCCCGTGGTTAGATCGATCGCAGTACTATTTACTCACTAGATTCCGTCTACTCTTTTTTTGTGACACGGAACTTGGGTATTCTAGTTTTGCACTGTTCAACCGAATATCTTCCATGGGAGATAGATCCTTAATGAGCGTAGTGGGAGCTTTGCCCATGTTAGGATTGGCCATAAGTGGCCGTGGTTTCACTGTTGCATATAAGTTTTTATTTGTTTTTTATTTATAACTATGCCCTACTAAGGCTAATTGGGGAGAGTTATCCGCAGGAGACCACCCCGTTTTTAGCAACAGCAGGGCTAAGAATTTCGTTTAATGAGTTCTTCTAAAAATAAATTTTTATTGCTGAGGTAGGAATCGAATCCACAACTCTAGTTTTGCCAACTGAGAACAGCATCAACACCCTTACTCACATGACTAACCTGAGGCCCTGATGAATATTTGATTATTTATTCTAGTTGAAACGTTTATTGAATTCCCATTTCCCCAAGCCAAAGCTTACATACCTGAGCGCTCCTTTTCATGTTCAAAATTACCACATCAATTGCAAATAAATTGTGTAAATTCGGTAATACCCTGAAAAACAAAAAGGAGTGGAAAATAGTGATTGGAACCTTCCTTATTATGAACAGTGAAAGACCACAGTGACCTTTAGAAGATAATAACAAAAGGCCGATACTGTTCTTGGAAAGGGGAGGCTTACAGCCATATCTTAAGGGTAACAAAGACAATTACAGTTGGGCAATTAAAATCAACGCCGGGTTAATTGGCAAATATTCCGAAACTGAAGGTATTTCTTGGAAAACAGAACGAGGTGTTAGATAAATTAGAAGGTGGACCGCCATCTGCTAATAAAGCTGTCTATAATATCAATGAAATTTTTTGTCTTCATTGCCCATTAAGTGGCACGGGCTGCTCTTGGAAGAAAAAGGTAAAAGAAAGAGGCCAAGAAGAATCTAGAATTGTAACATAAGACCTTGAATTTTCATTCAGAGTATCAGACCCCTTAATATTTAAAGTAAAGTAAGCACGTAAGCAGACAAAAATATTAAAAATTAAGTGGTTCTGCACTAAATTCCTTTTAAAAGGGACAGAATAAAAATTAATATAATATGGTGTTGGCTAGATTATATTGTATATAATTCTTCCTGGTTTTTTTTTTCTAATTTTTAGAAAACAAAATAAATCCCACTACTAGCCAAAAATAGTTTTAAATGTAAGTAAACGTTTACCTATTTCACTGTCATATTTCTATTGAAATATTCCAGCAGAATTTTAAGAGGAACATGCTTAACATGGTTACAGAGTTTGAATAAATCATGTTTGAATAATGGAACCAATGGCCTCAGTCCATTGGAAATTCACAATAAAAGTCATATACTAAAAGTTTACCTATTTCACTGTATCTATTCTATTGAAATATTCCAGCAGAATTTTAAGAGGAACATGCTTAACATGGTTACAGAGTTTGAATAAATCATGTTTGAATAATGGAACCAATGGCCTCAGTCCATTGGAAATTCACAATAAAAGTCATATACTAAAAGTTTACCTATTTCACTGTCATATTTCTATTGAAATATTCCAGCAGAATTTTAAGAGGAACATGCTTAACATGGTCAAAGAGTATGAATAAATCATGTTTGAATAATGGAACCAATGGCCTCAGTCCATTGAAAATTCACAATAAAAGTCATATACTAAAAGTTTACCTATTTCACTGTCATATTTCAATTGAAATATTCCAGCAGAATTTTAAGAGGAACATGCTTAACATGGTCAAAGAGTATGAATACATCATGTTTGAATAATGGAACCAATGGCCTCAGTCCATTGAAAATTCACAATAAAAGTCATATACTAAAAGTTTACCTATTTCACTGTCATATTTCTATTGAAATATTCCAGCAGAATTTTAAGAGGAACATGCTTAACATGGTCACAGAGTTTGAATAAATCATGTTTGAATAATGGAACCAATGGCCTCAGTCCATTGAAAATTCACAATAAAAGTCATATACTAAAAGTTTACCTATTTCACTGTACCTATTCTATTGAAATATTCCAGCAGAATTTTAAGAGGAACATGCTTAACATGGTCAAAGAGTATGAATAAATCATGTTTGAATAATGGAACCAATGGCCTCAGTCCATTGGAAATTCACAATAAAAGTCATATACTAAAAGTTTACCTATTTCACTGTACCTATTCTATTGAAATATTCCAGCAGAATTTTAAGAGGAACATGCTTAACATGGTCACAGAGTTTGAATAAATCATGTTTGAATAATGGAACCAATGGCCTCAGTCCATTGGAAATTCACAATAAAAGTCATATACTAAAAGTTTACCTATTTCACTGTACCTATTCTATTGAAATATTCCAGCAGAATTTTAAGAGGAACATGCTTAACATGGTCACAGAGTTTGAATAAATCATGTTTGAATAATGGAACCAATGGCCTCAGTCCATTGGAAATTCACAATAAAAGTCATATACTAAAAGTTTACCTATTTCACTGTACCTATTCTATTGAAATATTCCAGCAGAATTTTAAGAGGAACATGCTTAACATGGTCAAAGAGTATGAATACATCATGTTTGAATAATGGAACCAATGGCCTCAGTCCATTGAAAATTCACAATAAAAGTCATATACTAAAAGTTTACCTATTTCACTGTACCTATTCTATTGAAATATTCCAGTAGAATTTTAAGAGGAACATGCTTAACATGGTCAAAGAGTATGAATAAATCATGTTTGAATAATGGAACCAATGGCCTCAGTCCATTGGAAATTCACAATAAAAGTCATATACGAAAAGTTTACCTATTTCACTGTACCTATTCTATTGAAATATTCCAGTAGAATTTTAAGAGGAACATGCTTAACATGGTCAAAGAGTATGAATAAATCATGTTTGAATAATGGAACCAATGGCCTCAGTCCATTGAAAATTCACAATAAAAGTCATATACTAAAAGTTTACCTATTTCACTGTACCATTCTATTGAAATATTCCAGCAGAATTTTAAGAGGAACATGCTTAACATGGTCACAGAGTATGAATAAATCATGTTTGAATAATGGAACCAATGGCCTCAGTCCATTGGAAATTCACAATAAAAGTCATATACGAAAAGTTTACCTATTTCACTGTACCTATTCTATTGAAATATTCCAGCAGAATTTTAAGAGGAACATGCTTAACATGGTCAAAGAGTATGAATACATCATGTTCGAATAATGGAACCAATGGCCTCAGTCCATTGAAAATTCACAATAAAAGTCATATACTAAAAGTTTACCTATTTCACTGTCATATTTCAATTGAAATATTCCAGCAGAATTTTAAGAGGAACATGCTTAACATGGTCAAAGAGTATGAATACATCATGTTTGAATAATGGAACCAATGGCCTCAGTCCATTGAAAATTCACAATAAAAGTCATATACTAAAAGTTTACCTATTTCACTGTACCTATTCTATTGAAATATTCCAGCAGAATTTTAAGAGGAACATGCTTAACATGGTCACAGAGTTTGAATAAATCATGTTTGAATAATGGAACCAATGGCCTCAGTCCATTGGAAATTCACAATAAAAGTCATATACTAAAAGTTTACCTATTTCACTGTACCTATTCTATTGAAATATTCCAGCAGAATTTTAAGAGGAACATGCTTAACATGGTCACAGAGTTTGAATAAATCATGTTTGAATAATGGAACCAATGGCCTCAGTCCATTGGAAATTCACAATAAAAGTCATATACTAAAAGTTTACCTATTTCACTGTCATTCTATTGAAATATTCCAGCAGAATTTTAAGAGGAACATGCTTAACATGGTCACAAGTATGAATAAATCATGTTTGAATAATGGAACCAATGGCCTCAGTCCATTGGAAATTCACAATAAAAGTCATATACGAAAAGTTTACCTATTTCACTGTACCTATTCTATTGAAATATTCCAGCAGAATTTTAAGAGGAACATGCTTAACATGGTCAAAGAGTATGAATAAATCCTGTTTGAATAATGGAACCAATGGCCTCAGTCCATTGGAAATTCACAATAAAAGTCATATACTAAAAGTTTACCTATTTCACTGTATCTATTCTATTGAAATATTCCAGCAGAATTTTAAGAGGAACATGCTTAACATGGTTACAGAGTTTGAATAAATCATGTTTGAATAATGGAACCAATGGCCTCAGTCCATTGGAAATTCACAATAAAAGTCATATACTAAAAGTTTACCTATTTCACTGTACCTATTCTATTGAAATATTCCAGCAGAATTTTAAGAGGAACATGCTTAACATGGTCAAAGAGTTTGAATAAATCATGTTTGAATAATGGAACCAATGGCCTCAGTCCTTTGAAAATTCACAATAAAAGTCATATACTAAAAGTTTACCTATTTCACTGTACCTATTTCTATTGAAATATTCCAGCAGAATTTTAAGAGGAACATGCTTAACATGGTTACAGATATTGAATAAATCATGTTTGAATATTGGAACAAATGGCCTCAGTCCATTGAAAATTCACAATAAAAGTCATATACTAAAAGTTTACCTATTTCACTGTACCTATTCTATTGAAATATTCCAGCAGAATTTTAAGAGGAATATGTTTAACATGGTCACAGAGTATGAATAAATCATGTTTGAATAATGGAACCAATGGCCTCAGTCCATTGGAAATTCACAATAAAAGTCATATACGAAAAGTTTACCTATTTCACTGTACCTAGTCTATTGAAATATTCCAGCAGAATTTTAAGAGGAAGATGCTTAACATGGTCACAGAGTATGAATAAATCATGTTTGAATAATGGAACCAATGGCCTCAGTCCATTGAAAATTCACAATAAAAGTCATATACGAAAAGTTTACCTATTTCACTGTACCTATTCTATTGAAATATTCCAGCAGAATTTTAAGAGGAACATGCTTAACATGGTCAAAGAGTATGAATAAATCCTGTTTGAATAATGGAACCAATGGCCTCAGTCCTTTGAAAATTCACAATAAAAGTCATATACTAAAAGTTTACCTATTTCACTGTACCTATTCTATTGAAATATTCCAGCAGAATTTTAAGAGGAATATGTTTAACATGGTCACAGAGTATGAATAAATCATGTTTGAATAATGGAACCAATGGCCTCAGTCCATTTAAAATTCACAATAAAAGTCATATACTAAAAGTTTACCTATTTCACTGTGCCAATTCTATTGAAATATTCCAGCAGAATTTTAAGAGGAACATGTTTAACATGGTCACAGAGTATGAATAAATTCTGTTTGAATAATAGAATCAATGGCCTCAGTCCATTGAAAATTCACAATAAAAGTCATATACTAAAAGTTTACCTATTTCACTGTACCTATTCTATTGAAATATTCCAGCAGAATTTTAAGAGGAATATGTTTAACATGGTCACAGAGTATGAATAAATCATGTTTGAATAATGGAACCAATGGCCTCAGTCCATTTAAAATTCACAATAAAAGTCATATACTAAAAGTTTACCTATTTCACTGTGCCAATTCTATTGAAATATTCCAGCAGAATTTTAAGAGGAACATGTTTAACATGGTCACAGAGTATGAATAAATTCTGTTTGAATAATAGAATCAATGGCCTCAGTCCATTGAAAATTCACAATAAAAGTCATATACTAAAAGTTTACCTATTTCACTGTACCTATTCTATTGAAATATTCCAGCAGAATTTTAAGAGGAACATGCTTAACATGGTCACAGAGTCTGAATAAATCCTGTTTGTATAATGGTCACCATGGCCTCAGTCCATTGAAAATTCACAATAAAAGTCATATACTAAAAGTTTACCTATTTCACTGTACCTATTCTATTGAAATATTCCAGCAGAATTTTAAGAGGAACATGCTTAACATGGTCAAAGAGTATGAATAAATCATGTTTGAATAATGGAACCAATGGCCTCAGTCCATTGAAAATTCACAATAAAAGTCATATACTAAAAGTTTACCTATTTCACTGTACCTATTCTATTGAAATATTCCAGCAGAATTTTAAGAGGAACATGCTTAACATGGTCAAAGAGTATGAATAAATCATGTTTGAATAATGGAACCAATGGCCTCAGTCCATTTAAAATTCACAATAAAAGTCATATACTAAAAGTTTACCTATTTCACTGTGCCAATTCTATTGAAATATTCCAGCAGAATTTTAAGAGGAACATGTTTAACATGGTCACAGAGTATGAATAAATTCTGTTTGAATAATAGAATCAATGGCCTCAGTCCATTGAAAATTCACAATAAAAGTCATATACTAAAAGTTTACCTATTTCACTGTACCTATTCTATTGAAATATTCCAGCAGAATTTTAAGAGGAACATGCTTAACATGGTCAAAGAGTATGAATAAATCATGTTTGAATAATGGAACCAATGGCCTCAGTCCATTGGAAATTCACAATAAAAGTCATATACGAAAAGTTTACCTATTTCACTGTACCTATTCTATTGAAATATTCCAGCAGAATTTTAAGAGGAACATGCTTAACATGGTCAAAGAGTATGAATACATCATGTTTGAATAATGGAACCAATGGCCTCAGTCCATTGAAAATTCACAATAAAAGTCATATACTAAAAGTTTACCTATTTCACTGTCATATTTCTATTGAAATATTCCAGCAGAATTTTAAGAGGAACATGCTTAACATGGTCAAAGAGTATGAATAAATCATGTTTGAATAATGGAACCAATGGCCTCAGTCCATTGAAAATTCACAATAAAAGTCATATACTAAAAGTTTACCTATTTCACTGTACCTATTCTATTGAAATATTCCAGTAGAATTTTAAGAGGAACATGCTTAACATGGTCACAGAGTTTGAATAAATCATGTTTGAATAATGGAACCAATGGCCTCAGTCCATTGGAAATTCACAATAAAAGTCATATACTAAAAGTTTACCTATTTCACTGTACCTATTCTATTGAAATATTCCAGTAGAATTTTAAGAGGAACATGCTTAACATGGTCAAAGAGTATGAATAAATCATGTTTGAATAATGGAACCAATGGCCTCAGTCCATTGGAAATTCACAATAAAAGTCATATACGAAAAGTTTACCTATTTCACTGTACCTATTCTATTGAAATATTCCAGCAGAATTTGAAGAGGAACATGCTTAACATGGATCAATAAGTATGAAGTAAATCTACTGTTTTTGAATAATGGAACCAGATGGCCTCAGTCCTTTGAAAATTCACAATAAAAGTCATATACTAAAAGTTTACCTATTTCACTGTGCCAATTCTATTGAAATATTCACAGCAGAATTTTAAGAGGAACATGTTTAACATGGTCACAGAGTATGAATAAATTCAATGTTTGAATAATAGTAAAAACAATGGCCTCAGTCCATTGAAAATTCACAATAAAAATATACTAAAATCTTACCTAGTCACTGTACTATAATTAAATATTCCGGAAGCAGAATTTTAAGCGGAATATGTTTAACATGGTCACAGAGTATGAATAAATCATGTTTGAATAATGGAACCAATGGCCTCAGTCCATTTAAAATTCACAATAAAAGTCATATACTAAAAGTTTACCTATTTCACTGTGCCAATTCTATTGAAATATTCCAGCAGAATTTTAAGAGGAACATGTTTAACATGGTCACAGAGTATGAATAAATTCTGTTTGAATAATAGAATCAATGGCCTCAGTCCATTGAAAATTCACAATAAAAGTCATATACTAAAAGTTTACCTATTTCACTGTACCTATTCTATTGAAATATTCCAGCAGAATTTTAAGAGAAATATGTTTAACATGGTCACAGAGTATGAATAAATCATGTTTGAATAATGGAACCAATGGCCTCAGTCCATTTAAAATTCACAATAAAAGTCATATACTAAAAGTTTACCTTATTTCACTGTGCCAATAATCTTTTGAAATATTCCAGCAGAATTTTAAGAGGAACATGTTTAACATGGTCACAGAGTATGAATAAATTCCTGTTTTGAATAATAGAATCAATGGCCTCAGTCCATTGAAAATGTCACTTAAAAGTCATATACTAAAAGTTTACCTATTTCACTGTGCCAATTCTATTGAAATATTCCCGTGCAGAGATTTTAAGAGGAACATGTTTAACATGGTCCACAGAGTATGAATAACACGTTTGAATAATAGTTTTTCAATGGTCCCTCAGTCCTGTAGCAATAAAAGCCATATACTAAAATTTTCCTCACTGGTACCTATTCTTTTCTGAAATATTCCAGCAGAATTTTAAGAGGAACATGAACATGGTCAAAGAGTATGAATAAATCTGTTTGAATAATGGAACCAATGGCCTCAGTCCTCTTTAAAATTCACAATAAAAGTCATATACTAAAAGTTTACCTATTTCACTGTGCCAATTCTATTGAAATATGCTTAAGCAGACCACTTTTAAGAGGAACATGTTAAACATGGTCACAGAGTATGAATCAAATTCTGTTTGAATAATAGAATCAATGGCCTCAGTCCATTGAAATGAATCACAATAAAAGTCATATACTAAAAGTTTACCTATTTCACTGTACCTATCTCTCTCTGAAATATTCCAGCAGAATTTTAAGAGGAACATGCTTAACATGGTTCTCCAAGAGTATGAATAAATCATGTTTGAATAATGGAACCAATGGCCTCAGTCCATTTAAAATTCACAATAAAAGTCATATACTAAAAGTTTACCTATTTCACTTATAGAATTCTATTGAAATATTCCAGCAGAATTTTTAAGAGGAACATGTTTAACATGTCACAGAGTATGAATCAATCCCCGGTCCATCCTAAAGCATTTCCCGCCAAACTTGAAAATTCACAATAAAAGTCATATATAAAAGTTTATACCTATTTCACTTTACCTATTCTATTGAAATATTCCGAAAAATTTTCAAGAAACCCAAATGCTTAACATGTGTGAGTATGAATAAATCCATGGTGGCAAAAGAATATAACCAATGGCCTCAGTCCATTGAAAATTCACAATAAAAGTCATATACTAAAAGTTTACCTATTTCACTGTACCTATTCTATTGAAATATTCCAGCAGAATTTTAAGAGGAACATGCTTAACATGGTCCAAGAGTATGAATAAATCATGTTTGAATAATGGAACCAATGGCCTCAGTCCATTTAAAATTCACAATAAAAGTCATATACTAAAAGTTTACCTATTTCACTGTACCTGTTCTATTGAAATATTCCAGCAGAATTTTAAGAGGAACTATTTAAATACATAGACTATACATTTAGTCTAAGAAAATGCCTCTTTTCTTAGACTATAAGTATTAACAATATATGAAACACACATCATTTTAGCGGATGTCCTTTAAGGGAAATCAGGTCGGACTCGGTCACATGAAGCTATTTTCGAAACACCTCTCTAATTGTCCGTCGGTCCTACCCAGGAGAAGATGACGAGAATGAGGTTCGTTCAAATTTATACATATATGATTGTCTGTAACGCTCTAGTGGTCGCTTTTTTGTTTGATCGTTAGCAAACTCGATATTTTATCATTTCGTGTAAAAAGAAAGATGAAGGTCGTTAATGGCGGAAATTGGACCTATGAGAGAGGGTTTAGAGGGGGGATTTTCGAAAATTCCAAATATCTCCGTTACTATAAGTCACATCGAAAAAATCGTTTAGAATCAATCTTATTGCAAATTAAATGTACTATTAATATTGTTGTATACATTTATTCTCTATCCTGAATATTAAGCGAGATATTTGCATTTTTCAGTTTTCAGCCTCAGCAAACCCCCACTCCTACTCATATCATAATAATTATAATCTGTTATATTATGAACCACTTCATTCCAAGGTTAAATACCAAATATTGTTTTCATTTAACTTCTTCATTGTGAGATATATGAAAATATGAACTGTTGGTCCCCCCTTCTTTTGTTCTAAGGGTAATAAAATTTGAGTCATTGAGATAAAAATTATAAATTACATTACATTGAGTCTGATTCATTGTAAATTACAGTACTAAATATAGTAAATAGTTTTCAATAAAATTAAAATGTTATATTCAGATATTTTTCAGTAATTCTTTTTTTTCCCCCGGTGAAGAATGTTTCTATTTATTTGTTCAGGTCTGAGGGGTTGGTTGGCCTGTTTTTAAAATTGAGATGCTTTCCATTGGGAGCTTATTAAAACTGACTGAACGAATTCTCATTACCGTTTGTATTTACTCACGTTGGTGTTAAGTGTTTCCATTGTGTAGATTTATCTATTGTAAAACTTCACGTGGGAGTTTATGCAGCCCCTGCGTAACGGATTTTTTTTTTAAATGTTACAGGATATGAAGGACAACTTGATAAGCAGTTATTAAAAGAGACCAACTTCCTTTACAATATATATTTAACGATTTGAGTTTCCATCGATACAATATCGTCAGCCCTTCAACTCAACGTATAAACACCGACGAAGAGGACTGCTGTATTCCTTGCTGCGGTGACATAACTGACGACTTATTACTGGGGACTTATTAGACGAAGCATCATTATTTATTAAAGTTCACATTTTTGCTACTATGGCTAACTGGGACGGATTATCGACAGGTTACCACCCTTTTCTAGCCAGGGTGGGACTAAGGATTTCATTAAATGAATCTGTCTCTATAAATTCCTATTGGCATGGCGAGAATCGAACTCGCCACTCTACATAATAGGACTTTGTTTAGTAGCGAGCTCGCAAAATAAAATCCTTAGTGGTTAGAAAAATGTGGCAACCTGTCGACAACCCTTCCCAATTAGTTATAGTTTCTGCCCACTGCAGAAATTCCTTTGGTATTGAATTCCTTTGGTAATGAGTGCCTTATTAGTTACAGATGAAGCCAATTTCCTTTTGGATTGGGTAGCATTGGCCCTAATTTTCCACTTGACTTATTTCAATAACACCACTGCCAAGAATATTTCATTGATCTAGTACTCATGGCAAAAAATGGAAAATGATTGTCACAAAGCTTTATCCATTTTTGGAATTTTCCATCCTGCTCCAATTTCTAGATACAGAACGAAAAACGTATGTAGTGAATATAGAAATAAAATAAATTACCTTTAAACTGCAAAAAGCACTATGTGTCTTCCATAATACGACCTTTCAATTAGATAAGGACTCAAAATCTGCCCTTGAATGATAACCGGTGATTATGAATGATTTTACATTATTAGTGATCTGAATGTTCTCGTCGGTGACGGGATGAAATAAATGTGAAAAACCATTGAAATATTAGTAACGGTTTAATTAAAGCACTAAATAATCGCTGACTAGTCTTCAAATATATGTTCTATCACTTACTCGTTGTATAAGAGAAACGAAATGACATTTGGTCGAATATTGAAGAACTGATGTTTAGAATTACACTGTTACACGTCTTACTTTCATGGAGATCAGCAATTGAGTTCATACTCATCAAGTGATCTTGGAAATATGTCTTCAAACGTTCAAAGCACTATTCAATGAAAATAGAAAAGTCGGTCACGGAGGGGCTGCGTAAACTAAGCAGATTTCCCATGTGAAGTTTTACAATAGAGAAATCTGCATACTGCTAACACAATACCACCATGATTAAATACAAACGGTAATGAGAAATCTTTCAGTTAATTAAAATTAATTCCCAACTGAAACGGCTTCTGAATTGTAATAATAATTTATATTTTAATAACTCAAATTTTAGTAGTCCAAGAACTAAAGAAGGGGGGGGGGCGGATGAACAGAACGTATTTACATAAATCTCACAAAGTAACGAAGGTAAGGTAAGGCTAGAAACGGCAGGTAAGGTAAGAAGAAGCTTCATCCTGAGCCGAGTAGCTACGAAAATGGCCGACCTAATCCGACCTATACCCGACCACAGATTTCATAAAAATGCAAATATTTCGGTTAATATTCAAGATAGAGAATAAATGTATATAACAATATTTATAGTACATTTAATTTGCAATAAGATTGATTCTATACAATTTTTCGATCCGATGCATAATAACGGAGATATTTTGAATTTTCGAAAATCCCCCCTCGAAATCCCCCCACCCTCTGGTCCGATTTCAGCCATTGACGAACTTGATCTGTCTTTTTACATAAAACGGTTAAATATCGAGTTTCGTAACGATCAAACAAAAATTGCGATCGCTAGAGCGTTAACAGACAAATATATATAATTTTGAACGGACCTCATCTCCTGGGTAGGATCGATGGACATTTGAAGAAAATTTTCGAAAATCGCGTCATGAGTACGACCTCAATTTCCCTTAAGGGATTCTTAATATAAGATTATTTTAAGTAAATTTGTATTTGTGAATTGCGGGTTAGCAATGAGCTTTTGAAAAAGTCTAGAGCTTGGATAATAGTTTTCTTGTAGGTATATTATGTCTGTATGTATTTTCATGGCGGTATTCCACTGTGTAGGAATATTTATTTAGGTGTGTCGCAATTTAAGCGATTCACACATTTTTAGCAGCTATTGAGGTTGTACTCATGACGGAGTTTTCAAAATTTTTCTTCAAATGTCCATCGATCCTACCTAGTAGATGACGAAAACGAGGTCCGTTCAAAACTGTATATATATATATATATATATGTCTGTTACCGCTCTAGCGGTCGCAATTTTTGTTTGATCGTTACCAAACTCGATATTTAGTTGTTTTATGTAAAAAGAAAGATCAAGTTCGTTAATCACTGAAATCGGACTAGTGGGAGGGGGGGGGGGGGTTAGTGGCGAAATATCTCCGTTACTATACGTCGGATCGAAAAATTGTACAGAATCAATCTTATTGAAAATTAGATTTACTATAAATATTGTTATATACATTTATTCTCTATCTTGAATATTAACCGAGATATTTGCATTTTTATTAAATCTGGGCGGTTAACGGACGGGTGACTTTCCCGCCAAAAGCTAGTTTGGCCGTTTCCTTAACGTTTTATGTAAAAAGAAAGATCAAGTTCGTTAACGGATGAAAACAGACCAGTGGGAGGGGGGGGTTTAGAGGGGGAGAATTTTGAAAAATCGAAATATCTCCGTTATTATAAGTCGGAGCGAAGAAGTGTACAGAATGAATCTTATTGACAATTAAATGTACTATATATGTTGTTATATACATTTATTCTCTATCTTGAATATTAACCGAGATATTTGGATTTTTATTTTGCTAACGGACGAGTGACTTTCCCGCCAAAAGCTAGTTCGGCCGTTTTGTTAACTACTCGGCTCTCGTGAAGTTTCTCTATTGCAAAACTTCACGTGGGAAATCTGCTTAGTTTACGCAACCCCTGCGTGACGGACTTTCTTGTTATAATACTAAAATAGTTTAGGTAAAGCTACCATATAAAAACCAAAAAAAAAGGTTAAAAAATCTTCAGAGGTAGGAAAAAGTACGGTTATTTATTTTTTTTCTCCAGTGGATATTATTCTATTCTAGTGTTTGATTATGTAATGTTAAATCTGGTTGTAAATCTGTGTGTCTTTGAGGTGTTTCGTGATTTTTGTAATATATGGGCTGTTGTCGTGTAGTAGTTCTGATAGATTGGTGGGTAAGTTCTTGTCGGTATAATATATAGGACCAGATAAAAATATGTTGCTAAGAAAGTTTGAAATAGTTAGCTTTTGTATAATAATTTATACACTTCCCTTAAAGACATCAGTTAAGAACGTTTTCGTATGTTTTATAATTCTATTCCTTAATGATAGTTCTCATTCTACGATATGAAATTTTCTATGTTATGATAATTCACAATTTATATACTTAAGGCTGTATACCTTTGCCTATATGCTTTTTAGGATTTTTGATTTTTCTCGCCGCCATCGGGATTGTATTTGAACTTATAACAATTGGCCTTCCCCTCCTCTTGTTGCTTTACTTCTTTTTCTATCATTCTTCATGTTCTTGTCTTCGATACGTAGTCTACGTTCCCAGACTCACCAAAAGAATTCATATTGAGATTTAATTTTCTCGGGTTCTAAGAGGTATTTTCTGAACCGTTAGAGAAGAAAATACATAAGTATTGAGCCTTTCTTCATTTTATCAGGCAAGTGTAGAAAACTAGGTTTGCAGAGGACGGAAATGGAGAACGCGGGGAAGTAAGCTACATAACAATTAAATTTGACCCAAATATAGAGCTGTGGTGCAGATGAAATCCGCGGTAAGAGGAGCTTAAGCAATATTATAGCATTAGCACAATACAAAGCATTAATTTTGAGATATGCGGAGGGCACGTATTGGTGCCGCTGCCGGTATGGGTTTTGTGGTCTAATTAACAATTTCTGTTAATAAGCATTCTACATCTATATGGAGCTACGGTCAACAATATGAGGCCAGGCGCATAAAACCACAACCAAGTTAACTTAAGGCACAATCTTAGCCATAAATCAGATGTTTTAGTAGATTTCCCTTAACCCTTTCCACTCCAATGTCGAGTGTCACTCGACACTGATTTTGTTCCACTAGCTCCACTGCCGAGTGATACTCGACATGGTGTAATACCTCTTTTTGCGGAAAATTTTAAAACAGGAGGGATTTTTGTTACTGAAATGTTTGAGTCACGAATGAATGAAACATATTCTAGAATCGTAAGATACTATAATTCAATTAAAGCCTTGGAGTGGAAAGGGCTAAGGGAAATCAGCAATTGAGGTCGTACTCAAGACACGATTTTCGAAATTTTTCTTCAAATGTCCATCGATCCTACCCAGGAGATGACGAAAATGAGGTCCGTTCAAAACTATATGTATATATATATATTAGTCTGTTACCGCTATAGGGGTCGACATTTTTGTCTTATCGTTATCAAACTTGATATATAATCGTTTTATGTAAAAGGAAAGACATCGGACCAGTTGGAGGGGTGGGTTTAGAGGGGGATAATTTCTAATATTCTTAATATCTTCGTTAATATGAGTCGGATCGAAAAAGTGTATAGAACCAATCTTATTGGAAGTGCAATGTTCTATAAATGATGTTATTCACATTTCTTTGCTATCTTCATTAGTAACTGAGATATTTGCATTTTTTAGTTTTCAGTACTTTGTGAACCCCCACTCCTTCTCATCTCATATTAACAATATTCTATTATGTTATGAAGCACTTTATTTGAAGCTTGAATACCAAATATTGTCATGCACGTGGGAAATCTGCTTGGTTAACGCAGCCCCTGCGTGTCAGACTTTTATATTGTAAGAGTCCACTATTTACAATTGACACTTTAAATGATAAACCGTTTTAGCAGATTTCCCTTAAGGGAATTCAGATATTGAGGTCGCACTCATGACGCGATTTTCGACATTTTTCTTCAAATGTCCATCGATCCTACCTAGGAGATGACGAAAATGAGGACTGTTAAAAATTGAGTATATATATATGTTAGCTCTAGGGGTCGCAATTATTGTTTGATCGTTACCAAACTCGATATTGAGTTGTTTTATGTAAAAAGAAAGATCTATTTCGTTAACGGCTGAACTCGGATAAGGGGGAGGAGGGGTTTAGAGGGGGAGAATTTTGAAAAATTGAAATGTCTCCATCCCTATGTGTCGTATCGAAAAAGTGTAAAAAATCAATTAAACTTACTTTATATGTTCTTATACCGTATACAAATGTATTAAAATCTAAATAGTAAATAGGTTAGTATAATTTAATTTCTTTTTATATATACTAAAACGATTACAGTAATCACAAAATTTAATTTTACATTTCTTATAGGGCATAATAACCACTATATATATATATATATTTGTCTGTTAACGCTCTAGCGGTCGCAATTTTTGTTTGATCATAGGAAAACTCGATATTTAACCGTTTTATGTAAAAAAGACAGATCAAGTTCGTTAATAGCTGAAATCGGACTAGAGGGAGGGGGGGGGTTTAGAGGGGGGATTTTGGAAAATTCAACATCTCTCCGTTATCATGCATCGGATCGAAAACTTGTATAGAACCAATCTTATTGCAAATTAAATTTAATATAAATATTGTTATAAACATTTATTCTCTATCTTGAATATTTACCGAGATATTTCCATTTTTCAGTTTTCAACCTCCCCCCCCCCCACTTCAGGTTTCAATGCCCCCACTTCTACTCAAATTACATAAATAATACTCTCTTACAAAATAAACCACTTGATTTGAAGCTTATATACAAAATATTGTTTTCAAGAGATCTTTATTACACGAGATACATGCAAATATGTTCTGGTGAACACCCCCACCCCCCCGTCTTAAGTTCTTGGACTACTAAAATTTGATTAATTGAGTTATTCTGATTCAACATCAATTACAGCACTAGATTTAGTAAATAGTTTTCAACAAAATTAATATGTTATATTCAGATATACTTGAGTAATTGTTATTCTTTCCCGTGAAGCGTTGGCAGACCAGTTTGTTTTCATTTCAGACGCTTCCCGCTTGTATTTATTCACTTAATATTGACGGTGGTGTTGTGTTACCATTATGTAGATTTATCTATTGTTAAACTTCACGAGGAAAATCTGCTTAGTTTACGCAGCCCCTGCGTGACTGACTTTTATGAGTCTCACGTTAAATTTCGTCAAACATCTTTATTAGATACAGATGTATACATGAATTTTGCAAGTAGGTATAGTTGGCTATACTTGCCTTTCAAGTATCAATAAGATGTAACTGATACACATCATGTGTTCAGTGTAGCATAATGGAACTTTTCTTATCATGTATTAAGTGTTTCATTAGGGAAATTGTCTTAAAAGACAGGCAGGATAAAGGAAATACACTTGAGTCACACATTTCGTCAAAAGAAGAAATGTTTTGACATACTGAAATTTCTGTTTTTTTTAATTTTTAGCAGATTTCCCTTAAGGGAAATCAACTATTGAGGCTGTACTCATGACGGAATTTTCGAAATCTTTCTTCAAATGTCCATCGATCCTACCTAGTAGATGACGAAAATGAGGTCCGTTCAAAACTGTATATATATATATATATATATCTATCTATATATATATATATATATATATATATATATATATATATGTGTGTCTGTTACCGCTCTAGCGGTCGCAATTTTTGTTTAATCGTTACCAAACTCGATATTTAGTCGTTTTATGTAAAAAGAAAGATCAAGTTCGTTAATGGCTGAAATCGGACAAGTGGGAGGGAGGGTTTAAAGGGGAGGATTTTCGAAAATTCGAAATATCTCCGTTACTATACGTCGGATCGAAAACTTTTACAGAATAAATATTATTGCAAATTAAATTTACTATAAATATTGTTATATACATTTTTTCTTGAATATTAACCGAGATATTTGCATTTTTATTAAATCTCGGCGCCTAACGGACGAGAGTTAGTTTCCCGCCAAAAGCTAGTTCGGCCGTTTCCTTGACTGCCTCGGCTCTCGTGAAATTTCTCTATTGTAAAACGCCACGTGGGAAATCTGCTTAGTGTACGCAGCCCCTGCGTGACGAACTTTTTATTTATTTATTTTAGTCTTTATATGTCTTTGTGCAATTCAATGGATAGACATATACATGTATTAAATAAATTTAATATTTAACAAAACATCTATAATCTTGGCTTACTACTATACTTATTTTGATCAATATTCAAAGGAATTTAAGTCATGGAAATTACTCGACTAAAATCAACGGAGAAATCTGGCAAGGTATTCCACAAATTAGAAGAAAATGCAGAAATTTTTCAATTCATCTAGAAAATCGAATTCATTTATTTCGATAGGTGATTTGGCGGGTAACCCTTTCACTAGGAGAAATGCTTGAGATGAATAACTCCTAAGCAGCCATACTCATGCCATGGAAACATTACGGGAAAAGGATTATCGTAAGACCCGAAGTAACCCCGAAATTCCGAGAAGTCTACTGTTATTATAATCAGTTCTAATACGCTCGGATAACTCACATAATCAAGAGTATGCACGCCATGTCCTTGTTAGGTGCAGAATGAGACTGTTATTTCAATGGATTTGAAAAATAAAAATTATTTAAATAACTGAATCAAATTTGTCAAAAGTTAATAAGGCAAATATTAACAGAAATGGCTGACCAAAGCTACCCAGAAGTTAAAGCAATTAAAACTTTGATAATGTCTGATTACTGCTCATTGTGGAAATCGGTCTGTAAAATGATTGTTAAGCTTTCACTCATTTTCATATTCAGCCTTTGACAAGAACCTTGAAAGTTTCTATGAGCTATAAGCAAACGTAGAATTGAATTATATTATTATTATTGGGAAATAATAAAGTATTACAACCAGTATCTTATTATGAAATATTACTTCTGATATAAGGGCAAACGAACAAAATTCCATCTTCTAAGTCTACCCTATTTTGATCGCGAGGTCTTCTGGTCCTGACAACGTCCTGGTATTTTGTACCAATATTTTGCCAGCCATGCTGCTAGCTTCTTCACTGTATCCCAACAAGGATTAACAATCTATTTTAACTTGTCTAATCCGGACCAGGTGAAGTCCGGAGTTAACTATTGTTAACCTTAAGGGAAATCAGCTATTGAGGTTGCACTCATGACGCCATTTCGAAATTTTTCTTCAAATGTCCATCGATCCTACCCAGGATCTGACGAAAATGAGGTCCGTTCAAAACTGTATATATATATTGGGGCTCAGGTTAGCCATGTGAGTTAAAGCGTTGACCTTTATCTCACATGGTAAACCTAGAGTGGCGAGTTCGATTCTCGCCTGGGCAAAGGAAATTATTTAATGACGAAATTAATTAAATAACATCTTAAAAACCCACCCTGGCTAGAAAAGGGTGGTTACCTGTAGATGACCCGTCCCAATTAGCCTTAGTTGCAAAAAGTGGATATATATATATGTCTGTTACCGCTCTAGCGGTCGCAATTTTTGTCTTATCGTTACCAAACTTGAAATATAACCATTTTATACAAAAATAAAGCTCAAGTTCGTTAATGACTGAAATCGGACTAGTGGGAGGGGGGGGGGTTTAGAGGAGGATTTTCGAATTTTCGAAATATCTCCGATACTATAAGTCGGATCGAAAAACTGTATAGAACCAAACTTATTGCAAATTAACTATAAATATTGTTATGCACAGTTTTTCATTATCTTGATTATTAACTGAGATATTTGCATTTTTTAGTTTTCGGTCTTCAGTAAAGCCCCACATCTACTCACTCATATAACAATATTCTATTATGAACATTGTTATTTTTGTTTGTTCTTTTTTAATCAGCAATATTGCCTCGCTGCGAAGGCTCTAAAATAAATAAATATTATGTTATGAAGGACTTTATTTGAATCTTAAATACCAAATATTGTTCTCATTGAACTTTTGAGTTTTGTGATAAACGCAAATACGTGGCGCACGTGGGAAATCTGCTTAGTTAATGCATCCCCTGCGTGACGGACTTTTTTGAATGAAATGTTTCTATAACTTTCTGAGTCAATAGCCATCATCTAATCTAATATAATTCGGATGTTTCTTGATTTCAATGGCCTATCCGACAGCTCGTTTTTTAAGCAAAAACATTAATTTTGTCCTTTTGTGGCAGTTTTAATACACCAGTCTGGATAGTCCATTTTCTTACAATTGTAAAGACATATACTTGTTTGTATATATATATATATATATATATATATATATATATATATATATATATATATATATACCCTCGCGGACAAAAAAAACGGCGCACCTACATTTTCGTCTACAATTTCTCAACTAAGTACCTATACCAAAAATCATATCGATTTTTTTATTTATTTATTATTTTATCTAAGAATATATATAGGTACTGGGTTAAATAGAGAAAACCCAAAAAACAAATGAAGTAAGCGCACAATAAAATTTAATACACAAAAAGTAATTTTGGTAAAACAACAAATAAAAAAATTTCCGTACGATTTCAAAACAAAAATTACGGGAATTTCTTTTACCTTGGTTTACTACCGTGTGTTACCCCCTCTAGCTTGAATCACCGCCGAACTGTTAGAGCCAGACGTGTACTAATGAAACATGGATTACAGAATTCAGCAGTCTTATCTCCAACATAATTCTTTGGGATCCTAATACCACTGCGGATTATTGACAAGAATGTGTCAAGGTACATATAGCGTCATGATAAAACCAGTAGCACGACTGATCACTGATAAATGTAGTATTATGTTTAAAAATGTAGGTGCGCCGTTTTTTTTGTCCGCGAGTTTATATATATATATATATATATATATATATATATATATATATATATATATTACAGGGTAAGCTAAAACTTCAAACTTCAACAATAACCATTTATTGACGAAGAGAGCGCTTTTGAAGAAGTGCATCATCGGCAGTACCCTGTTGACGCACCAAAAAACAATAAATAGTCTATCTCTATAACAGGTCCGTTTTTTTTTTTTTTAAATTATGTTTTATGATTGAATTAACTTTTCGACTCTTTAATATTTAAAAGAAACAGTAATAGAGAGGCTACTTATTGTTTTTTTTTTGGTCTGGGGATATGGTTCTGACGATGATGTAGGAAATAATCTCCCTCTTTCAAGGGTTTCTTTATTGGGGAAATAAATAAAAACGAAATATGTATATTAAAAAAGAGGTTAAAAATTACCACATGTTAGGTTATTTTTTCATATTTTAGTGACAAAATTTTCTCGAAAATCCAATTTAAAATAAGTATGTTTGAATTGATATGTTTTGTAAGGATACTATTATGTTTTATTTATTTCAGCACGCTAAATCTGACAGGAGAAGGGTGGTGCTAAGGAAAGTGACACCGCTGAGCAGTGGCGTCTACAGGTGCGAGGTATCAGCTGAAGCTCCTTCCTTTACATCGGGAACAGCTGCTGCGCGCATGTCAGTTCAGCGTAAGTAATCAGCAACTGTCATTTATGTACATACACATATGTTCATCCATAAGGTTCCATTTATTTGGTAA
This sequence comes from Riptortus pedestris, assembly GCA_019009955.1. Classification (NCBI taxonomy): domain Eukaryota; kingdom Metazoa; phylum Arthropoda; class Insecta; order Hemiptera; family Alydidae; genus Riptortus; species Riptortus pedestris. The sequence continues at coordinate 68,232,217 of CM032231.1, forward strand.
ACTTGTTGGAGTTGATACCATTTAGTTATTGTTTTTATTTTCTATGTCACCGTGAAGACGTTTCAGATGAACATCTTATTTTCTTGGTATTTCGTATAAAGTTATAATGAGAGTGGGGTTGTCTCCACTTGTTTACTTAGATCCTATATTAAAGTCTGATAGGGCATTAGGGAAAATAATATGGTTCGAAAATTCTAAGGTACAAATTATTTTACACTATTTAGAACCATTGAATACAAAGTACATGTTTCTTCCATACTTTACTGGAAACAAACACAGTTATTCCCAATTCTAGATCATTTATGACAGGGGTATATAATTTGAAAAAGAAAATATTATTTATATTATTTTTAATATAATATTATATTATTTTTAATAAGTGAACATTAAATAGTATTTTTTTTTTATTTGTAGTCCACTCTCGGCTATTGTTCCTGTTGAAGGTTTCACCATTTCATTTCTTCAAGTTATTAAGAATTCATTGTGTTTCGCTAGCCAATTTGAGTTCCAATTTAGGATTGTTAAAATGCTTATAGCATTGCTCCCTGGTTCGGGCGATGGAGTATAGGGAGATGACGGAATTATTCGTCGAGGATTGAGACAAGGTGTAGCCCGAAGATGATGTAGCTTCATAACTTCAAGTAGCTTCTCAGATGATGTGGGCCAATAACTTCATTATTAAGCCTGTCCTGCTGTATGGGTTCAGACATGGGGGTTGACGGGTACCTTGGAAAAAAAAGCTGAAAGGTTTTAGCCAAGGGTTCTTAGAGCCATCATCGGCCCATTGTGGGATGGCGACTTAGGCTTTGAAGAAGGAAGGCAAAACAACGGATTATATCTAACACATACATAATACATGATGTGAAAGCTAAGAAGTAACAATGGGCTGAACATGTACGTGCTTAAGAAGTAAGTATTAAATGAAAGTAACCCTACAGGACCGATGGCGCCAGGAGTGATCTAGGTGACGCCAGTCTGGGACCTAGGCCAGTCTCGACCCTCTTTGCTTCGACTCTCCGCCCGTCTATAAAAGCAGTCCAGCACGCTCGATGGTTCGATGGTGGTTGGTCACAAGTGAATAACAGTGACTTCAGTGCAGCTATGGCGAACAGTGCTTTCAGTTTCAGTACAGTCCAGTATTTTTGTGGAGATTAGTGCAATGTCTTGTTTATAAGAAAATCAGCTCAGTGCCGTATTTTTGTGAAGTTCAGTGCAGAATCGTGTTTGTGATCTTCGGTAGTTCAACAACAATCATAGCATTGCCAAAAACAAAATATAAAACAGTCACAAGAACAAACACAAAATAAAGAGTAAAAACCATAGAGAATCTAATAACTAGTCAACTAATAAAAATTAAAGCCAAAACAATAGAAAATCTAATAACTACTCAACACATAAAAATTAAAGAAGCAAACAACGGTAAGCGTACGTCAAAAACTTAAAACTATAAATAAAATAAAAAAAACTAAAAAACAACACAAATTACAGATAGGAAAACATATCACAGTGGGTGGGAACCTCTGAAAAGCACACCAGAGGAAGTGTAAGAGACATCTTAAAAAATGAACAAAAATCGAAAAACACCCATAGTTAAATTATTAAAATAACTCCCGCTTCTAAATCCTGCTAGTAAAACCATCGAGAATAAAAATATAAAATAACTATTTATTTCGTACGTTTTGATATTCACCAAGACTTTCTTTTTCATAATAATAAAATAAAACAAATCTATTTTGAGAGTTTGACAATGTATATCGCAGTTATAGTTATTAATTTTAAAAAAGCTTAAATAAAATTAATTAAGTCAACTATACAGAAACATATAAACATATATAAATATAATAATAAATGCAACATGAAATAGAATGATAGGACTTTTAATATTTTTTGAATACGATAGTTTTACTAATCTAAAACAATTGAATTTGTAATACATTTAATATGTTTTGGATTTATAATATGCTTAAATTATCATATAACAAATCCGATAATAACGACCTTAATTTGACCACATTGCCAATATAATTATAAAGAAACATTAGATCCTTTTGAGGCATACATTTCGTCTAAAGAAGAAACGTGATGACATTGTAAAATTTGTATTTTCTTCTCTTTTATGTAATGTAGTCTTTATTTGTCTTTGTATAATTGAATTGACAGGTACATTCTTATCTTAAATAAATTTAATAGTTAACTAATCACCTACAATCTTGGCTTAAAAGAAATTTAAGTCTTTGAAACTTCTCGAGCCAAATCAATGGGGAAATCTTGCTAGGTATTCCAAAAATTTGAAGAAAATGCAGAAATTTATCAATTCACCTAGAAAATGGAATTCATATAGTTCGATAGGGGATTTGCTGTGTTACTTAATATCCTTAAATCATAATATTACAAATCTAATCTTAATGACCTTAATTTGAGCAGACTGCCAATATATTTATAAGGAAACATTAGAACCTGGCGAGGATTAATTGTTAATGATGTCAAGAAATATATTATTATTATCAATGGAAGCAATATCATTTATGGAGTTTGAACCGTAATTTTGAGTAAATTGAACAATAGAGAAATAAATGATATATATCCTCATGCTCATTAGTGCATTTTAGTTCGGCATTAATGTCATAGACAGTTTAGAGGAAATGCTTGAGAAATGAAATTGTTTGGTCGTTTCCCATATGAGCTACATTATTTTCAAACTAATAGATAGTTTCTAAAGTGGCAGTAGACACCTGATCATGGACGCATAATAAACACGAAGCATCCGAGATAGTTTACTGGATTCCCTTAGTTTCTGGTTGGAATTACCTTGAGTTTAACCTTTCATAAGTATGGCGTCTTGGAGCGCCACTTCATGGAGAGTAAATTATACATGAGCTACCGAGCTCAACAGGCTTCTCAGGAACCATTAAAGACAATATCTACAAAGTCTTGCCCTTGGGTCGAATTGGTATAATCCCATAAAGGCCCTCAAATTGTTTACGTAAATAAGAAAAACGATTTTGGTTGTTGGATATTTTTGGCTTATATTTGAAAAAAAACAAATAGGAGCTCTTATTACTGCGAAATAGTTATATTTGTATATTGCACTGCATGTAATATATTATGCCATTGTTCATTCACTTATGTAAACTTATATACCACACACTCACACACACACACACACACACACAGACACACACACGCACACACACACACACACACACACACACACACACACATATATACACATATGTGCTCTAGTGATCGGAACCTTTGTTCAATGCAAAACTAAAATAAAGTTCTTTGATGGATAATAAGAGAAAAGTGTTAGAGGGGAGAATTTTGAAAATTCTAAATACCTCCGTTGTTAAGCGACAAATCGAACGAGTATACGTATATATCCGAAGTTGTTGCAAATTTACTATTCTTTAAATATGATTACACGTTTTTCTATATACTCAATTTATAACGTTTTTCTATATATATATGGAGTATATGTCTTATTAGTATTCTGTCCTCAGTAAATCCCCACTTCTGAACATATTTTATTAACAATGAGCTAATAGTTGACAAAACACTCTATTCCAAGATTAAAAAAATAAAATTGTTTTATTTATTATATTACATTGTGAGATATACTCAAATACGTTCGGTGTGACACCTCTAATTTTGATTTTACTTTCTTTACTATATGCTTTTTTTGGTCAATACCAAACTCGATATTTAACGCAAAAATAAAGATTTTTTTCTGATGACAGCTGAAATCGGTGCATTGAGGGAAAAGGTAGAAAACCCGAAAATACATATCAGTTATTATGAATCAGATCAACAAGCTCTATACAGCAAATATTATTATAAATGTACTTCCATATGCATGTTGTTCATGTGTTTATTCTGGTCCTCGAAAATTAACCGAGTTATTTGCATTTTTTAATAATCAGTCACAATAAACACTCTCTCCCACTCAAGCGGGTATCACTTTGTGTAGCTCATCCCAAATATTTCAAATCCAGCTGACATTTTCATTCCTGTTTACACTGACATCTTATTATGGGACAAATAGAGAATAGATTGTCAATTGAGATCATTACCGATTAGTTTACTCAGCCAAAGTGTGACGGGTCCTATCTACTCCCTATTGCAGAAGTAACCTTCTGGATAGCCCAGCATTTTGTTTACAATTTAACTGCACTGATCTTGAATTTTCTTTTACTAGCCTCTTTTTTAGCCGCTTTACCTTGAGGGAAATCAGATCTTGACGTTTATATTCATGACGCGATTTTCAAAAAACAATACTACCCAGGAGAAACGAAAATGAGGTCCGTTCAATATATATATATATATATATATATATATATATATATATATATATATATATATATATATATATTTGTGTGTCTGTTAACGCTCTAGGGGACACAATTTTTGTTTGATCGTTACCAAACTCGATATTTAATAATTTTACGTAAAACGAAATATCAAGTTCGTTAATGGCTGAAATCGGACCAGTGGAGGGGGGTTTTTCGAAAAGTCTATATATCTCCGATTCTATACGTCGATTCAAAATATTGTATTAAACCAAACTTATTGCAAATTAAATGTACTATAAATATTGTCATATACATGTATTCTCTATTTTGGATATTAACGGAGATATTTGCATTTTTCAGCCTTTAGCAAAGTCCCACTTATACTCATGTTACATAAGCAATACTCTGTTATATAATAAACAACATTATTCGAAGCTCAAGTACCAAATATTATTTTCAAGGGGACTTTAATATACGATTTACATGCAAATATGTTCTGGTGACCCCCCCCCCCCCGCCAGTCTTAAATTCTTGGAATACTAACATTTGATTGATTTAGACCAAAATTATTCTGATTCATTCTAAATTACCGTACTATATATAGTAAATATTTTTAATTTCATTAATTTTTTTCTTTCCTTTGAGAGGTTGGCAGATCTGTTTATTTACAATTCAGACTCTAAAATTAACTAAATAACACACCTCTTTTCCATTTCCCTCTCTCACTGACAAAGCCTGTTTGTTGTTTTCTGCAACCTCTTCAAGTACCAATTACTGAGTTTACTATATATTATTTTCAGTTGCATCAACTTACTTGAAAAACCATCACTTGGTACTATATGATTAATTTGGTTTTCGGTATACTACCTGGTACCCGGGATCTTCGGTACATAAGTTAGTTATACCTATCAAAGATGCAAATCCCGACAAGGTTACTATTTCCAATAATACCATTTGAATATTTATGGACTATGTTATTTTGTTAAAAAAAAATACATATAACTACTTAGCATAGTAAAATCTGTTAAAATAATCGTATCATTGTAAATAAATAATAGTTTTAGGTTATTGCATTTGTTAGATGCCATAACTCGCAGTAATCTTCAAGCTATTTTGGTGGAAAATATAATCCCTCAATTAAAATTGTACTTTGTTTTAATAAAAATATGACTTATTCTGTCACAAATTAGATCTGTTAAATAGAAAAACGAATTTGCTGTATTCACATTCATTGAATTTTCGAAGTATTATACCACTCTTACCAACTGAGTCAACTGGCCTCACTTTTTATGGAGTATGATAAATTACAAAAATGATACTTTTATATTGTTTCGTACCAATATTGGAATTTCCCGGGGGACGGGAACCAATTCAGTTCAGTTTTATCAATATTTAACGGAAAGCCATTTCACTGAAAATCATTCGTCGAATATCCATGAGCCACTTGGAGACAATGACTTCGACCTATAATGAATTAATATTCTGCTAATAATATATGTTTGTATGTATCCACAATCCAATGTTGACACTTGGTCTAAAGAAGCTGTGTGAAATATTAATTTTTTCCGATTTTTTTTTTGTTTTTTGTAAATTAGTAATATGTTATCAATGAAAATCCACTGTGAATACATATGCAGGAATGTTATGCAATTCTGTACGACATTAGTGTATTGCGGTAAAGCCTACGGACTACGCCGTATTATATAAAAACAAAAATGCTGTTTCGTTGCAGTGTTGTGTATTTATCTGTTTGTGTGCGTGTGTGTGTGTGTTTATAGATTTATACATTTGTCTGATGCAACGATCTAGTGGTAGCAATTTTTATTTAATCGTTACTAAACTTTAAACAAAAAAGTTTAAACGGTTTTTGTAAAACTAAAGATCAAGTTCGTTAATTTGTAAAATCAGATGGGAAGGGCCAGTTTTATACAGGAGAATTTTAGAAAATCCAATAGAAATAATCTTATTGCACATTTAATTGTCTATAAATATATTTATTTTCGAATGATTATAATTATTTTTTTTTAAATTTATTTATTTAAATGAGTTCCGCAACACTGGCGATTTACTCATAATTCAATTGTGCACAAGAAAGCGAATAGCAAAAAAAAAAAAAAAAAAAAGAAGGAAACGGAAAAGGAGTGAACTATGGTGGTTTATGAAACGGTTCATTGGAATATCATTTTTATATGAAACAAACAATATTGTATATGGAAACATCAGGGTGGTGAAAATAATATAAATGAAAATGTAAGTATCGACGGAGGGGGGGGGGAGAAAGAAAAAAGATAATAATAATAAAATAAGGAAAAGATAAAAACAGAGTAATGAATAAATAAAAAGAAAGAAAAAAATAAGGAAAAGAGAAAACCAAAAAAAAAATGAATAAATAAAAAAAGAAATAAAAGGGGAAAAGGAAAACAAAAAAATAATAATAAATAAAATTAAAGTGCATACACCCTGTTAATGTAGGAAAGAAGTGAGGAGTAGTGTGTGTGTGGAAATTGTAGATTATAGTGTGTTGTATATATTAATGTCTTTTAGATGTTTAATGATTGAGTCTATGTGATTACTGTTATCGGTCAAAAGTTCCTGTAAGTCATTAGGAATGTCTAAATTGTCTCTTCGTCGACAGTTAGTCAATATGTGATGTACAGTTAAAGTTTCGTTACAATGTCTACAGGTCGGTGTGTCCTTGTTTGTCATTAAGTGTCCGTGGATTAGCAAGGAATGGCCAATGCGTAGTCTAGTCAGCGCAACTTCATCTCTTCGTGTGCTCCTTTTGGTAGATGGTCATTCTTTAACAGTTTGTTTTATTTGTCTTAGTTCATTGTCATTTGTGTTATCCCAAGACTGCTGCCACTGCTGCTGTAGTGCCTTAGTGCATTCGGCTAATACGTCTTGGTGGTCTGCATAGTTTATGTCAATGTCTGGTTTGTCTACAGTACACTTTGCTAATCTGTCGATGTCTGTACTTTCCTTGATGCGTGTATGATGATAGTTAAGCGGCATAGTTAGACTTTTGATGATTCAAAGATTATATACCAAATATTTTTTTCATTGAAGTATTATTGTGCGCCGTATGGCACATGCTAATTCAATGAGTGATTACGCCATTACTGAAGACTTTACGGCCTTAACTGAAAACGTTCATTTGATCTATGCCGTAATCGATATTTACCTTTTTTAGTATTTATATAATACTACAAGTCATATTAATTAATGGCTGAAACAGAACGAGGCATGAAGGGAGGAGTTGTAATGTGGGGTATCCGAAAATTCATAATACTTCCGGGATTGTGTTTCGTATCGATAAATATTATAGAACTAATCTTATTAAATTATTGATAATCTACAATTGTTGCAGTTTAGATTTTTTCTCAACTCAAATATAGTTATAGAATTATTTGGGTTTCTTGTTTACCGCCTTCAGTAAATCCGTACTTACCGGATTTTAGAAATAGAGAATGTGATGTGAGTGTATCCAAACAGCACGTGGGAAATTTGCTTAGTTTATGCATGGATGGACTTTTAGCAGATTTCCCTCAAAGGAAATTAGTTATTGAGGTCGTATTCATGTCGCGATTTTCGAAAATGTTCTTCAAATGTCCATCAATTCTACCAAGGAGATGAGGAAAATGGGTCCGTTCAAAATTGGATAGCTGTATATATCTGATACCGGTCTAGTGGTCGCAATTATTGCTTTATCGTTACCAAACTCGATATTTAATCGTTTTATATAAAAAGAAAGATCAAGTTCGTTAATGGCTGAAATCGTACCAGTGAGAGGATGGTTTGGAGGGGGGATTTTCGAAAATTCGAAATATCTCTGTTACTACGTCGGATCGAACAAATGTATAGAACCAATCTTATTGAAAACGTAATGGTCTATAAATATTGTATACATTTATTCTCTATCCTGTGTATTAACCGAGATATTGGCATTTTTCAGTTTTCAGCCTTCAACAAACCCCCACTTCTACTCATGTTACATTAACAAATTAACAATGTTCCGTTATAAATGAAACAACATTATTCAAAGCTTAAATACCAAATATTGTTTTCAAGCGACATTTATTTACCCCCCCCCCCCATCTTAAGATTTTGTGTTACTAAAGTTTGATTGATTGAGATTAAAATTGTTCTGATTCATTATAATTTACAGTACTAGATATAGTAAATAGTTTTCTATAAAATTGATATTTTATATTCGGATATATTTCATTAATTGCTCTTCTTTCCGGTCTAGAATCTATCTATTCAGAGCTGCGATGTTGGCTGCCCTGTTTGTTTACAATTGCGACGCTTTCCGTTGCGAATATTAAATTTTAAATTGTCTGAAAGATTTCTTCTTGCCGTTTGTATTTATAAGCTTAACATTCACGGAGGTGTTAACCAGTATGTAGATGTACCCCCCCCCCTTCGTGAGGGAATTTTATTTTTTTGGCGAGAGCCCCGAGCGGGGACAGTTGCTCCACTAGCAATCAGTTCACATTAGAGAAACTACTATAGGTGTGGTAGTTAGCGCACTCTGTGAGTATCTGATGCTGTGAGCTGATGTTTGCTGAACGAGTAGTGTAGCGACAGAGAGAAAAGCATTAGTACTCGACTGAGGGGAAAAAACCTATAATCCCCGAGCTTGTCACCGCTTTTCAATTAAAGTCTTGTCCAGGACTTTTTTAAGCAAATGTCAGCCAACATTGGTCACCTGGATTACATGTCAACTGGGAGCTTATGTCTCTCCTGTGAGAGATTGGCATTTTTTTAAAATAGCACTTTTGACCAATGTATTTCCTTTTTTATCTTTCACAAAATCATGCTGAATCGTGGTTATACTCTGAAATCATTTTTGTCTTTTCACTCTTCAAAATTTCATTAGTTTGGTCATTTATTTTTTGCTGTGAAGTGGAAGGAGTAAGACTTTGAAGAATATCCCATGCCAATAGCCTTTTAAAAATATAAACTCTATATAAATTGAGGGCTAGCTAAGGTCAATTATTTTATGTTTTTTTTTCCTATGACATCAGGTCGAAGGTACAATTTAGACTGCGGCAAACAAAATCAACTTGGTATAGGATTAAATAACAAAAGTTTGTAGAGGAGAGAATTTTAAAGTTCACTTAACTTTTATAAATAGTGTATAGCAATATTTTAATGTATCCGTAGAATTCTCGATTTCACTCACAACAACTGACGCTGACGTCTTTCGAATTTTCGGTTTCTCCTCCTCCTCCAAATTCGATTTCAGTAGCTAACGAACTTGATATTGAATTTGACATATAAATCATGCAGTGAGGAAACAAATATATATATATATATATATATATATATATATATATATATAATATCTAAGTTGTCCGGTTTCGCTCGGAAAATCATTTGAGGCTGAATTATGATAGTATTTTTTTTTTTTTTTTTTTTTTTTTTTTGGCAAGACTTATGTCAATGATGTGAAATCCTTATTTCTGCTTATTGAATTTTTACTATGAAATTAGAATTAAATGGTTAGGAGAAATCAATAGTGTGTCATACCAATACGTGGGAAGCCGACTCATTTTACGCAGCCCCTCTGGGACAGACTTAATTTTCCTTTTCCTATAGATGTATCATCTTACTTTCAAATTAGGACGCACTTATGATTGCATATGGCTCATGAATATTTTAAACCTTTACATTATAGGAATAGTTGATGCATTTACACCACTTCTGTCAACTTGATACATATTCAGTTAAATTATTGTTATACTCTCCATTTTTAACAGATTTTCCAGAGAATGGGCCTCACATATCAGGAGAAGAAAAGCAGTACTCAATTGGCGACGAAGTGAACTTGAACTGTACATCCGGCATGTCTTATCCGGCGACAGTTCTTCACTGGTACATCAATGATCATGAGGTACAGTTTCTTTTGCATGTTAATTGTCCTGATAAGATCTAGTGCTTATCATGATATCAGTGATATATATATATATATATATATATATATATATATATATATATATATGTATATATAATATTGAAGTTATGTAATTTGAATTTCAATCATGGTGGCATAAATGAGGTAATCCCATTTCTAGATATTTAGAGAAAAAGATCTTTACAAAAACAAATTTTCTAGGCAGTGATTCATCTTCAGTGTTTTTATAATTGATCCCTCCTTATGCTGGCATTGCTCCCCCGACTGATGGAACCCAAGAAAAGCATGGACCACGGAAGTATCAGATATAAAACACTGAAGATGAGTCAAACTTTAAAAGTCTAGGATTTCGAAGTAAGTAATTAGTTAGCCATAGGCAAGATGAAATGTTCACATTTTTTCAGTTAAACCGACCCCAAATTGACAGAGCCTCTATTTAACCTCTTTTATATTTCATTTCCAATCCCACTAGACCATTTGAGTTTTGAATGATTGAGTTGTCGCTATAATTGATATAGCAAATGCAGTAAAAGGAGAATAATTGGTTAGCGAATGCAAATTAGGTTAGGTGTCACCTGTCCAGTTGGTCTGTTTTCAGGGATGTAATAGGTGCCATTTTATTTATTCAACAGTTGTCTGCAATGGCTTAGGTGGCTACCAAGTGTCAATATTTATGTTATATGTCAGCTAGGAAAAGAGTAATTAGATTTCATGATTCCTGGGTGTCAATAATGAATAAATAGATTTCTTTTTTTATTTAGTTTTTGTCATAGCAAATACATTTTACTCTATCGGTCAGATTGGTAACCAATTTGTTTAATTCTTAATTTTTCGAAATGAAATCAATGATCACATCTGAAAAAAAATTCTGTAATATTTTTCACTGGTTACAAAATTGTTTGCTGAAGCAGATAATTCGTTATGAATACAAACAAATATTAGGCAAAGTGATGCTTAGATACTGCTGATCAAAATAGTAAGACACTGCATTTCCATTTACCATAAACTTCTATTTCCAATATGAAACCTCTGCCAGGAAACTTTATCATTCAGTTTCATCGTTGTTATGTTCGTCTGCTTTAATTAATTTGATGAATGATTAGTAAAATAGGGCATTCGTTCATCATCAAAGTCATCGTTTACAATTGACTAGATGAAAAAAAAATATCATTGGTCCAATGTATTTTACATTCCTTTTGCCAAGGAGACATTACAATTCCAAGAAGGGCGAATTTCCACTAACACAGGGCTTTTCGCATACTTTTGCTACTTGATTCAAGAGATACTAGATCCATTATCTGATTCGTTGAGAGACGAATGTGGTTAAAATGTCTAAGAGATTACCCGATGTGCATTTTTTTGGACTAAAAATTTGGTAAAAGTTGCAACGAAAAGTGCACCTTCCTTTGCCATTTATTGGCTACATTCATTCTTCTCTTACAATCTTTTATAACTCCATTGAGAATAGCATTATTGGTTATAAATTTATTTACATCAGAAAGCTCCTTTGGGGAAATTAAGTAACTTGTACCTTCCTGGCCATTAAGTTCCTAAAACACTAGGAGAGAAGAAGTAGTTCTCTCAATTCTTAGAATCGGCAACATCAAATTAACACACTCGTACTTAATGACAAAGACTGACAGACATACTTGCTCAACTTGTAACCATCCCTTGACGATATGACATATACTGACAGAATGCCGAAAACGACAAAATCAGAACTTCCCCTATAACTTACAAGAATCTTTGACGGGAGGCAGCCCATACAATAACAAGATATTCTCACACCTACACAAAATTCAAATACACGACAAAATGTAACTTACAAATTAAGTCTGTGGTGTGCAACAAGATTTCAAATTAAAATCATTCATTGTATTAGATGCGTTTGCACACATGTATATGTTTACCCTGAAGGAGGGAATTATGGCAATCATTGGCAAAATTACTATTTTCATCCATTGATTCCCTATTGATCATCCAATAGCTAAGCTCACCACCAATTTTTTTTTTGTTTTTTATGTTCGCTTATAAAATGTTTATCTATTTCACTTTTGTTGTTCGTCATTGTTTTTGGTATTTGTTATTGTTAGTTGTTGTAATCTCTTATCAATTTTACTTTTGTTATTTAACTTTGTACAATTTTTGGCTTTTGAAAGGGAAAATAACCTTTGATGTGATGTCCATAAATAAATAAATAGATAAAAAGTTAACTTGTTGGATTTCTTCGCCAATGGAAGTGGATCCCATTATTATTCACGCGATAAGTCTGGTTTTAAACTGTGAATTTTAATTGAACCTACTCTTAGATATGTACTAATATTGATAAACACAATACAATAATCATTGCCGATATGAGAATTCCGCCTTTCAATGGGTTTTCACGATTAATTTGATAAAAGGAATAATCGTCTTTATTAACGTTATAATCAAATAGAAGAATCCATGTTATTATATGTTATATACAGATGTATTTTAGTAATTGTTCTTCTTTTCGGTGAAGAATATTTCTATCAGTTCACCTGTGAGGGGTTGTCAATCCGTTTGCTTACAATCAGACGCCTTCCATTGGGAGGTTATTAAAATTGAACTGAAAGATTTCTCATTACCGTATGCATTTATTCACTTAATATTCAGGGTGGTGCTGTTACCATAACGTAGATTTATCTATTGTAAAACCACGTAGCAAATCTGCTTATTTTGCGCAGCCCCTGCGTGACGAACTTTATTTTTTATTCTCCTTACTCTATTTAGTACGCTGTTCTTCTTTTTTTCGTTCCAAGATAGCTTAAAAAGTAACCTAGTTATAAAATATTTATATAAAGCAAATTGTTTCATTATAAAGCAAAATAAAAATACCGAAAATTTATTTTGACAGTTATATTCAAGGTGATATTTAATACAAACGGTGAGGAATAAATTTTCTCAAGAATCATCTTGTTTAATTTCCCCCTGAAATAGTCTGCCTAATGGAACGGAATAAATATTATCGAAGAGGAAGGAAGTTAAGGCACACTAGCCCTAAATCGAATTCAGCGCAGGCCCCTGCCGAAAAGGAGAAATGCGATCAGGATTGTTGAATAACGGGACCCAGTAAGGATTAATGAAAATTTAAACAAACCTACCATTGGCGGAGCTATCAGTTTCCAGACGGTTACCTCTTCGTATTCATCAGTAAGCCCCCTAAGAACCAATCAAATCTGCAAATATACGCCCAACGTCTCTCGCCCCAACCCTTCTGTTATCTTCATAAATGGCCCCGTTCGAACAATTCGAAAGGGGACAAGAACTGAAAATGAATATTTTTAATTGCACCATTACCTCTGCCGGTATCGTTCTTCCACCAAATCTTTTCTGCCCTATTAGCTTGTTTGGGGAAGGAATATAATATATTCTGGACCCTATATTATAGAGACTTCGTTATCGCAACCTGGAAGGGGGCAAATGACAAAAGTTCCCATGGAAGGAGCATTCTTTTGAATTTGTCTTATCAAATGCCCATAAACTTGAGTTATTCGTAATCCATTGCCAAATGATAAAACAAATCGTATAAACGATTACTCACCAATTATCAAATTATATTAATACAAAGTAGTGCCCAATACTTTTACAATAACATTTTCCTGACATAAAAAATCTCTTAGGTTTGAAGTTACCTCTCTCATGTTCTGTCTTAAATTTCCCCTTCGTAACTAGATTAAGAAACAGTTGTCATCTCGTGTGGTTCTATCCTCCTCCTGTTTCATATTCTTTTTACATTTAAACCAACAAGGCGTTCAATGTCATATAGGCGATATAATACATTTATCTAGACACATAATATAAGGCATTTCCACCACTCTCCAAGGCATATCCCCACCACTCTCCAAGTCATATCCCCACTACTCTCCAAGGCATATCCCCGCCACTCTGCAAGGTATCTCAACACCACTCTCCAAGGCATACCCCCGCCACTCTGCAAGGTATCTCAACACCACTCTCCAAGGCATATCCCCGCCACTCTGCAAGGTATCTCAACACCACTCTCCAAGGCATACCCCCGCCACTCTCCAAGGCATATCCCCGCCACTCTGCAAGGTATCTCACCACCACTCTCCAAGGCATATCCCCGCCACTCTGCAAGGTATCTCACCACCACTCTCCAAATCATATTCCCACCACTCTCCAAGGCATATCCCCGCCACTCTGCAAGGTATCTCACCACCACTCTCCAAGGCATATCCCTACCACTCTCCAAGTCATATCCCCACCACTCTCCACGGCATATCCCCACCACTCTCCAAGGCATATCTCCGCCACTCTGCAAGGCATCTCACCACCACTCTCCAAGGCATATCCCCGCCACTCTGCAAGGCATCTCACCACCACTCTCCAAGGCATATCACCCCCACTCTCCAAGTCATATCCCCACTACTCCCAAGGCACCTCACCACCACTCGCCAAGGCATCTCTCCACAACTCTAAAAGACATATCCCCGCCACTCTGTAAGGCATCTCACCACCACTCTCCAAGGTATATCCCCGCCACTCTGCAAGGCATCTCACAACTACTCTCCAAGCGAAATCACCACCACTCTCCAAGTCATATCACCACCACTCTCCTAGGCATATCCCCGCCACTCTCCAAGTCATATCCCCACCACTCTCCAAGGCATATCCTCGTCACTTCGCAAGGCATATCCCCACCACTGTGCAAGGCAACAACAAGCACTACTCTACAACCCTCGTAGACTGGCGCTATAGTGTGGGTAATGTTCGACTGGGGAGGCTCTACACAAAACAAGAGTTGAAATATTTCTCAATATTTACTGAAAGACACCACTAAAGGTACCCTAAAAGCTTAATTAAGAGAGATGTTAAAGGACTGTTATAGTGCAGTATTTGAGAATTTGGTTTATACAATTTTATGGCCAGTACATACAAGAGCTCAGGCATATAATGAAAAATGGTGAAGACAACTGCACAGCCCATCTGTTTAGTTGAAATATGTCATACTTCCGTTTTGCCGCTGGGTACCTGTTGATTCGCCAGTCATGTCGATATATGGGCATTACTAGTCCTTCTCATACGGGGGAATGGGGTATTCCTGCCCCGATATTTCAATGGACAGTCTAATTATTGGAAAAGCCAAGCTCAATTAATTTCATCAGCGAATTTCCCTCTAGGTAGGTTAACATCCCATTAGGCCATAAACTACTCTTAAAAACCTCCATTATTCAAGTCGCGGCATTTCTCAATAAAACTTATAAAGCTAAAGGATGGATCAAATCGAAAAATTTACCGATATAAACGCGTTTTAGAATTTGATTTTCTACAAGAGTCTGTCATAAAAAGTATGACATTCCATTGGAAATTCCGAAGTTAGGGTCGCTGGAGAAGTACTGGAGAAGGTTACGAGGTTAAATATGGACTAATAAGATACTTCAGGGGTCACAATTCTGCCACACCAAGTCTCAGGCTTTTATTTAAAAAAGTCCGTCACGCAGGAACTGCGTAAACTAAGCAGATTTCCCACGTGAAGGTTTACAATAGATAAATATACATACAGGTAACACTACCGTGAATGCTCAGTAAATGATGAATAAAAGGCTGAATTGTAAACAAATAGACAAGCCAACCTCGTAGTGCTGCATATATAGACCGGAAAGACGAACAATTAATGGGATATATTTGAATATAACATATTAATTTTATTGAAAACAATTTACTAAAGTTAGTGGTGTAATTTGTAATGAATCAGAATCAGTTTTATCTCAATCACTCAAATTTTAGTAATCCTAAAACAAAAGAAGGGGGGGGGGTCAACAGAACGTATTTGCATATATCTCACAAAGTAAAAGTTCAATGAAAACAATATTTGGTATTTAGGCTTCAATTAATATATTTTATTATATAACAGAGCATTATTTATGCAACACTAGTAGAAGTAGGGGTTTACTGAAGGCTGAAAACTGAAAAATGTAAATATCTCGGTTAATATTCAAGATAGAGAATAAATAAATATAACATTATTTATATTGTATTTAATTTCCAATAAGATTGATTCTATACACTTTTTCGATCCGACTTATAGTAACGGAGATATTTCGAATTTTCAAAATTCTCCCCCTCTAAACCCCCCCTCCCTCTGGTCCGATTTCAGCCGTTAACGAACTTGATCTTTCTTTTTACATAAAACGACTAAATATCGAGTTTGGTAACGATTACACAAAAATTGCGACCGCTAGAGCGGTAACAGACAAATATATATATATATATATATATATATATATATATATATATATATATATATATATAGATATATATACAGTTTTGAACGGACCTCATTTTCGTCATCTCCTAGGTAGGATCGATGGACATTTGAAGAAAAAAATCGAAAATTCCGTCATGAGTACAACCTCAATAGCTGATTTCCCTTAAGGGAAATCTGCTAATAATTGGCGATTTGGTTGGCACGGGAAGTTGAGATATCCAATATATATATATATATATATATATATATATATATATATATATATACGTCTGTTACCGCTCTAGAGGTCGTAATTTTTGTCTTCTCGTTACCAAACTTTATGTATATTCGTTTTATGTTTAGAGAGGAAAAATGATGAAAATTCGAATTATCTCTGTTATTATGAGTCGGATCGAAACATTGTATAGAATCTATCTCATTGCAAATATAATGTCTAGAAATATTATTATATACATTTATTCTCTAACTTAGAAATTAACTGATATATTTGCATTTTTTTAGTTTTCAGCCCTCAGTAAAACCCCACTCGTAGTCCAGTCACATAAACAATACCCGTTACATAATGACACACTTTATTTGAAACTTAAATACCAAATGATTTCTCATTGGACGTTAACTTCTTTAGACAAATTCAAATACGTGAAATACGTAGGAAATCTGCTTACTTAACTCAGCACTTGCGTGACGGACTTTTTTTAATAATTTCCAGAGAGATTCTTCCAGTTTCCAACAGCCAGCCGCATGACTGATGGAGGTGGGTGTCAACTCTAGAGTGGTCCGGAGTTTGTCGAGTCAATTCAATACGAGCTATTGTATTAGCTAATAGATCTTCCCATGCTAACTGGTCATACTCTTGACGTACCTGAATCACTTTTCAATTTCAATACTAATTACATAAAACAGTGCAAATCATTCATGCAATTCGTCATCCCTAACCAATTTTTATTTCCTTTCAAGAATCATAGTACTCACGAATAATTTGGACTTTCGAATTTCAACGGAATTATCGAGGTCCGTGAATATTTTGACTACTTTCGGTACATGTACGTACGTCTGGTTGTAGGTATCTTAGACAATTCAAATACAACCAGTTTGAATTCAAACCAGCTTCAATTTTAACAGATTTCCCTTGACGGAAATCAGCTATTGAGGTCGTACTCATGACGCGATTTTCGAAAACCTTCCTCAAATGTTCATCGATCCTACCCAGAAGATAATGAAAATGAGGTCCGTTCAAAATTATATATATATATATATATATATATATATATATATATATATATATATATATTTGTCTGCGCTCTAACGGTCGCTATTTTTGATCGTTACCAAACTCAATATTTAAACGTTTCGTGCAAAACGGCAGATCACGTTCGTTAATAGCTGAAATCGGACATGTGGGAGGGGGGGGAGTTAGATGGGAGGATTTTCGAAAATTCGAAATATCTCCGTTACTATACGTCTGACCAAAAAATTGTATAGAACCCATCTTATTGCAAAAACAACGTACTATAATGTTATATGCATTTATTCTCTATCTTGAATATTAACCGACAGATTTGCATTTTCCAGTTTTCAGGCTTCAGCAAATCCCCCCTTCTTCTCATGTTACATAAACAATACTTGGTTATGTAATAAACCACATTATTCGCAGCTTAAATACCATAAACCGTTTTCACAAGACCTTTATTTTACGAGATACATGCAAATATGTTATGGCGACCCCCCCACCCTCCATTCTTAAGTTCTTGGACTACTAAAATTTGATTGATTAATATAAAAATTATTCTGATCCATTATTAATTAGGGTGCTAGATATAGTAAACATTTTTCAATAAAATTAATATGTTATATTCTGATATGTTTCAGTATTGTTTTTCTTTCTTGTGAGTAATTGGCACTACTGTTTGTTTGCGTTTCAGGTCGTTTGTAATCGATTGTATTTATTTATTTGATGTTGACGGTGCTATTGTGTTACCAGTATGTTGATTTATCTATTACGTAGGGAAATCTGCTTAGTTTACGTAGCCCCTGCGTGACGGACTTTTTATTATTCATAAAACCCAAATACACCATAGTAACGATAATAGGCTAAATCAATAATAGCTTAAAACCATTTTTTTAATTTCCAAAAAAATGGACTTTCTTCTTGCTGTTTTTTTTTTTATTATAAACCGGATAAATGCCCTCTTATTTCACCATCTCACGTGCTACAGTATAATACAATAGTAGTAATATAAACTTGATAAATGGAACGCTTCAAGAGGCAATAAGAGATATTTCATTTCCAGATCGAGAATGAAGAAGAGGGTCTTGTCAGGTATCAGGAACACCGGACGGACGGTGGCCTCCTGGTATCCAACCTGGGACTGGACATCCAACTGATGCGACTCCACTTCCGGAAAGGTCGAGCCGAGCTGAGGTGTGTGGCCGTCTATCCTTTCGGAGGGGAGTTTCCCGAAGGAGAGGCTCTCATCGCTGGGGGTCTGGAGAAAGCAGCCAAGCCCAGCAATCAATGGGAAGCAGTCATGCTGAGTAAGTAGCACGCTAATAATTAAACTATGCTTGATAAACTCAACATACATAAATTAGACTACCTAGTGAGGTTTTACTCACAACGTGAAATCTGAAACATTCTTCCGAATTGTCCTTCCAAACTACACAGTAGATACCGATAAAAAGGTCTGTTCAAATGTGTGTGTGTGTTTCTGTGTGAATACGCACGCACACACACACACACACACAAATATATACATATATATATATATATATATATATATATATATATATATATATATATATATATATATAATTTAATACACAATTTATTTAACAGTGCGTTACACACTCGGTTAATTATTCTTAATTATTACTCACAGTATTCACTGATAGCGTTACTGTTGTTCAGATTACACGGTCCAATAATTCACTCAAGATCACTGAAGTTCACAAAAACACGGCACTGCACTGTCCCTCACTTCGCGAAGCCAACGGCACTGTACTGTCTTAAACACGGCACTATACTGTTACTTACAGAGTCACGGCACAACACTGTTATTCAAATAAAAACACTTTACCGCACTGCACTAAGTCGCTCTGTAGCACTGTTGATCACTTGAAGACTGCTGAGAACAAACTAAACCCAACTCGCGGCGGGCCGGTTTTTTATATAGATCATCGGCACACATCGAAATAAAGGCCCAGACACTTCCAGAGCAGGACTCGAACGAACTGGAACCTCTGTCGGCTTCTTTGATCTACTTCGGGCGCCAATAGTTCTTCCTAAGTCGGCTCCTTTCATCTCCTTCGTACTTCCCAAATACGTGACTATCACTGTACAATTTTTAATGTATTTCATTATATATATATATATATATATATATATATATGTATATGTATATATATATATATATATATATATTTACTGTTATTTTATTTATTAACGTCAAATTTGTGCTACTAAAGCGACAGGTTTTTTTTTTCTTCATAGTAACCCTATGAAACGTATTTATTTGAGTACATGTTCCATTGCCACATGACGTATAACATATATGATTATATTTAAATGCATTTTTAAAATATATCCTATTTAATGGGTTGTTACCATATAATCAAATATAATAAAAAAAACAAATAAAATCATGAATAAGCAAGATTAAATAAGCAGATAAAATCAATAAATGAAAATGAAAAAACAAATTAAATAGAAATTAAGTAGAATTATAATTCTCTTTTCTCATAATCAACTTTACATTCTAATGAATTTTTGCTATATACATATCTATACTTTTGATAAATTTATGAGTCCTTTACTATATTAAATAAATAATATAAGATATGATTCGGGCCAATTTCCTCCTTTTAAATTTATCTATAATAATATATCGTATCTATAGGTTGCCTCTCTTTCTAGTCATTGTTTATTTTATGAGAAAAATGTATGACAACCAATATTATCATTAAACCGAAGAGCATCTAGAATCTTATTTGTAACCCTTCACGCCTCAGAGACGTAAGTTATTTAAATTTGAAAACTTCGTATCATCTATAAAGTCCCTTTAATATATTTGAAACCAGACATTTCTCAGCGCGTATCGGGTTTAACCCGAATACCAATAGGACCTCGAGGGTATATCACAGCCTGATATCCATCTTGAGATATTTTAACTGGAGTCATTGAATTGTTTACTATTGCCCAGTGCATCCTGACTCATCATCCTGCAAATGCAACAGGTTACCGTCACCGATAAGAATGAAACATGGATAGAATAAATTCGATTACTGTTTAATTCTACTCCGGCAATCTGCGAAGAAGCCGCTAACCCGAGGCCGCACTGCAGGAAGGCTGGTATGATGGTGGATGGTAGATACCCGCCTGGCGACTATTCAGCTATTTACAAACGTGAGTAACAGAACGACGGTAGCCGCAGTGGCCCAAACTACGATCTTGCCACCTGAAACCATCCTGGGGACCCGCCAGGCGTCTATCCACCCATATCAATCGTGTTTGATATTTCATCCTGATAGCCTAGCGACAATGGAAGAAAGCGTTATTAGTTCAGTTCCCAAAAGAAGGGACATTTGGGGCTAGTTACGTAAATAATTATTAAAACTCGTAAATTTATCACATTATTTGTTTTACAAAATTGTCTTTTTTTTTTTAAACTACCTATAGTTGCACTATTATTTTAAAAAAGCCAACCATTGTTGTACATTTTTACACAATTCTAAAGATTCCGGTGAAAGTCATCTCGGAAATTCGTTGAAGTTCTTTGCAATTTGCACTGTCAATTTCAAAAGTAAGTCGAATGCCTCAACTGCCATCCTTAAATACGAATAGAATTTGTCCGGGTGAAGTCGCCAATTGCCGCCTCAAATTGTAAGTATGCACCCACGGTTTTCGTATTACAGTATCTGCCCCTATAATTCCCAAAGACGACATCAGCAAAATTCCCGAAGATGAACTTAGCAAAATGTTTTTCGCAACTTTTGAGAGAGGCTTGATTCCTACTCGGCTGTCACTTGGATAGTGGCTTCATTTGACTACGTCCAGGATGCATCTACCCTCCACCATCCACCTTTACCATCCAACCTCCATGCAACCATTTAGCATCCTGCAGTGCGGCCTAACTTCTAGAGTAGGTTGTCAGATTAGATGACCAAGGACATTTGTAATTATTCAATTAGAAACTGTAACCTAGAAATAAGACATCTTTACATATAGAGAATAAGACTGAATGTTCAAATTAAGTTGGAATTACTATTTCCAGTTGCACGTAACAGTTACCAGCATGTAGTTCTGATTAAAGACATTAATTACCAAGTCAATCAAGCCATTTGAAGATTACTTATTGAAGGGTGATGTATATGTATGCTGATTTACAATTTTGATTTTATTTTATGGAATGACAGACTCAAAAAACTATGTTTTGGAATGGTTGAGAATTACCGTAAAACAATGGTTTCCAGAAAATTAATTAGTTTGGCAGGCAATGAGGCATAAGTTCTAATAAGAAAGGATTTGGTTGAAGATGTTTCGTGTCCAGTGGCCTCATTCCTACCGAGAAAAAACTGATCTCAATTCAATAATTTTTTTTTTTATGGATAATTGTACATTCACGACTAGTAATCTTGAAGAAATGATAATGAATACTCTTTATGTTTGGAAATGTTTAGGAATTAAATAAAAAAAAAAAAAATTATTTCAGTTTAATAATTAAGCAGGTGTGGAAGAAAGTGTAGAGCATAATAGTATTGAAAGTATATTGCTCTGTTTTAATAAATTAATTTTTACCTGGGGTTCAACTAAACCCAAAATTTCTTCAAAATCCATACCCTCCAATCCATAATACTACGCAAAATTACAGATTCCCCATTTTACGTATCCAATTTAACTCTGAATAATGGCCTCCACATTCCTTTTGTCCATACCCTCGCAAAATCACGATATCAGAGATCCACTCTCTCCTTCCCGCACATCCTAATCCTTTATACGAATCACTCTCATCTACCAATATTCCAGAAAACCGAAGAATACCTCTGATGCGTAAGTGGCCATGAGATCTACCTACTTATGTAGTGAAAAGTATAACTCCATATGGTACAATCCAAAGTGTGCATTGCCAATGGACAAATTCCCACCTCATGCCAGTAATCAAGGAAATTGTCATTATTATCGTACATGTCTATTGCTTGTAATATTTATACATTGTTCCAAATAAGCGAATCGATACAAACAATTGCCTAACCCTTAAAACAATAAATCATATTAAATAGTTCACGAAGTAACTGTGTTTCAAAAGTAAATCCTCAAGAGTATTTCCATAACTGAAGTTACCAACAGATTAGTAGTTTTGATAACAGCGTCAATAATATTGCTTGTTACTATTCCTCTCAGATACTTGAACAGTGATGGAGTAGCTAGGGAAAATGTAGCAGCGACAAGCCCTTTCCTCATTTATCTTGGACTCCTACAACTCTCCATATTGTTCCTTGATGACTTACATAACTTTGTAAAAATAATCATTTGTTGAATAATCGTTAATGGATTAATGATTCAATTAAAAAGTGACTTTAGATTAGTTGCTATATGTTTTGTTGTATCTCATGTTAAACATTAATTCAATTAATTTCTATAAGAAACTTAATTTTTACTTCTTGTGTCATTTAATTGCTTACGAAAATGAATTATATCTACTAATTTGGACTATAACAAAAATTGGACTACAAAAATGGTCAATAAGTAAGAACAAAATCGGCAAACCACACTTTTACCCACCACATAAAGAAAGTAACTTTTGTAAATTAAGTGAAATGGTTAAAAATGATAATTTTTCAACCCTTCCTAACGTGAACCAAAATTAATTGTGCGATCGGGTATTAACAACCATCATAGCCAATGTCGTAATAATAAATTTCTATGTGCCACCCCTCCTGTCCTTTCATTTCTTTTTAAGGGAAATCAGCTATTGAAGTCATACTCATGACGCAAAAAATGTCTTCAAGTGTCCATCGATCCTACCCAGGAGATGACGAAAATGAGTTTCGTTCAAAACTATGTCTGTTAACGCTCTAGCACTCGCAATTTTTGTTTGATCGTTAACAAATTTGATATTTAATCGTTTTACGTAATAAGAAAGATCAAGTTCGTTTGTTAATGTCTGAAATTGGATTAGTGGGGGTGGAGGTTTAGAAGGGGAATTAAGAAAATTCGTAATATCTCCGTTACTATACGTCGGATCGATTGTATGGAACCAATCTTTTTGTAAATGTAATGGTCGATGAATGTTGTTCTGTACGTTTTTGCTCTTTCTTGATTATTAACCAAGATAAATGCATTTTTTTAGTTTTCGGTCTTCAATAAACCCCCACTCCTACTCACGTCATATTGACAGTAAGGAGTTATATTATGAAGCACATTATTTGAATCCTAAATACCAAATATTGTTCTCATTGAACTTTTACGTTTTGAGATAAATGTACATACGTGGCACACGTGGGAAATCTGCTTAGTTAACTCAGCTCCTGCGTGATGGACTTTTAATGAAATGGATATTAAAACTTAATATCTCGGAAGGAATTTTATTGTAATTAATATTTTTCAAATTTTAATATCCTTACTGTATGATCTACAAGAATATTCTCTGACCGTTTTGAAAGCAGTTTATGATTTCTATTACGAAGAGTCCCCCCCCCCTGTAAACGGAGTTTTTTTAAAGGCCGAAAATACTATTTCTGTAGGTCAGAACACAAAAACCTTTGACCAGGGAACGTCCGGTTTTTTTTTGCGGTTGAGTGTATATCAGTTGATCAACTGGACGTTGCCTGCCGTAGGCATTAATAATAGAGTATATCTACTCCTTATTGATGTGAATTGAAATGTATATATTTCCTCCTAATGTTATCATAACATAACTGGATATGTCAAATAGCTTTATTAAATTAATGCAAATTCTAAGAATGCTTAGTATAAAATTCATCTTTTTAAATAATTATAAACAATAAATTATTTTTGTACACAATAATACCAATCTAAACATATAACATAGCCATTTATTTATTCACATGCAAATTTATTATAGGATGACAAGATTTATGAATGATGAGAAATTTGTCCCACCTTAGAGAGACAATAGACCTGATCACAAATTATTTTAGATCGATTTTTATGACAAATATTTTGTAGTTTTATTTAATAGTTGAACAATTTTGAAATTATTCATATTGTGTATAAAAACACCCTTCATACATGATTTTTTTAAATTTATTTTAAACAAAAAATATATTTTAATAGCTTTAGTACATTCAGACATAGCGTTAAAGTGTTTTACTCCTGAAAATGATAGGCGTTTCTCGAAATATTGATGTTTATGGGTGGGGATTTGAAGCATAAGCTTATATCTGTTGAATCATGTGGCTACTCAATCGCCTGACAACACTATTCAGAGTCGAAATAAATAATGGAAGGACAATAATAAAGTCCGGTAACACTACAGCTAAATAAATATCAAAAGTCTAGAATGTATCATCAGTTGAACAGAAGTTGAGTTGATTATCCACTTTCAACCCCAGTCCCTAGACGCCTTATATAACAAGATGAAAGATTTCATGTAAATTTTATAACTGAACTATTTAATCCTCGTGTTATATAAAATTAGTATTAACCAACATAAAAAATAACGAAATGAATATCAGACCCCCCTCTTCCCTGGATTTGATACGCTAGTTGATCTATTTACCTTCTTTCTTGTTTTCTATTGTACACATCATATCATAATGCAGTAATCGATTTATCCTTACCATTTCGCAATAACGTTTATTTAACAATGTTTTAATTGTTTTTTTTTCGAAATTATATGCATTAATTTCATTATATGCGTTTGTACACATGTATATGTCTACCCTGAAATAGGAAATTACGACAATCACTATCAAAAGTGCCATTTAATTTTATTTTTTCTTTGATTTAAATGTTTACGTATAAAATCGTTAACTATTACACTTTTGTTATTTGCCATTGTTTTTTAGTATTTATTATTGCTACTTGTTGCCACCTCTTATTAATTTTACTTTTGTTATTTCACTTTGTACAATTTTTGACTTTTGAAACGGCAAATCACCTTTGATGTGATGCCCATAGATAAATAGATAGATTTTATTGGCTAATATGTACATATTTTAGCCTGAGCCTTGCCCATTTAGAGTTAGTAATCTTACTAGTAACATACAAAAAGAATATATATATATATATATATATATATATATATATATATATATTTGTATACATAAGAACTAGTGACATAATATTAACCTTCTATATACAATATAAAAATACATTTTAAATTTTTTTACGAGAAAAAAAAAGTCCATAAATGAATTTGTTTTTTTGGGTTTTTAAAGTTTTGAATGATGTCTTCTTCTTGTAATATCACTTAAGAGTTGTTCAAATCCATTCATCTCCCCCGGAAGACTACTTTGCGTTCGTTCCTTTGAATAGTCATCATTTTTTCAGAATTTAATAAAGTGCTAACCCATATTGGAGCTTTAATAAACGCATCAGAAGTCAATGAAAGACGTAACGCATATCAACGTCGTGCTCACGTAACATCCAAAGAATTCATCTAATTGTGTAGAGAGAATCGGTAGTTTATTGTGATGTGAGAAATACACTCTGGTACTCTCCCAACACCCTTTCTTTCCTCTCGGATTTGTCTGTTACCGCTCGGAAATTTAGTCGTCTTATGTAAAAAGAAAGACCAAGTTCGTTAACGGCTGAAATCGGGTCGGGGGGAGGGGGGGGGTTTAAAGGGGAGGATTTTCGAAAATTTGAAATATCTCCATTACCATAGGTCCGAACGAAAAATAGTATAGAACTAATCTTATTGCAAATTAAATGGACTATGAATATTGTTATATACATTTATTCAATATCTTGAATATTAACCGAGATATTTTCATTTTTCAGTTTTCAGCAATCAGCATACCGCCACTTCTACTCTTGTTACATAAACAATACTCTGCTACATAATAAATCACATTATTCGTAGATTATATACCAACAATTGTATTGAAGAGACCTTTATTATATGAGATAAATGCAAATATGTCCTGGTGACCCCCCCCCCGTGTTAAGGTTTTGGACTACTAAAATTCGATTAATTGAGATAACAATTATTCTGACTCATTATTAATTACAGTTCTAGATATAGTAAATAGTTCTCAATAAAATTAATATGTTATATTCTGATATATTTCAGAAATTGTTTTACTTTCCGGTGTGCGGCGGGCAGACCCGTTTGTTTACATTTCTAACCTAACGCTTCCTCTCGGCAGGTTATTGAAATTGGATGAAATATTTCTTATTTCCGTTTGTATTTATTCACAGTGGTGTTGTGTTAGCAGTATGTAGATTTATCTATTATTAATCTTCACGAGGGAAATCTGCTTAGTTTACGCAGCCCCTAAGTGACGGACTTTTTTATTTATTAATATTTGTCCTTTCTTTTTAAAGGTACGTTATTCGCTTCTGCCCATCGTGCAAGAATTATTTGCTTTATTATCACAAAACTTCCGATAAAACACCACCCTAATGTCACTAGCATATTTAATAGGGGTTTCACTTAGGCCCGGATAAGTACGACTATTCACTCAGTGTCGAGACATTAAATATATACATCATACAAATCATTGAATGAAACAATCAAATTTAGGGCTAAGAATATAATAAAATTTAATTTTAACAGTTCCTTGGTTTCCTACGGAGAAACGATACATTAAATTTCATTCCGTTATCAAATTTGAGATGGGCAAGTACTTCGGTAGTTGGGAAATGGCCGGGAATGGCTGATAACCCTCCTTAGTCCGCACATTTAAAACTGTATTACTTTTTAATACCTTGTTAACGATAGCTCTGTAGCATTAGACTTAATCCTTTAATCCGATTACATCAAGTGGATTGGACCTTCATCCTCCAAATTTCTCTACTACTCTCCCTGAATTTATTAAAGGCTATATATATATTTAAAGTTGGCGTTATTGGCTAAATCCCCTATAATTAATCTTTTTTTATCAGATTTCCCTAAAGGGAAATCCGCTATTGAGGTTGTACTCATGACGGAATTTTCGAAATTTTACTTCAAAAGTCCATCGATCCTTCCTAGTAGATGACGAAAATGAGGTCCGTTGAAAACTGTATATATATATATATATATATATATATATATATATATATATATATATATATATTTGTATGTTACCACTCTAGCGCTCGCAATTTTTGTTTGATCGTTACCAAACTCGATATTTAGTCGGTTTTTGTAAAAAGAAAGATCAAGTTCGTTAACGGCTGAAATCGGACCAGTGGGAGGGGGGGGGGTTAAAGGGGAGGATTTTCTAAAATTCGAAATATTTCCGTTACTATACGTCCGATCGAAATATTGTATAGAATCAATCTTATTGCAATTAAATTTACTATAAATATTGTTATATACGTTTATTCTCTATCTTGAATATTAACCGAGATATTTGCATTTTTATTAAGTGTGCTTGTCGGAATTTGTTCGGCTGTTTCCGTAGGTCGGCGCTCGTGTAACCTAACCTTTCTTGTCTTCTAACCTATTACTTTGTGAGATATATGCAAATACGTTTTGTTGACGCCCCCCCTTTTTATTTCTTGGACTACAAGTAGTTATTACTATAGTTATTTTTCATTCCAGTGTGAGGCAGGCAGATCTGTTTGTTTACATTTCAAACGCTTCCTGTCGGCAAGTTATTGACATTGACTGAAACATTTCTTATTTCTGTTTGTATTTATTCACTTAATATTCACGGTGGTGTTGTGTTAGCAGAATGTAGATTTATCAATTACTAAACTTCACGAGGGAAATCTGCTTAGTTTACGCAGCCCCTGCGTGACGGACTTTTTGTTTAGATTTCGCAATAATAAGATAAGGTTAGCTGCAAGACAAATCAAATGATAGCCCTACATATATGCACAGTAATGCATAGTAACCTATAAATTTTACACCATTTATTTATTGTATTAATTTAACTTCACAACGAAGAAGTACATATAACAAGTTATCAATGATATATGTTATATATGCTCTACATTTATAGGATATTGGAAAAAAAGCAATCTAATTTTTAAGAAGAGTCTAAAATTGTACGTATTATATTTTTATATGACAATATTAATTCGGGCATAATGCTCCCGAATACTTTGAGCCATTTATATGGCTTTTGTTGGTGTCCCAGTGAATGAAAGAATATTTTTCGAATCGTTTCATTCAAGCAACAAGTCTGGAGAATGAATACCGTCAAAGGACAAAAATAAAGTTGAAATGACAAGAAGACATTCTACATTCTGATTGAAAGAAGACATTCTACATTCTGATTGAAAGAAGACATTCTACATTCTGATTGAAAGAAGACATTCTACATCAGGCAAATAATGAAATGTCAGTAGTACAGCAGTTTGTCTTTAACACCATCATGTTTCTTGGGGGGGGGGAGGTTAGTTGACGAGTATGTTCAACATTTTCTGACTGACCAACTTGGTCAACCAAAAAACCTAAACAACAATAATTCCTCTTCACTGCTGTCAATGAATGGAAGTTGGCCTTTTTTTTTAATCACATTATGGCTGATGACGAAAAATGATTGTTACTTGATAATAATAGAAAAAGTCCGTCACGCAGGGGCTGCGTAAACTAAGCAGATTTCCCTAGTGAAGTTTTGCAATAGTTGAGTCTACATAATGATATCACTCAACACCACCGTGAATATTAAGTGAAAAAATAAAAACGGTATTTAGAAATCGTTCAGTCAATTTTAACAACCATCCAATGGAAAACGTCTGAATTGTAATGAAACGGGTCGGCCAACCACTCAGTGCTGAACCAGAAATATTTTTCACTGGAAAGAAGAAGAAATTCTGAAATTCATCAGAATATAACATTTAAATTTTATGTTATTTTACTGTAAATAATAACTAATCTGAATAATTTTTATCTCAATCACCCATATTTCAGTAATCCAAGAACTTTAGATGGGGGGGGGGATATTTGCACATATCTCGTATAATTAAGGTCTCTAGAAAACAATATTTGGTATTTAATCTTCAAATAAAGTGTTTTATTATATAACAGAGTATTGTTTATGTAACAGGAGTAGAAGTGGGGGTTTGCTGAGGGCTGGAAAATGAAAATATCTCGGTTAATATTCAAGATATTGAATAAATGTATATAACAATATTTATAGTACATTTAATTTGCAATTAGTTTGGTTCTATACTTTTTTTTTCAACAGCATTATAAACTATAAAAGGCATAATAAACTACTTGGTGATTGTCCAAATCATATTAATCCTAATCCTATACTATTTTTCAATTCGACGTACAGTAACAGAGATATTTCAAATTTTCAAAATTCTCCCATTCTAACCCCTCCCCCCACTTGGTCTGACTTTAGCTATTAACGAACTTGATCTGAAGTTTTGCACAAAACGCTTATATATCGAGTTTAGTAGCGATAAAATAATAATGCGAGCGGTAACAAACAAATATATATACAATGTTGAACGGACCTTCGATATCTCCTAGGTAGGATCGATTGTCATTTGACGATTTTTTTTGAAAATCGCGTCATGAATACGACCTGAAAAAATTCCAGAAAAAAAATAGATAGATTCGATCTCGATATTTCCGCTCACAAAAAGAAAATGTTATCAACTGAACCAAGGAGTCTCTTTGAAATAAACACAAATCTTTAACTTTTGTTTTAAACGAATGCATGAGAAGTGTGGTCTCTCTCTTTAACAGAATTTGTTTTTCATTAGGTACTAAACTCAAATCAGTGGAGGGAAGGCTGTGCATTCCCCTTGTAAGTAAGAAATAACAACATTTTGAAAAATGTAATACTAAATATGAATTAACAACAAACAAGCTATAAACGAAAAACAAAATAAATAAATAATAAATAAACATTAAACAACATTAAATACAAAAAAGAGGCATTAATTACAAGGAATAAACACTAAACTATAGTAATAAACACAAAACCTACTACATTTACCAATATGATTAAAATGGATTGGTTAAAAATATAATAATAATAATTTCATTTAAAATATAATAAATAGATTAAAAAGGTATTTGTATTTAAAATTGTATTCGTTAAAATAATATGTGTGAATTGACTATCGAGTGTGACATGCCGTCAAGAATGAGCCATTCTAGAACGTGAAATTTCAGCAAGAAATTGAGTTACGAATCCGAGATGGATAAGAGTTATAAATTGTCCCTAAAACTCATGAAACCACGTAATAATGTTTTTTTTTTTTTTTTTGGATAACTTCAGCAAATATCTTGTGCAAAACTCATTACTCTTTACAGCTTCAAAAAGCTCCATAAAATAAACCAGTCCTACATAAGATAAAGTGGACCTGAGAAATTTACGTTAAAAAAAAAGAGAGAAAAAAAGCGACCGTGTTGAAAACAAACAGCCATTTCCAGTGAGTCACTCTCGACTAGAACCGCTGTTATTCTACAGAGACCTCAAATATTATTCTTGAGAAGAATGTTAAAAGTTTCCCCTCGTTGAATGATGGCTGTGGACGACCTCTCTGCGCCCCCCCCCCCATTCTAAAGTAGAAAAATATTTACAGGGGTAAACCGGAAATGAGTTGCCTGTTCATGAGCTGCCCTTAGTTCATCTAGCTACTTCCTGTTCAGATTAAACAGATTTCAAATAAACTTTCCTCCTCGCAATAATATTTTCATTTTACGCAGCTCCCTTCAATTAACAATATCAGAGATTTTATTCTTTTTGCTATAAAGGCCTCTTAAGATATTAAAATACTAATTTCATTTCGATGGAAATGCCAAATTCCAGCCTCTAATAAAAGGGACACGTCTCTAGACAATTTTAATTCATATTGTTTGATATTTAACATGCCTAGGACATGATCTCATTAACATAAGTCCATAATAGTACTGTTATTAGTTTTCACTTTAAATTAATATTTCAGATAAATAAATAAACTTTATGATTAAATACAGTTTTTATGTTTTATGGCTGCTATTATTATAATCGATATGATTACGGTGCATATAATACGTGTACAAACTCTCGGTAGCAATTGACATGTTAATATTTAGAATTATTGATAACATATTTTAATTTATTTATTTGGTTTGTTCCCCACAGCGATAGTGATTGGCGTAATTAGAATAATGTATTTACTCCTTCATGCACTAACCTTTGTTGTACTTTATTTTTATATTATGGAAAATATTTCTTTAATATCTGATTGTTTCTCATATCCGTGCTTTGTCTAAAGAATATAATAAAAGTTAACCTTTTTAAATCTTTTTAAGAATGCTGTAGACCTATTCTGTTTTGTACTATATATTTTTGTAAATGTTTATGTGTTTTAGATATATTAGTATTTATGGTATATATTGGCTGCTGTCAGTTAATAGTTCTGTCATATCGTAGGGTATGTGAAGGTTTTTTCGTTGGATGCAGTGTGTCAGTATGTGTTTTATCGTAAGGTGTAATGGATGGAAGTAAAGAACCACCTCCGCAGTATCAAAAGTACTATTAAGGAGTGGCCATCGAGCCATAGGAGCACTAGAAGGGAGGAAGTGGTTCTTGCCAGACTCAGGAGCGGTCACACATACCTGACACATAGACACTTAATGACAAGGACTGATAATCCTATATGTATGAACTGCAACAAACGCCTTGATAACATATGATATTAAAAAAGCAGGGGCTGCGTAAACTAATCAGATTTCCCTCGTGCTGGTATGACACACTAGTGATATCTTACCTCAAATTCTGAATGAAAACCGGAAAGTACGAATTACTCGCATAATATTTGAGATACAAAAAATATATAGAAGACAAGAGCATAGTATTTATAACTAGAATGAGTTTATAACATTTTTTGATTCGACTCATAATAACGGAAATACTTTGAAATTTTGAATCCCCCTTAAACCCCCCTTATTCCTGGTGGGATTTCTGCCAATAACAAATATCATCTTTAGTGTTGACTGAAACAGTTAATTAACAGTCGAGTTTGGTATAGATCAATTAAACATTTTCGAGACAAGAAGGTAAAGTCTTAATAACTCATGAAAACAATATTTGGTATTTAAGCTTAGAATAACGAGGTTTATGCTATAACAGCTTATTGTATGTAGGACATATGTAGGAGTGGAGGTTTACTGAAGGCTGAAACTAAAACTTCAATATATCTCGGTTAGTATTCATAGTAGAGAATTTGTGTGTATAACAATATCTATAGACAATTCAATTTACAATAACATTGGTTCTTTATAATATCTCGATCAGTGTTATAACAATGGAGATATTTCGAATTTTCAAAATTCTCCCGTCTTAACCCCTCCTCTAACTCGTCCGATTTCAGCCGTTAACGACCTCGATCTTTCTTTTTACGCCTTTAACTAATTTATTTTCCTTTTTATTCAAATCGGCTAAATTTCGTTTGTAATATCGATCAATTTAAAAATTAATTTCTTAGCGCCATTCATAACGCCACGCCAAACATTTTTCTCACGCCGTAAAGCCACGATGAACAGCAGAAGTCAAGTTTGAAATACAACTTTGCTTGATAGATTCGGCCAATGGATTACGTGAGTTGTAGTACAAGTAAGAGTCCAGTGTTGGCTCAAAATAAAATAAAATGAACAAGCAGTTATTATTGAGTTAAATAAAAACGAACGAAATTTGAATATAAAATTTTACCTATTTGTTGACTGAGAGTGAATCATCCATTAAGTTTTGACGTTTAATAATGTTTTCATTTTAATTTTATGTGATGAATAATCGTGTATGTCGTAATCAAATTTGAGATTTTTTCTAATAGTTTAACACTTGTAATATATATACATAAATGTAAAAATGTTAATGATCTTCTGTTTGGAAACCTGTATTAAATTTTTAAACAAAATATAAGTTAAAAGAAAGGAGATCACCAAAAAATATTTTATTAATAGATTTTAAAAGGATTTTAATAATGATAATAATATTTAGTACTTTTTAATGAGTATTGCATGCAAACAGAAACAAACGAATTAAATATTAATTGTATTTTTATTAATGACTGGATAAAATGTTAGTAGTCTAATGTATTTATTTTGGTTTTCAGTTACGCTGAACGTTTCTTCTACACTAGTTGCTGGGCCTTTACTACTTCTGGCTGCTGTTGCTATGTCTGTGGTGTTTCTTCGAATGTAATAACTGTAACATATTTTTAAGCAGTAACATGAGACTTGTTTTAATTCACGAGATAAAAATGAACAAAAATAAATTCCAAAACCAACCAATGCGATTTACTTAATGCAAATTAAATTATTAATATACAAATGGAACAACCTTCAAAGAATGTCATTCTTTAATATTCTCTCGAGTTATTTAATGTTTTATAGGTTTTGACATATTTATCATTGCAAATTGTATGGATCGAATGTTTGAATAATTTTACTTTCTCTATATGCCCAGAAATTCATACTTTAACCTCTGACATTCTGTGTGTGAAATTGAGAAAACAAACATTTTCATTGTCAGAAATGTAGTACGAAGGACATAGCTTTTCCGATATTTCAAAACGGAGCTCAAAATATGATTTCAAGCTAATATTCTTAAAATTTTAAAAACAGTGACATTTTATATATTAATTTGTAAACGAGCCTTCATTGGAGAAGGATATAAATGAGACGGCAAATGCATATTGAATATGTAATAGTATAGACGTTGCTTCAAAAGTATCAAAAATTAATGTCAATTCTAATTTATTCTTTTTTGTGCGTTTAAAAGTTAAGGAATATAATTTGAAAGTATAGTTAAGAAACAGGTGGAATTGAAAGTACATATTAAAATTAGACTTTGACCTTAAGTATTTTTGGAACAATGCAAGAAAAAAAAAGAAACATTTGTAAAAAGAAATTTATGTATTTATGAATTAAATATTTGACATGGTAGGTCATTGTGTAGTATAATTTGAAGAAAAAATAATTAATGTATAAATTATAACAATTGTCCTCATTGTAAACCCAGAATGGAATCAAAATAAAGATTTAAGGGCTCAATTATCTACTTGCTATCTTTTTATAAGACCAAATAAATTGGCTTGTAAATATTACACTCTGTAGTAAACAGTTTGTTTGTTTTAAACAGGAAGACTTTGAAATATATATATGTGTCTGTTTGTCTTTATTTGTGGCTTTTATTTAAACCTACCTGAGAAGTCCTTTAAGTTAAGTTGTGTAGCTTCAGTTTGATTCCACAAAAAAGCTAAGAAGCATTTTATTAATTATTTATGTATTTGTTTCATATTACAATTGATATATTTGAATTGTACGAAAATTATCTTTTTACGTCCTAGTACTCTCCTTTTAGCGTTTTACCGTAAATATTCCTCATCCATTTTGCAACAGATCACGAGTAATTCAGTTTAATTCTTTACTTGAATGATGGAAAACATATACTTTCTGATACAATATTTGGAAGGTCATTGTAAACCACAAGCAAATGGCAATATTATTACAGGATTATCAAGTTGCCAGCGGACGTTCTGACTACGATAATGCAGCTCAGAGTTGAGTGACTGAGAACTGGTGATCACGTTTACTGGGTACTCCGTAAAAATCCCAGTAGATTATAACCACAGACCAGGAAATATTTATATTTCAGAAACTCCTTTTATATTTTACTTTTTAAACATGCTGGAGTATATACAGAGCCTGGATAAGAATACTTCTACTTGAAATTCAATTTTTCATTCGTTTTAAATAATTCGATATTTGTACGGAAAAATGAAAATATCCATAATTTTATTGTTTCTTCTTCATTCGCTCCATTTTCTTAAACTTAATTGAAGCTGTTTAAAGGATTTATCATGAATGACTATAATTCTAGAATCTTTTATAACAATTTGTGTCGACTGGTATACATAACTGCAAATAAATTATTTGCGTCTCTAACATACTAAACGTTTTACAGTGACATATAAATTTTATTATTTTGTATTAATTGATGATAGGTTGTTAGCTGCGAAGGTTCTTCATATTTCGTGAAAATCATACTTTTGTCATTTTTTGAACTTACGCCGTCCCCCTCTGAAGATTGGTGGAATTCTTTAATCTCTCTCTCTCTCTCTCTCTCTCTCTCTCTCTCCCCTCTCTCTTCCTCTCACCCTCTCTCTCTCTCTCTCTCTCTCTCTCTCTCTCTCTCTCTCTCTCTCTCTCTCTCTCTCTCTCTCTCTCTCTCACTCTCTCTCTCTCCTCTCTCCCTCTCCTCTCTCTCTCTCTCTCTCTCTCTCTCTCTCTCTCCCTCTCACACTCACTCCCTCCCTCTCCCTCTCACTCCCTCTATCTCTCTCTCCCCCCCCTCTCTCTCTCTCTCAGATGAAAATGAATGATTAGAGCAGTCTTAATAACATAAATAAATGTTTGGAGTAACTCAGTCTACCTGAAAATCATAATAGTCTGTGTATTTATTCAATGCATGGAGAAGAAAGAATTTCAAAGGAAGGAGCGGTCTCTTTCACTGCAATAATTCGAGGGAATAGAGAAAAGAGAAATGCAGTAACCACACTGACATGACACTATTCATTTCTCTCGGTCAGATTTATTCTGACGTTCCCTAAGCTAGGATAAGATGAGTGTTTGATGACCCACAACAAGATGAGTTTGGGGATGATTTTCATAGATTTTTGGGAAGATGGATAAACATTGTGTCAAATGAAAGACCGTTTAAGGTAGAAAACCATTTACGTATGCCCGTATTCACTATTAAATTCAATTCTTAAATCCTATAATCACAGAGCCAACAATTGCGGACATTATTTTTCTCATTAGTAAGTTTTACAATTTGGACCGTAATAAGTCGTAATTATTCACTTACGTCTCTCCAGCTAAACGGAGATTTGCACTTCTGTGGTTATAATGGTACAGAACTTAACACAAAAACATCATTTTCTCTGAAACACAAGAGTTAATCGCAAACCCACTGCATTCTTATATAGAACTAGACGTAACCCGCTTGCTGAGCAATCGTGCGTTAATATGTGGCATGACATATCGTAATGTCACCATAACACAGAAACACCAGGTGACATAATTAAGTAATAAAGCCTACATCACTTTTGTGACCAGTCGATTATTTTAATATTCGGCGTAAGCAGTGAGAGTATTAAAAGTAGAATCGAAAACAAGAAACGTCTTAGGCCATATATAAAATCCATCTTTGGTTACCAAAATTCTTCTAATACAAACAACATGTCAGCTTGGTGGGCTTTACCCATTAATAAGTAAGCCATATTCATTACAAGTGTTAT
This sequence comes from Riptortus pedestris, assembly GCA_019009955.1. Taxonomy (NCBI): domain Eukaryota; kingdom Metazoa; phylum Arthropoda; class Insecta; order Hemiptera; family Alydidae; genus Riptortus; species Riptortus pedestris. The sequence continues at coordinate 68,269,047 of CM032231.1, forward strand.
TGAAAAATTACTTAAAATTATAAGGGGTTACATTTTTGTAAAAAAACACAAATAACATTAAAATTACTACCAAATAACTCTTAGAAAATCCTATAAAACACTAACAATAAGATTAGTAAGTAGATGAGGTTTTTACTAAGTCTGAAAACCTTTACTGTTAGGTACTCGAAAATTAATAAAGGAAAATTAACGTCCCGGCCCGGACAACAGTAATTTCTTTATAGACGAATTCATTAAATAAAAACCTTAGTCCCAAACTGGCTAGAAAAAAATTGGTAACCTGTAGATTGGCCTTCCCAATCAGCAGTAGCATTACGAAGTTGGTGTTATTAAATAACTCAAAAATCAATATATCAGTAGATCCTGAATTATAAATCCGCAAGCAAACGAGTTGGATAAACCACTTGGGGTCATGAATATAATTTGTGCGTAGAGAAAATGTTTAATAAGACCCAAAAGCAAGGTTATCCGGAGAAAACTCGAGAGAAAGGTTGAAAATAACATAATAACAAATACCTTGGTTGTAAATGAAGTAGCGAGGGGTAATTTTTAAATACATAATACACAGGTATCTTTATTGAAGAAGAGGTTTATATTCATGACAAAGTCTCTCAAATGATTGGTGAAGAATGCTCAATCTTCATGATTAGGTTTTCTGTAGAAATAGCATCAGGTCACGTGCCTAATCATACTACATAGTCATAACTATATCACCCCAGAAATCTTTCTAATTTACCTATGAATCAAATTTCGTGAAGTACATAGAGCCCTACCAACGCGTGTTGAATAGACCTTAACTGCATAATTTAGTTGAAATCTCAAAAGTAAGGTATAGGTTCAACCTACATTGTATCTCTAATGTGCAAAAACATCTATTCTAGCAAAAATGAGGGCAATATCTTTTTCAGGGGAAACTATTTATTTGTTTAGTAGCATAGGGTAGAAAAACATATTTCAAGTGCCATCTGCTATATCGACTACGAAATACCGGATACCCAACAGGTAGGCTCATTCAAATTTAAAGTGATTCCACCATCTTGGAGAATTCTCTGAAAATAAATCCTTGACCCTATTTAATGTTTATAGGCCTTGCAGAGCTATTCATCAGCAATTAACATGAGATAAAGGAAGCCCCTCAGAAAGTCTCCATACATAAACTAAAAACGTTCTATAGAAGTTTTGTCTGAGTTGTTTAAGTTGTACGCGAATAAGAAGGTTCAATTTTGAACGTGTGTGAAGTCCTACAACTGGAGTACAAATTTCTTAATTAACGAACCTAATTAGCCTAACCTAGTTTTTAAATTCAATTAGGTTTTGTATCTATAACCTTTAGTAGTCTATATTATATCCCTTTATATTAAAACCCTTACATTGGCCACCAGTCATAGGGTGGTTCCCTAAGTACAAATATAGCTACTTCTGCCCATATTCATAATTGAAAAGGAACATTTATCGCCCTGTTAACTAATTAATCACAAGACCAATTTCTATTTCGCATATATAGTTTACTATTACCAAAAGTCACGTTAGCTGACTCTAGTCGGACAAAGGATTTTATTTAAGGTGTTCGACACTAAATAAATTCTAATTTCCAAGGTGAGATTCGAACTCACGACGCTAGTCAAGTTCTGAACAAGTAGCTTTAGCCTTTAAAACCCGAGTTTTTTTTTTTATCGTGACTACTTGAACTGCTTTTAGTTTTTAGCAGATTTCCTTTAAGGGAAATCAGCTATTGAGGTTGTACTCATGACGGAATTTTCCTTCAAATGTCCATCGATCCTACCCAGGAGATGCCGAAAATGAGGTCCGCTCAAAACTATATATATATGCCTGTTACCGCAATTTTTGTTTAATCGTCAGCAAACTCGATATTTAGTCGTTTTATGTAAGAAGAAAGATCAAGTTCGTTAACGGCTGAAATCGGACCAGAGGGAGGGGGGTTTAGAGGGGAAGATTTTCGAAAATTCGAAATATCTCCGTTACTATACGTCGGATTGAAACATTGTACAGAATCAATCGTATTGTAAATTAAATTTACTATAAATATTGTTATATATATTTATTCTCTACCTTGAATATTAACCGAGATATTTGCATTTTCATTAAATCTGGGCGGCTAACGCACGATTGACTTTCCCGCCAAAAGCTAGTTCGGCCGTTTCCTTAACTGCACGGCTCTCTTGAAATTTCTCTATTGTAAAACTTCAAGTGGGAAATCTGCTTAGTTTACGCAGCCCCTGCGTGACGGACTTTTTTATCATTACAAAAATGCATCTAAATTAAAGTATATAAAAGGTTTACATATATAAATGCACATTAAAAATGTTTTTATAAGTTAGCCCATGTCTGTGTAGTCGTTCTGAAAAATATAATAAATAATAGTTGTCATATATGTCAAATAACTTCTAAACGATTTTGTACCAAGAGCTGAACTTTAACTAGTTTTGAAGTATAAGTCATGCGTAGTTGACAAGGTTATAGGAAAAGTCTGCGGGCGTAAGGGCTTCTGTGTAAGTGCAACAACGAGGAAAATAATTCTTGATATTATTTTATTGGGAAAATATTTTAGACATATTTCTTTATTTATTCAATAACGTCCACTATGGGCTACTACGGCTAATTGGGGTGAGTTATCTACAGGCTACCACCCTTTTCTTGCCAAAGTGGGACTGATATTTTATTTAATCAGTTCTTCACTAAATAAATTCCTATAGCCAGGAGGGAATCGAACTCGCCACTCTAGGTTTCCTCGTGAGATTAAAACCAAGGCTTAACTTACATGGGTGACATAAGTAAAAGATGTATCAAATGTTCAGTTTTGATACTTACCAACTGCTTTTGAAAAAGTGTAATTATTAATATTACATTTTCGCAACGGAAAATCGAGAACTAGCGCACACCGGATTTAATTCCAGCTTAACCGCTTTTAGGGTATTATTCAATACCATATTGAAAGAAAGCGACGAGACCTAGTATGGAAGCAGCTTATAAATATTAATTTCGAAGGATCATCATTGTTCTATCTAAAGGAAGTATAAAACTCGTAACAATTTTATGTTTTCAACTAAACTTTACGTTTTGACCCACCTTTCAACTAGTCTCGGCATGACGTCAGAGCATATTTCGCAGAACACATGAAAGGCTGGCGCTAGAATGTTGAAGGGTGTGTTAGAATGTTTAAAATATTTGAGACTGTTCTAACATCTGCTAGTGTGACTCCTCTTTTGACAGTGATCAATTAAGGAGTTTAGAGGAGGGTGAAACTAAATAGTCCGTCACGCAGGCGCTGTGTAAACTAAACAGATTTCCCTCGTGAAGTTTAGTAATAGAGAAACCTCCAAACTGCTAACACAACACCACCCTGAATAATTAATAAATACAGACCGTAATAAGAAACCATTCCCCTGTCTGCGGGAAGCGTCTCAATTGTAAACAAACAGGTCTGCCAAACAGATCACCGGAAAGAAAAAAACAACTGAAACATATCAGAATATAACATCTTAATTTTATTGAACACTATTTACTATATCTAGTACTGTAATTTATAATGAATCAAAAAATTTTTATCTCAATCAATCAAATTTAAGTATTCCAAGATTTTAAGATTGGGGGGGGGGGGTCACAAGAACATATTAGCATGTAAATCGTATAATAATGGAGAACAATATTTGGTATTTAAAAAACGAATAGTGTGGCTCATTATATAGCAGAGTATTGTTTTTGTACAACTAGTAGAAGTGGGGGTTTACTGAATGCTGAAAACTGAAAAATGCAAATGTTACAATTAATATTCAAGATAGAGAATAAATGCATATAACAATATTTATAGTACATATAATGTGCAATAAGATTTATTCAATAAAATTTTTCGATGCGGCTTATAGTAACAGAGATCATTCGAATTTTCAAAATTCCCCCCCCCTCTCAACCCCCCTCCCTCCCACTATTCCGATTTCAGCCATTTACGAGAAATCGAGTTTGGTAACGATCAAACAAAAATTGCGACCGCTAGAGCGGTAACAGACAAATATATATACAGTTTTGAACGGACCTCATTTTCGTCACCTACTAGGTAGGTTCGATGGATATTTGAAGAAAAATTTCGAAAATTGCGTCACGAGTACGACCTCAATAGTGCTAATAAAAATTGGAAATTTCCCTGTACCTATTAGATAAACTGAAGTGACTGTAGCACATTTCGTTTTTCTGATAATATATCATATAAATCATGATCTGTACATTATTCGACGTATAGGAACATATATATCACTTCACTTTGAATTGAAATACTTTTACATGAAGTGAAGCGAAACGTTTTGTTCATTTAATTTATTTATTTATTTTGGTGTGTCGCAATTTAAGCGATTCACACTTTTCCTTCTTATAAAACTAAACTAGTTTAGGTAAAGCCACCTTATAAAAACAAAAAAAGGTTAAAAAATTTACACTCCTAGGTAAGAGCACGGTTATTTTATTTTCTCTGCAGTGGATATTATTCTGAGTAAAGATCTAATTCATAAAGTCTAATGTTTAATTATTTAATATTAAATCTGGCTGTAAAGTTATGTTTCTTTGAGGTGTTTCATGATTGTCGTAATGTATGGACTGTTGTCGTGTAGTAGTTCTGATAGGTTGGTGGGTAAGTTCTTGTCGGTTATTTGTCTGCAGTCTGTAAGTAAGTGTTTGATAGTCAGCTGTGTATTGCACAGTGTATATAAAGGTGGATCAGTTCTAGTCATGAGGTGTCCGTGTGTTATCCGTGAATGGCCATGTCTCAAACGATCAAGAACTTTATTAGTAGTAAAAGAATTTAACATTCTTGTCATGTGAGTAGATCGGTAGAAGGCCATTCGGTTGTTATGGTTACGTTTTAATGTTCACTTTGTGCTTCTAAGGTTTTTGCTCAGAGTGTCAATACTAGAGTTTTGAACCACGTCATGTTAGAAGAACTTTTGGAAAACCACTTTCCTTCTGTTTTTGTTTATTCGAAATGCTTTGCAACTTTAGCAATTACTATATTACGGATGTACTGATACAAAGATGGGGATGGTGGCGTGGCTACAGCTTAGTAAACACAAGTGTGATCCATAAGTCTACCACTTAATTTGAATATTTAATAACATATTTAAAAAAAATATGTATTTTAAATTGTTTCTACTTTGGAAACTGAATCAAATGAATTACTCAACAGGTCTACCAGACTTTTTGGTATATTTTTATGTTTTTAGGTAAAGGTCTGTTTATGGTTTTAGCAGATTTCACTTAAGGGAAATCAGATATTGAGGTCGTACTAAAATTTTCTTCAGATGTCCATCGATCCTACCCAGGAGATGACGAAAATGAGGAGGTCTGTTCAAAACTGTATACGTATTTATCTGTTGCCACTCTAGCTGTCGCAATTTGTGTCTTATCGTTACCAAACTTGATATATAATAGTTTTATACAAAAGGAAAGATCAAGTTCGTTAACGGGTTAATCGAACCAGAGGGAGGGGGGGGGGGGGGGTTAGTGGGGAAGAATTTCGAAAATTCTTAATATCTCCGGTACTATACGTCATATCGAAAAATTTTACAGAACCATTCTTATTGAACATTTAATGTTCTAAAAATGTTGTTATCTACATTTTTTCACTATCTTGATAATTAACTGAGATATTGGCATTTTTTAGTTTTCGGTCTTCAGTAAACCCCCACTCCTACTCGTCTCATATTACCAATATTCTATTATGTTATGAAAAACTTTATATGAAGCTTAAACACCAAATATTGTTCACATGGATCTTTTAATTTTTGAGATAAATACAAAAACGTGACGCACGTGGGAAATCTGCTAAGATAACGCAGCCCCTGGGTACGGACTTTTTGGTAATTTGGCGTGTATGTGAGAACTGGATGTCATCTATCAGTAGTTCAGTTTTGTCGTATTTGCTTCCTGTTGCAGTAAGCATGTTAATAATATTTTCCTCAACAATTAGAGATACAATAAATTTAATTATTTATTTTTTACTCGTGATCAAATCTAGTGACAACTACAACTTATATGGAAAATTGAGATAGTATGGAAAATAAAAACTTTTAGGGGTGATATCGTTGTAACTGAAAGAAAAAGTCTTTGCGAGCTACTGTTGAGTACGACCTTCAAGGACACGTATTTGGTATGTTGACGGGAGAAGGTTGCTAGTTAGGAGAATCGCCTAGTTTTTCCTAATTACTAGATATATATAAGTATACCATAAGATATACCAACCAGAGTGAGACTTCATAAGAAAAAATAAATGGGAATTTATTTATATTTTTTCGTCGAAATCAGAAAGTAAGTGTTACTTAATTATATTAAAACTTAAAGATCTTGTTCCTTCACGGATATTTATTCTATTTGACAGAGAGCATTGAGAGCGTACACTCCAAAATCAGGTCCCACTACACTAGGAGGCTACTGGGACCAAGGATTTCCCCGTGACTCTTCTTGGTTCCAGTAGTAAAAGACGGCACTGATGATGGAGCATATATTCTGAAAGCGCTCTGTCGCATTGAGTAGGTAACCATGAAAGAACGAGGTCTTGGTTTTCTTACCTGGGACACCAGATTTCTTCATCATCCAGCGCCTCAAAAATGGACAAAATGTATTTCTTGATCTTATCAAAATTCTAATAACATTTCTAGTAGCAGCGAATTTAAGCGTAAAAGTTGTGATTTACTAAGTTTCCCGCACGTTATTGTTATCAGCCTCCCAAGCAAAGCAGAGCAGCCATTAAGGTAATTTGATCAATGGTTGAATATGACCTTCATTTAGTTAATAAATGACAGGGGGGTCGATGTTGAATTTTAATTGAATTGTCAATATTTGACGCTATGGAGGGAGAAGCTTGAATATCAGATGAATGAGAGTGGACGCCACTTTTCTACTACACATTTTAAAACGATGATTGGTTTGAAAGCTTTCCCACCCAGTATCAGCAGTGAAGTGTAGTTCACCAGACATAACTTGATTCTATAGTAGCCATTCACAAGTTGATGTTATAGTTCAGCACAGTGAGCTTATTGACTATATCATCAGAGATGCACAGGACAAAGAACTAACTAATAACTGAAATGAATGGATAAAATAATGCAAAATTGCTAAATTTATTATTAAAAGTTTTTTGTATTCTTTTTATGAGCACTCATAATTCAAAAGGCCTAATATTCAGTTGATGGCATAATACTTATTGTCAAATAAGAAAGAATGCATGTTTAGTGTTTTATTGCAGTCATTCATCCCATTTGTGCAATTGTCAAGTAACAGGCATGACAAATTTTCTGGGTATTTACAGAATTTATATTGCATTCTAAAACAATGCCTAATTTACACTGAAAATAAATAAAATATTTATACTTAACAACACTCTTTTTTTTTCTTTTTTATAAAAAAATTGTGTTGGAAAATTATGAGTTACTAGAAAAAATGTACGGAATAGCTTCAAATGTCCCTCTACATTTTAGAGTCTTGTACAAAATTAGACATCTACGAGTCATGATACATAAGCGAAAAATATATAATTATTCAAGGGATGAGGGTTAATAAAGGAACGAATCAATCTGGATGAACCGACTAAACCTGTATCCCTCCACAATAAGTACATTACGACAAAGTACACTTTCAGTACATCAGGTCCATCTTCAGTGTCAGTTCTCACAAAAAACCCTTAAATATCAAGCACACAACAATATTTCAATTAATCAACAAACACACAATGATAAAAGACTAGAATACAATATGAAAGCGAAATTAAAGTACAATGTAAAATTCATATTGAAAATTATCTTCATTGGTTCCTAAGGGCTTTGTCATAATAAACTTATTGTGGAGGGAAACAAGTTTATTCCGCTCATTCAGAAAAATAATTAAACACGTACTTACATAATGAATAATTTATGAAAACATCACGTGAGGCATAAAAAATGGAAATCAAAAAGCTATGTTGGACTAGAGAAAAAAGGTACCAATGTGCAAAAATTGACGCTACCATTACGACTGTCGTAGCTGAGCTAACTTCAAAGGGCGAGGCGCCCCAGCCAGGATGGACTATCCACCTGTTCCTGTTTATTTAAGTACTGTGTTTTCTGCTTCCATGTTTATAAAAATAATATACAGTTTTTAGCAGATTTCCCTTAAGGGAAATCTGCTATTGAGGTCGTACTCATGACGCGAGTTTCATATATAGTTATATATATATTTGTCTGTTAACGCTCTAGCGGTCGCAATTTTTGTTTGATCGTTACCATACTCGGAATTTAATCGTTTTATGTAAAAAGGAAGATCAAGTTCCTTAATGGCTGAAATCGGACCAGTGGGAGGGGGAGATTTTTGAAAATTCAAAATATCTCCATTATTATGCGTCGGATCGAAACATTGTATAGAATCAATCTTATTGCAAATTAAATTTGTTATAAATATTGTTCTATACATGTATTCTCTATTGTGAATATTAACCGAGACATTTGCATTTGTATTCTGCGTGTGGTCGGCAGGAGTCGGCTATGTTCGGACTTTCCGCCGAGAGCTCTGGTGGCCGTTTCCGTAACTATTCGTACCTCGTGAATAGGTTTAGAGGTTTCTTAGTACTACAGTTGTTATGAAGCAGATTTCTCTATTGTAAAACTTCACGTGGGAAATCTGCTTAGTTTACGCAGCCCCTGCGTGACGGACTTTTATTGCATTCAATAGCAAAGACAGTACTAAAAAATTAAATCCTTTTAATTGAATGGGCATAGTTTTTGTTACCTTGGGCATCTCTTCAGTACTCAGGGAACTGTTTATCACTGCTTAGATGCCCTTGGCCACAGAGGCAGAATTTCATTTAGTGTCAGCATGGTCCCTTGTGCATCACTTCGCCACAGTTTCCGCACATTGCGCAATTATCGCAAGATCTTGAGAGGTAGTTCAGGCTCCAACAATTCAAACAGCATAAAGGGTACAGTATATACAACTTCACTGGAGCAATGACCTAACGGAACTGGCGAATTATCGGTGTTGTTAATGGTTTCGAATCTAAGTATGGTCGTTGTATTTTCGTGTTTCTGCTCTTCTTGAGTGTCCAATGAATCCATGCGTCCTTAAGACTTACTTACCAAATTCTCTGGAAGTTCTCACACACATTGACAGATGTTTGACAAGCTTGATTTCTCCCTCAACTATAGTGAAATAAAAAAAAAAAATGTCATTTATTAACATAATCTTTGTGCTAACGAAGTGGGACGGGTTATCAATTTTTTTGAGCCAGGGTGAGAAGTAGGATTTTATTTAATAGGTGTGCCACTAAATACATTCCTTTTGCCCAGGCGAGAATCGAACTCGCCACTCTAGGTTTGTCATGTGAGGCCAACGTTTTAACTATCCTGATCCCCTCTACTGATTTTATAATAGATGCTGCTCGGCGCAATATAATATCAATAACACGTATAATAACGGTGATATTTCTAGTTTTCAAAATTTCCTCTATATATAACCTCTACCTCCCTCCCACCCACTGGTCCGATTTCAGTCATTAACTAAGTTTATCTTTAGTTTTGCGTTAATGACGAGTTTGGTAACGATGAAACAAAATTAATCCCCCTAAGGGAAGACCGCTAAAACCTCACTTAGCCAGTCTCCGGACCTCATATCAATATACAACAGAGCACAGGTTTTAATTATGGCTGGTTTAGGTGGTGTATTTTGTACTATTTTTGTTCATGAAATTATTGGGATATGCAAATGAGCAGATAATGTTTTCTTCGTCTAAGGACATCAAAATGAAAAGTTATCTTCGTCTCGGTACAAGGTCATTCCACCCCTATCAATCTACTTCTTTAAGGAAATTCGATTATCGTTTGTCTTACTTTTCACGTACATTTTTCTTATTAGCAGATTTCCCTTAAGGGAAATCAGCTATTGAGGTCGTACTCGAAAATTTTCTTCAAAAATGTCCATCGATCCTACCTAGAAGATGACGAAAATGAGGTCCGTTAAAAATTATATATATATATATATATATATATATATATATATATATATATATTTGCCTGTTAACATTCTAGCCGTCGCAATTTTTGTTTAATCGTCACCAAACTCGGTATTTAATCGTTTTATGTAAAAAGAAAGATCAAGTTCGTTAACGGCTGAAATCGGACCAGTGTGAGAGGGGGGGGGGGTTAGAGAGGGATTTTTGAAAATTCGAAATATCTCCGGTACTGTACTCGGATCGAAAACTTGTATAGAACCAATCTTATTGCAAATTAAATTTACTATAAATATTGTTATATATTTATTTATTCTCTATCTTGAATATTAACCGAGATATTTGAATTTTTATTAAGTGTGAGCGGCTATTGTGGGATTAGGCGGAAGTTTCCGGATTAGTTCGGCCATTTCCGTAACTGTTCGGAATTCGTGTAACCTAACCGTTCTCCATTCTTGCCTTCTAATCTTTTACTTTGTGAGATACATGCAAATACGTTCTTTTGACGCTCCCCCCCCCATATTCAAGATGGTGTTGTGATACCGGCATATAGATTTCTCTATTGTAAAACCTCACGTGGGAAATCTGCTTAGTTTACGCAGCCCCTGCGTGACGGACTTTTTTTCTTCCTTTGCTAAACATGTTAAACCTAAAAACACGAACGTTAGTTGTGCTTCTTATTTGCCACATTTGTAGCACCATGTCTTCCATTGTATTTGTCCATTACGGCCTCTAGTTCGGCATCGAGTTAGCCTCATGTCGAACACCCTGACCCGAAAGGTCTTGGGATAAGAGACATCCAAGACGGCCGTCTTAGCCAAAGAGGAGCCAGGTCAGGTGAGCCAGTACATCGCCCTAATAGCATGGTAATTGGTTAGTGATTTGCATGTTATTGAAGCAGCTCCTCGTCCAACATGTGTCGTTGGCCCAGAGATAATTTGCCTCCCGAGCAGCGTGTCCTTTATCTGCTCAAGTCAGCCAATAACTGCCTACCCTGATTCTACACCAATATCAGCCAACTCCTTCGCAAGTCGCTCACTCATTAGCAACTAGATCAATGAAGAATTTCATTTAGTTGAACGATTCATTAATGACCCCGATCAAATGTTAATTCAATACTAATAATAGCATTTACCTGTTTAGTCCAAATGGTTAGTCTTTAATACATAATACCTGTAAAATCATTAAATTTTATTCATTAAAGTCCACTTTGTGCTACTATGGCTAATTGGGACTATGTGTCTCGAAGTTACCAGCCTTTTCGAGGCAAAATGGCACTAATTTTTTATTTAATAATCTGATTACTAAATAAACGCCCAGGTGAGAATCGAACTCACAACCCTAGGTTTTTACCAAGAGATATCAAGACGTCTTAACTCATATGGCTAACCTGCATTCCAATAAAATAAAAACAATATTAATATAATATTTTATTACATTTGTATAATGCATAAATGAGTCACTTTTCGCTTAATACATATTTTATTCTAGACAAATTAGACTTCTTATGGAGTAACATTTGAAATGAATAAATTCATTAACAGATATCATTTTTTTATGAGGTGCAGCTCAATGTAATTTTTGTCCAAAGCACTAAAATTCAGTAACACAGCTTGCACCGTTACAGTCAGGCCATTCCGCCTATTAAGGAACTTGTTGTTTAGTTTTGCAAGATGTTTAACGCGTTTGGTGGCGATCAAACTATAATTGCGTCCTCTAGAGGGTTCACACACACTCCTATGTACCTCATTGTTGCCATTTACTGGGTAAAAAAGATGGATACTTTGAAAAGGTATTTAAAAGTGAAGACAAGATTATAACAGTAGAGCTGATATATCTATAGAAAAATATACTTAAAAATCTTTTATATTCCTTCCTTATATGAAAACCTAGATAGAAACTGAATTCAAAGAAAGATTTAGGAATTATTGATAAATTACTGTATCCTGGTGATGGTGGGGACCCACATGTCGACGGAAGGTCCTGCAGCATTCGAGTTATGTAAGTGGTTATAACCTCCTACTATTTGGGAATAAAAGCATTCAACAATCAAGTTCAAGACTAACACAGACTCTTCTTACTTCAAGGCCCCTTTACTCTTATTAACCTGAAGAATGGCTATAAAAATGATGGCTTAAACTAAACTTGCCCTGTTATTTAATACAATGAGATATGAAGAACATTCATCAGGTTGTGATTGGTGCAAATGATGTGTTGAATATCAAATTGAGAAAGCATTCCCCATATTTTCAGGAAACATAAATAATTATTATTATTATTTATTAACGTCCACTTTTTGCAACTAAGGCTAACTGGGACGGGTTATCTACAGGTTACCACCCTTTTCTAGCCAGGGTGGGACTTAGGATTTTATTTAATGAATTTCGTCACTAAATAAATTCCCTTGCCCAGGCGAGAATCGAACTCGCCACTCTAGGTTTACCAAGTTAGATTAAAGGCAACGCTTTAACTCGCACGGCTAACCTGTGCCCCAGAAACACATAAGATCTGATTTTTTTATAAACCTACACAACAATTACTGTGTTTCAACAAATAACGCTTGGTTAATAATTGGTAGTAAATAAAGGTAATTTTAAAAATAACATCCTTATTCTCATTAAAAAAAATAGTGACTTTCTTAGGCCAATTTTATTCCTTGAAAACAGATAATTGACCTGGGTTTCTGCTGACCTATTTTATATATACATTAATACTACAATACTTATATGTATTAATAAATTTAAATGAAATAATAAAGGTATTTGGAAACATAAAATTAAATTACGAGTAAATTAGATTTTATTTGTCGTTTTATTTTTTATTTTTTTTTATTAACAATTGTATAAATAAAGGAGGAAAACTTCTATTCAAATCACCCTGTAGCTCACAGTTTATCAATAGCCTATATTTTCTCAAAATGAAAGTAAAGTATAGCTTGTCAAGAAATTGTAGCTAATTTCAGTCGATTAAAGAATCTAATTTTCCCAGTATAAGGGTAGAAGAGGTCCTGGCTCACAAAGGACCAAAAGCTCCTCTAATTTTCAAAGGATCTTCAGCTTCCTTTTGGCAATCATTGATGAATCTCGTCCCCCTAAACTCCTTCGGCTAATTCCGATTGTTTTGTATTCCAACCTTAACTTGCTGACTAAAACCGATTTTCGAAGAGAAGAGTGGAGTAAGTAAAAAAAAAAAAAAAATAACGTCAAAATTTCTTTGTTCCCTTTCCCTTCTTCTCCACTTTTTTTATATATATATATTCCGTAATCCGTCCCAAGAGTTTTCTCAAATGGCGATATGGAAATTCTCTCCACCCCTCTCTTTCGTTGGCTTTAATGTATTCTCCTTGGAAGGGGTGAAATTCTAAACTCTCGCCCTCCCCTCACCCACTCACTCATTTTTCCTGCCGACTGTCTCTGCGGTTGAAAGTAACTTTACGTCTTTTTCTCAATGATAATGACACACGGGACAAATGATGCCCCCCCCCCCATGGAAATTCCTCGTGTTCATTTCGGCAATATATTATTCCACATTTTAGCAGGTTTCCCATATGCACCATCAGAATCAGCTATTGAGGACGTACTCAAACCGTGATTTTTAAAAATATCCTCCAATGTCCATCGATCCAACACAGGAGATGACGAAAATGAGGTCCATATGGTCTCGAACTGTATATATATATATATATATATATATAGACTCACACACACACATATATATATATATATATATATATATATATATATATATATATATCTATATAGACTCACACACACACACAGATATATATGTGTGTGTGTGTGTCTGTGTCTGTTAACGCTCTAGCGGCCGTAATTAGCAGATTTCCCTTAGGGGAAATCAGCTATTGAGGTCGTACTCATGACGCGAGTTTCGAAAAATTTCTTCAAATGTCTATCGATCCTACCCAGGAGATGACGAAAATGAGGTCCGTTCAAAATTATATATATATATATATATATATATATATATATATATATATATATATATTTGTCTGTTAACGCTCTAGCTGTCGCAATTTTCGCTTGATCGTTACCAAACTCGATATTTAAACGTTTTATGTAAAAATAAAGATCAAGTTCGTTAATGGCTGAAATCGAACCAGTGGGAGGGGGGGTTTAGAGGGGAGGATTTTCTGAAATTCGAAATATCTCCGTTACTCGAAATATCTCCGTTATTCGAAATGTCTCTATTGTAAAACTTCACGTGAGAAATCTGCTTAGTTCACGCAGCCCCTGCGTGACGGATTTTTTCATTTAATCGTTACTAACCTCAATATTTAATCGTTTTATGTAAAACTAAAGATAATGTTCGTTAACGGCTAAAATCCAGCCAGCGAGAGCGGAGGGGTTTAAATGGGGGATTTTCAAAAATTGTTAATATATCCATTATTCGGATTAAAATATTGTATAGAACCAATCTTATTGAAAATTTAATGTTCTATAAAAACTTACATAGTATTAAATAATAGTGGTAGTTCAACATTTGCAATGAATAACTATAAGTTACAAGTTATATATATATATATATTCGTCTGTTAACGCTCTAGCAGTCGCAATTTTTGTTTGATCGTTACCAAAGAGCATATTTAATCGTTTTATGTAAAAAGAAAGATCAAGTTCGTTAATGGCTGAAATCGGACCAGTGGGAGGGGGGGGGGGTTTAGAGGGGGGATTTTTGAAAATTCGAAATATCTCCGTTATTCTGCGTCGGATCGAAAAATTGTAAAGAATTAATTTTATTGAAAATTAAATGTACTATAAATATTTTTTTCTGTAATCGTTGAATAATGGTAACATTACTAAACTGAAATGAGTGAAGAAAGTGAAACATTTTGCATAGAGTGAAGAAAGTATTCACTTTCTTCACAAGTGAAGAAAGTGAATTGCCTTCTTATTTAGTAATAAGTATAAATTAAAAAATAATTTGAAGTTGGAAATTAAATGCTTTTAAATGTTTCTTAACATTGTAAGAATTTATTTTAACAAAATAAATTGAAATGTGAATGAATTATTGATGGAAATAATCAATATATTTTAAAATTTAAATATAATAATTATTACCTTCCTTGTTTATAACCTGCACTTGTTTATAACAGCACTACTTCACAATCATCACTAGTTGTTTTATAACTATGCTTATAACCTTACACAACCATGCTTATAACCTACCAACAACATACCATAATCTTCACAACATCCTAATTTTGTTCATATTCTGGTTAGATCTGATCATGTATTACACGATTACAGAAAAAATTTAATATTAAAGAAACAAGAAAACGTATACACTTTTTACATTATTCCGGAGCAAGAGAATGAGATAAATAAAAAATAATAACCTCATCGATATCGATATTTTAAGAGAGTAAGGGGGAACATTTAGCTTTAACCAATAATTCGAAATTCAAGGTAGTGATATAAGATATATACACAAAATAGTAACTGGGATAATTTGCTATTTAGGAATATTGGCCCTGTGTTTCATCACCTATTAATTTTTTTTTTTTTTGATGGGGATTCTATGGGAGTTTTTACAGAAGAAAAACAACCGTTTTGTTATGAGAGAAATCTGCGCGAAAAAAAGTTTAAAAAAAATAAGAATAAAGCCAAGGCTCCATATGAATTTTGAGAAGAGACTTGTGGTAAGATTAGTCTCTGATGCCGAAGGATGAAAGGGATGACGGGGAGGCATTGTTCTGAGTCAGGTCTGAGTGTATGTTACCCTAATAGGAAGGGTGAGGCGCCGTCAGGCTGAAGGATGTGGGAAACCCTAAGGGTTGCTGAGTAGGCGAGCAGTTTGCCAGTCCATCAGAATCCGATACATTACAGTTACTCATGTTCACTAATGTTCCTCCCGCTGTCTCATTATTTTCTAAATGGGGATGAAATTGGACTCTTTTGTGGAGAACGACTCGCTCCCCCAACCCTCACCAGTTCTCAACGCCTGCTGTCACTACA